>JAOXYM010000001.1:7416593-7429968 GCA_028567055.1 Leptatherina wallacei
CAGTAGAATATACTTTAGATCTACTGGACTCCTGGGTTTTCTGTTTAGCATAACAGAGGTATATTTCTTGTTAAATTAATACATTTATTATTGTTTCATCCTAAGCATGTGTCAGGAGTACTTATAAACTAGATATTGATGTGATTTAAGTCCAAATCTGAATTCTAAATGCATAATTCGAATGTGGAATGTGGTGTATTACTGGGTTTTTATGGGTACCACAGCAAAGACTTGCTGTCTGAATTCACATCCTTCATGTATTACTTCCTTTGTGGTACTTTGAAGTGTGAATAATATCTGCAGTTGGACCCCCAAGGGGGATTTCTTGTCCTTCAATCTGGTCTCATGGTTACGGCCTAATGGTTAGGTTTGAAGGATAAGGGGCGAATAAACCTTCTGCAAGGAAAAGTCAAACACTAAATAATTGACAGCATCATTGCTTGTTTGTAGAAAAATGAGATCTACTCATGTATTGATCATTTCACTAGATAATAAATCATTTGAAATTATAAGTTGTGTCCACTTCCTAACACCAAAGTTTACAAGTGAAGCAACACATTTTTGTGACAAATAATGTTTCTTCCTTCTGGTTGAAATTCAATCACATGCAGATCAAAGTGATTGTCCTGGAAAATAATTGATAAAATAAGTATTGTGTCAGTGGAGAATTGATGCTAAAGCCTTAGGGGAGTTTTGCTATATAAATGCAATATTTTCTAACATTTATGTAAAAAATAAAACAACCCTAGTCTCTTATCAGAATGAATTACCACACTATTTCCTAAAACCAAAAGCAACAAATTAGAATAACATTGTTAAAGGAAGCTATCAGTGCCTGTATGAAGGTAATAAGAAGCTTTTTTTTTCCAGGGACAAAACTGAATTCATCCATTGCTCCCAGTTAATAAGAGTCATAGGTGCCGCTGATGGTATAGAGTTTGACACTTGACTGTGCTGAAATGACTCATACTGACATTTTTCCTGGGAGGATATTTATTCTTTTGGCTTGGTTCTCACCAGCAAATCCGTTCTCATTCCCAAAGCGTCACATGCTGTCATTTTGTCAAAGCCGAGGTCGTCTCTGCACAGGTGTATGCCGCGCCAGCTTGCTTTAGGCCAACTTTAAGTGAGGAAAAGATAATAGTTGAGTTTCAAATATTCCATTCTGCAACATTAACTCTGTAGGTGTATAAAAAATGCTTAAGGCTTCCCAGTGGTTACAGTTTGATGCCAGAAGGACTTCAGGAGAAGCAGCACTGTGTGCATGTCATGTTCTCCACAAGCCAACCACATAATGTGACTGTTTGGTGCAAAGTCTTGTTAGAAGTCTTAAAACACTTTCTTAGATCTTATGTTTGAAGGATTTTTTGTAAACAAGGGGGAGTCAATAATAAACAACATGATGAGTTAGATTTAAGTGAGATGTGTGTAGAGCGGGGCTGAGTGAAGTTTTTAGTGCATTCCCACCATGAAAGCCATTATTTCTCTTTTTTATCAGGGCTATTTGTGATGTTAGTTGATGCAACTTTGAACTGATTCTCGAATTGTAGTAAATGTTATAGTTTAACATTTCAAACTTACACCCAAAATAACTCATCAAAGGTTGAATTTTGATTAAAAATGGAAATGTAAGACTTTTGTAAGACCGTACAAACCCAAAGATTAGTTATATATTTTCTGAGCGTTGACAAAATGTAACATTTTTATCAAGATGCAAACCCCATATCCCACTGGTATAAATACAGAGTCACTTCTGTGAACAAGACAAGGCTGCCAGGGGGAAAAAAACCTGTTGCCATGTGGTTTTCACATTATGCCTGAAGCAAACTGCTCAAAAATATGTAACACATAAAAATGCTCGCCACCACAGTGTGAAAAACAGAATCCTGAAATAACCCATGCTAAAAAAGAAAGTTATCAGACACAAATCAACAAGTAAAGTTTAGTAAAAGTCATCAGAAAGTTTCCATTTGGGTATATTTCTGATGTGCCACGCTTGATAATGTCAGGTTTGGGATTTAGAATTTTAGCAACAAAGCTGCAAAAAAGGTGGAAGTTTCTGAAGCATTCCAAAATAATTCCCAATGAGGTTTAAACATTAAATAATTTTTCTACAAATTCTTCAAATTGTGGTGATGCCTCATAAGCAGAAGTTTGATGTTTTAGCGCTAATGTGTTGTGCTGTAAGTCTTTCTCGGCTCTGACTCTAATGGCCACAGCAGCTTCCTCTGTAGAAATAAGATGCTGCTTATAAATGGGGTGTTGAGATATCCCCCTGCTACAGCTTCTTCTGCCAACCAAACTCCCTCGAGTCAAATAGAATTCACATTTGCCAGTAGACATTTGGTTTTCTATTGTACACTTGAAGAATAAATTATGTATCTGAGCTGAAAAGTCTTTGATTATTCTGGGTCCTCAGACAAATAACGTCCCTGCTGCAAAAGAAAGGTCCTGAAGCAGTCACATGTTTGGTCATTGAGCCATTTGAGGAATGACTGTATCTATGTAGGACTGTATATAGGACACCACACTGAGACCTAGATGACTCTATTTTAGTGTACTTAATAAGGGGTTGGCTTGTATTATATTTACACCAGCAGTGTGGATGGCTTAAAGACTCTTGCACAGCTCAGAATTTTTCATAAGCACATAACACCATCCCACCACATCTGTTAGATGAAACACTTTAATCTCATCTCAAGTGAATGTATGAAAGTGACTGGCTGGATAGCAGATCTTCTGACAAAGATGTTGCAGTGTTTAAGGGTAAACTGCATTCTTAGTGATGCTCTTTTCATCCGCCAGCTCTCCTGAGGGCTGTGCACTCACTCCTTTCAGCTTTTATACACAAACCACTGTTGTAGTCAGCAGGGAAACTGTATTCAACTAAAGTTAGCTGATCATTCAGGCGTTTTTACTCTCCTGTGGGATGCGGAGGAAGTCTTTTTCTGTAGCGTGAGAAATTGAATAAGTAAAACAATTAGAAATGATTTTAAAGGCGTGCAGTGCAACCACTGGCTGAAACTTTAAACAATCTATTCTTTATCAAAGTCAGTAACGTCCCTGTCAGTCTTTTCACTATTGGAGGAGTTTGGGGAAAAGTTATTTTATAGATGCAACATGATGTGGATGTTTCTCAATTAAAGTACAAATGATACAAACGCAGACTCCGCACACGCAATCAATGAAATCAATGGCAGCACCGGTGAACATATCTGTAGCTGCAGCACCGTTGTAAAGTTTGGGTATAAGCAGCAAATTGCAATGTCTGTGGTATTAAAATCCAAGACGCTGGATCCACCATTGGCACCTTCATCCACCTTAAAACACACCTGGAGAGGTTAGGCACTGGAATATGAAAGCTTAATGTTAGCATCTATGTTAGCAACGAGCTTAGAGCCACAGCAGTGTAAACGTTAGCTCGTTATTACCTTTGTACTAAAATAATATTAACTCCATCAGATTGGCTCCACTGAATGTGTTCAGAAGAGTTTCCATAGTTTCCATAGTTTCCATAAACTGTGACTCTGCCATAATGATGTTAAACTGGGACAGAACTGGGATCAGACCCGCTGCAAACAATGCGATTGTTCTGGGTCTGTTTATTAGGAAAGTCCAGCTGCTACTGATTTAGGAATGTAAGGAATATTTTTTGGACCTGCAAGTAATTGATCTAAATCGATCAAAATATTGAGAGGTCTTTAATCAAAAGTACTTCATGTTATCAGCCCATGCAGTTATTTCAAGCCCCTTTTAAAGATAATAAGAAAAAGTAATTTTCTGATGTACTAGTGCAGGGATCACCAACTGTGGACCTCTTGAGCCACTGTCCTGCAGATTTGACATGTTTACCTGCTGCAACACACTCGAGTCAAATTATTAATGGTTCACTAAGATGCTTGTGCAGAACTTGGCAAGTTCATTTGAATCAGGTGTGTTCCAGCAGGGAAATGTCTAAAAACCTGCAGGACAGCTGGTGATCCTTGCACTAAAGTGTAGCATATCGGCTCTCCTCTCTACATTCAGGAAAAAAATGGTGTATTAGTTTAGAAAATTTAGTTGTGGGTCCAGATGGATTCTTGCACACATTGAAAACTCTTGGATAAATTATGTTAAGAGCATATTTACTAATCTAAATAAATTTCCATGTTCATTCACAGGTTTTCCGAATAAAGTAAAGTAGTTGTCCAGAAGAGAGGGACAGAGAATTTGTCAGTTTAAGCTAAAGATCAGTGATGTTACAAAATGCTGCTAGATAAAGGGTGAGTACAGATCAGATTTTACAGATCATTACAATTAAAAGTGACTTGCGACCTGACTTGGACTGGCGAAAAAGGACTTGTTAACATCTCTGCACACAGGGAACAAAGACGTATCGAGATGCGTCGATAATCAAATCTGAATTGAAATCGCATCCAATCGTAATGTACCTAAAGATTCCCAACCCTATTTGAAATATCTGAGGGTCTCAGTGAAGTCATTCAATGCAACAGCAAAACAAAAAGTGCTGTCTTTACCATGTGCACGAGTGAGTCTTGGTGTGTACGTATAATATGTAACGTCTGGAAAAATATTTACAGTGATGTGTGCAAGACTTGATAGGATCTTATGAATCTTTAAGCAGAAATAAAAAAAATTAAGTAAATAAATACTAATAATGTCTATTTTTGCTGAAAGTGCTATGTATTTCCAAATAAGTCAGTAAGCAAACAGGAAGCTGTTCCTCTCCACCGGCTGTTTTCTGCCTTCAAATTAGGGATTTAAAGATGTAAAACAAACTGCTTCTTGTTGCTAAGGAAAGCAAAAACAGCAAACTTCCCTCCAGCACCTTCCTCCCTGGTTTTCACAAGCCTAAAGTTCAGAGAGGCTCTTCAGCACAAGCTTCAACCCATGCAGTTTGCCGCTCATTAGATAGCTGTCACAACCAGAATACACTGCTAATTAGAGCTGCTAATTAAATTATGGCATGCTAAGTCTTAAAGCAAATGGAACATGTGCTCCCAAAATGAAATTGGTGATATAAAAAATTGCATATTTTCTTGCTTCCTTTCTTTTTACCCCATAAGCAATTTGGAAAGACAAATTGATTCAGTTGAACAAATTAAATTAATTCATTTCATTTCTTATGTAAGTAATCTCCAGATGCACCAGTCCAACCTGTTTATCTGTTTATGTTGACAAAAACATTTATACAAGCAGATCTTGCAGGAATACAAATGCATTTTCATGGAGTAGGGAGAGCACAGATCCACAAGACTGAAACCTAAAACAAAGAATCAATAATAAAGCACAGTGATGTGTCCATGTCATATCGATCTGGATTTCAGCAGGAGTTAGACTATTATACTCCCATCATGGGTTTGAACAGTGTAGCTCCAGTTTTTCATCTTAACTCTTTCATGCATGAAATATTAAAAAATGGTCACTTTATTTCTGTACAGTATTTTATTTCTACATATTTATATATATATGGTGATTCTTTATATATATATCAATTATATTCAATTTCATGTATTTTATTTTTTCTACTCTATGAAAATATCTTTAAAATATCATGGCATCATATTTACATGATAGAAATATTCCATTAAAATATATCTGTATCATTGTATTTTCCTGAATGTGCACTTAGGAAAACTTGATAATTGCAATACGTTATGTTAAGTTACATAACTTATGTAACTTATGTAACTTATGTACATATGTAAGTGGTAGTGCATTGGAGGGACTCACTAATGTCCACTAAAGTGGCTATAATTCACAAAAATGCCATCACCACCCATGAATATACTAGAAAACAGCTTTTAAACTGTAGTGACTATGCATGAAAGGGCTGATATCTGTCTGATTTTAAGGACTCTGACACTTAGATTTCAAACAAAATGATACATTTTGAATACTCAACATTTTGAAACCAGTCTAGTAAGGTTTTATGACCATTTCTAATAATCAATTTCTTCTGCATTTAGTCAATCAAACTCTGTAGCAATGTAAATATGTGTCACTATTAGGGATGGTATGAACAATGCAGTAAACACAGATTTATTGAGAAATTTCTAGAGGGAAAAATCTCATTCCACAGACCTTCTTTGATCTGCTTGGACTCTATAATTGCTTTGCCAGATCACTGCAGTTCATGGCACTAAGATAAGAGGCCGTGTGGGCTACTTCTCCATCTTTTTGCCAGCAGAAAAACCCGCAGGAAAAAATAAAATCTACTGTATAAGGTTTGCTTTTCATTGTGCCATTTTCTTTTTACTTTCGGGACTGATTCCTCAGCTGCCCCTATCCTATGTTTCAATCTTTGCAAAATATGATTATATTTCACCAAAAAAAAAACTTTCATTTCAGTTATTGAAATTGTACTCAAAAGACAACAACAGGTCGTGGGCATATGATTATTATTTTCTAAGTCAATTGATAAAAGGGTCCAGAGAAGTATCTTTTTTTCCCCTCTCTGTTCAGCATGACCTGTTACTGTTGTTTCACATTATGGAAACAGTAAAATTGTAGGATGGTTTATATTTTCCCTTTATTGTTTTCTTTTGCTTTGTAATGAAGAGTTTGAAGCAGCTTAGAAACGACCTAGTAAGTCCGAGTGTGATATGCTCCTGAGCTCATCAGGGCAATGATAAATCAGTGGTGGTGCTCTGTTGTGCTGTCTGCAGAACTTTTCTGGTTATGAAACCAAAAAAAAGGCAGACAATGCTGAAATTTTTTTTTAAAATCTTAATTATAACCTCACTGAATCAACTATGGTACACTGTGAAAGTTTTGCTTTTTCATTAGATCATTTTTTGTGTGATGTGTGTGGTTTTTTTTTGTTTTTTTATTGTTTTTAACATCATCAGATCCTTTTAAATGAAACCTCACCATTGACTCTTGGATTGTTTCCTTTACATGATTGAATAGATCATTTTATTCTCTTAGTATCAATTCACCGCTTATATTGGTAAGAACAAGAATTATAGCATTGAACTGTCATCACTCGACTGAATATTATCAGTGGTTATCAGCCAGTTTGAAGCAGTGGACTGTTGTCATTTTCCATATTGCTGATCAGCAGCACTGATACAGGAAGACTCCCAATCCATTCCAGTCAGCCGGTTAATCCTCAGCATTACGACCCATTTTCAGGAAAAACAACGTGAAATTAAGAAATTTAAACTGTGCCTGTGAGCAAAACAACAACAAAAAGGTTGCTTTTCATTTCCCAATGGACCTTGAACAAATTCAGTTAATGAATAGAAAACCTAAAAAGTCTTTTTTTATTTACAAACATTATCTCAGGTCTCGCAAGATCATTGCTAATGTGGCTGTTATGGATGCTGCCATGTGCATGTTCCAATCCTGTTTTGGGCTGTCTGCCATCAATGGGTTGCGTTTCATTTTAAATTATCGTTGGCCAGAGGTATTAAGGCCCTGATTTACTAAGATTCCAAATAGCAAGCGCAAAAAAAAATTGCCCCACAAATGATTTGCCTCTGTTGTGTTTTCATGATTTGCGGGTGATCTACTAAGATTGATTGCGCAATTGATAACGGGTGGAAATGGCCTAATTTTAATGATGATTTTGCATGCGCAATTGATTCGCTGTGTAGAAGGAGAGCAAGAAAGGCGCAAACAAAAAACAAATGGAGATCGAAATATTAGAAGAAGAGGCAAAGAGAAATATAGCTAAGACATCTTAATGGGACCAGAAGGACTGCAATAATGAAGGATAGTTGCCAAAAAGTAAAACAAGTCGTATAAACAAGAAGAACATCAGATGAGGTTAAGAAGAGATGACAAGATATTAGATAAAGAAGGGGGGGAAAAAGCTAGTAATAAAACCTCAGCAAATATTCGGGGCCAACAGAGGAGATTCCTCTGACCAATATTGAGCAGCAGGTGCAGCACACTTTCTGCGAGGAGCATACAATTCATATTATGATACTATGAGCCGGTTGTGGAACAAGGTATGTGCACAAACTGAAACATGTTCTGTTAATTACATCATAGTTGTTAGAAACATAATAAATATAAAAGTGCCTCCTTTTGTCAACTTTTGTCTAAACAACAGTTGTGAGTAACATTCACACAATATAAACATTTTCTCTGTAGCCTAATGATTTTGCTCCAGAAGTTCAGTCATTGCCTCCGACCGGCCATGAGAAAATACTCTGAATGAGACTGATGCTCCTCTACAATCTTGCAGCATTTGATCATTGCCTCTCATCCACCGCTGCTTGTGCGCATATATATGAGCCAGTTTACACCTGCCTTTCAAAAGCGCCTAATATAGGCCCAAAAACAGCCAGTGCAATCAGTTCCATGTTAAGTAAATCATGCTGCATGTGCAAAGCTGATATATTTGCATCCACTTCTCCCAGTATTTTGCGCCTTCTTGCAGAAACGCCCAGATTTCATAATCATTCAAGACAAAAGTGCAAAATGCATTGCTATTGTAACCGTTTGTCAGGCGCATTCCTATTTGCGACAGGTTGACAAATCAGCTGCAGCATGTTTTTGTGCTCATTATCAAGTTTGCGCCTGTTTTAAGAGGCGCAATCCTATGATAAATCAGGGCCTAAGAGTTTAATAGGGTTTGTCTGTGTATTTTCATGTATATTTCAGGCATATACAGGTTTTTTGGTTATTTTTTTTTCCAGTTTTCAATGACATTCAGTAAAGCAATTCAAAATTTTGACCTGGTTTTTATGTCATGGAAACTTGAAATTACACTGAACTACAAGGATAATTGAAAAACCAAATGTGCAGATAAAATCTTGTACTATTACTATAAAAAAATGATGAATATGGAGTTATACAGGCCTTTATATACCGCATACCCTTAATTTATTTATTTGATAAAACTGGACTTAGTTAAATAAAGCAGTGCATTATTTAATTACAGTTTAAGAACTATATGCTATTACCTTCATATTTTACATTTCAATTTTGCTTCAATAACCCCAACTCTGACCCATAGACTGTACACCAACCCTAATTCCACAGTTTCAAGTCTCTGTCAATGAAATGATAAACATAGCTTCATCTAGTTAGGATGCCCCCACGATCCGACCCCAGATAAACAAAAGAAAAATGGATGGATGGGTGGATGGATATTAGCGGTGACAGAAACACACACAAAAAATGACATTATTAGATTGCAAAACTTTCATAGTTTACCAGAAAAATTATAACTTGTTTCTCATAAACTTTGTCAAGTGAATGCATACTATCCGTTGTTTTGTATCACTGTCGAAATTTTTCTGACTAAAACCATGAGCAGGATGAATGGCTGTGCAGGCGCACTGATCTCTTGTGGCAAATGCACAAAATGTTGTGCATAACTTTTCGTACCGTGTTCTACGTACAGGTAATCAGAATAGATTGTCTTATTACTAAAACATTCTTATCATTCCGGTAATATCTGAAAATGAATATGTGAAGGCCAGCCCAAACAACAAAGATCAAGGGTTAACCTTGTTTGCAGCCAGCAGTAATACATAACATAAAAAACAATATAAACACATACCGACACAGATTATACTAAAATATTGTCATTTACAAGACTGATAACATCACAAAATAGTGATCCTCTCGCAATATACATCCTTTAATGTGAAACCACTTCGTCTTGTGCAATAAATTGTCACAGTTAGCTATTTTGCTGCAAGGCTGTTTATCTGCATGTGGACGCTGTTTCCTACAGCACTGAGCTATGACATTATATGTAGGTGGTTCTTTGTATGCAAAATTGTTAATTCATTGTGGGGTCAAGATGCATATTGCCAAGTACAACTTGTTTCACATCATTTCCATATTTTAGTTTGGATGCTGGCACAAGATTTTCTGGGCTTTTCAAAGGAACCAGAAAATTGCTCTAGTGCTGCAAAATATTATGCAGGTTTGTTCTGATATTCCTCTGACAATGTGCCAGTTTAGCTAATCCATTTCCATCCCTCACTGAGCTGGGAAGATGAAAAATAATAAGCCAGGGGGATATAATGTTATACAATCAAATAGTCCCTGAAGTAATATCATACCTATACAATAAATATCCAGTGAAATAGAAATTCAATGCAAGGTATGATGAAGGAAAAGCTCAATAGAGATCAGGAAAGTCACCATAAATTGATTATTGACTGACAAACAATAAATTATAAGCCTGTTGGAAAGAATCTGAACAATAAACTAGCCCATTTGTTAGAGTTACAGTAAAGTCTCTGCAGTGATCAATTTGTAGCTGATTAGATTTTAAGAGTTTTGGTGAGAAAAATCCTTTCCATGCCCTGATGCTTTCCCATTGTGTGCCTAATGGAATTCCAGCAAGATAAGAAGAAATATGACAAGGGCGAAAGGCTATATATACGAAACACAACATAAAAACCCAAGTTTTTTTTTATCAACACAATAATAGGCATTTAGTTTTACTGTTTTTTTTCCTGTGATTTAATAATTAAACAAACAAGTACCAAGGGTAGGTTTTTGCCCACAGCTATTCCATAACTGTGTGATCTTTATTTTCTTGTTTGAAGTCTTCCTTCAAAGAGTAAACAAACTTCTCTCCCTCTCCTCACAGGTCATATGAGCTTTTTTTTCTTTACTTCCAATTAAATTTTGGGTGATTAAGTTGTTTAGATCTGAAAAAAAAATAAAAATCTAGCAAAGGTATAAAAAGAACATTTTCTCAATCGATATAAGTGATTGGCTCTTTTATCTGATTGGCATATTTACTCTAAAACATGTCAGAAAATCTTGCTCACTTATTGTTTAACTGTACAGTATCAGTCAGTGTGTCAAGACATTTGGATTTAATTAAGATGCTGCATTTCATTTAGACACTTGTTTGTGCAACAGATACCAGAATGATGAATTTCTTACTGATACCAGCAACAAGAATGAATATTGTAGATTTTGATAATCAAATAATCCAACTGGATTTCCTTCACCACCAAATGAATAATAAAATGTATCAAAATGACAAACATCACAATACATTCTGCAAGAAAGTCATAAAAGCCTTGTTATCCATGAAACAGTGTAAGATTCTGCAGACTGTGAAGGCGGCCACTTCAACTGACACCTGAACAAAGAACGCACACACATCATACCTAAAGTTGACCAATCTATTACTATCTCAGAAAGGAGAAGCTTTTATAACATACTGGTCTTTCTGGCTTTGGTGCATCAAGGTTATCCATGAACCACCTTGGCAACATATCATTATAAATCACATCAGTCATATTTAATTGTGCATCTTGTCATATTGCTTCAATAGAAACTCATAAGTCTCATCTGACTGCTGGAAAGAAGTCAGAGGCTTAGAGAGCAATTTGTGCTTCCTTTGGGGCTTTATTAAGTGAAATCTTCCAAGCAGCAGAGAACGAGTGTGATTTTTTTTTCCTCCAAAGTTAAAAAAAAGAGAAACAAAATCACCTAGAGCATTTTCATGTTAGCAGCGCAGAGTGGCTTCACAAGCCCATGTCTTTGATGCTGCCTGATACCAGAGAATTTTCAGACTTTTTCTTCAATACGACTATTGTATAATTAATGTAAATTACATCATTAGAATAAAAATGTCATGCATTCAAAACTCTGCTCCAGTGAAATTACAACAGCGTTATAATTAAAACACCAGTTGTTTCACAAGTCAGTCATGTGAAAAAGAAATAATAGTTCTATTCACAACAAGGCACAATAGAAAATAAAAGGGATTTGGTCCTTACCAGATCTTAAAATGAGGTATATTACATTGTGTCATGTTTTTATTTGAACAAAAATTGGGCAAAAATCCAAAATATTGTAAAGTACAAACTATCCATGCTTCTTGAAGCAAAAGTTTACATACCCCTTTTTTTCTTTTAGCACCATTATATTGTATGCTTGTTGCATGATGGAATTTGTGCCAAGCTTTAGGGGTCAGATCGTCTCAAATTTAACTCTGGAATACTTTCAAAAATTAAACACATGAGTTCATTGGCTGCAACATTTCCTGGTTCGATAAATGCAAAAAAAAGAAAAAAAATCATCACTCCCTCCACCACTTCTTTCTAACTGTACTGTCATGAACTTTAACCTTTACATATTCTACTCTCATTTCCCATGTTTACATGTCCAAAATTCCTTCAGTCATGATCTTACAATTCCAATCGGACCTGCTACTGTTTACATTGACCCTGAAAAAGTTATTTTGATTACGATGTGCATTTGCAAACATTAAATGTTTAAATGGAATAAATAACTTTAAATTTGCATGAAAGGCAGGAGAAGAAACAGGGATTTTTAATGTAAACAGAACACTGTTGCATGTATGTATTTATTACCGTCTTTCTCCCGCTTAATCATCTTAAATTATTATAAAATCTCAATCTCAATGTATTTGTTATCAAATACCGTCCAGTTCTGTTTGTAACAGTTGTTTGTTTGTTTGTTTTAAATAAACTTTGACATATGGCTGACATAACAGGCAAGTGCAGTAAGACTCATTTCTATCCAAATCTATTTTCATGCACATGAGTCAGAACAAACAGTCGGTATAACCAAGCGGCAACCTCTACCTGAGAAATGAGAAGCCTATGCCGAAGTGCCAAAAATTGCAGTTCAGCCCTCCTCCGCAAGGTGCTGGCTCCAAAACAGAGCAGATCCCCATAGACTCCCGTGTCAAAAAGGCCAACTATAAAGCAGAATTAAACATGTTTACAGCCTGGTTCAAAAAAACATTTTAGGTTTAATAGGTCAAGTTTACCTTCGTGACAACTGTGGGAGGAGTGAAAAAAAATTCTACCGTAACTGTTATTTAATCTTAAAATTCTTCATAACTAGGGGCGTGTCCTTTTGATTGACAGGTGGCAGATATCCAGCAAAACGAGGCACAGAGTAACACAACCTTGGTTTTTAGCTGGTTAACAGCGCACTTTAGCTTTAGCCCGCCTACCCCCGTTAGCTGGTTAGCTCCTGTTAGCTCCAGGTTAGCTTTGTTAGCTCGTAGCTCAGAGTTTGCAGGGTGTCAATCATCCGTCCCCACGCTCACAGCCCCCCTCTCAGCGCCTCCTTGTTGCCCATTTTTGGGTTTTCCGGGAGTCACGAGACTCGTAACGGTGCCAAGATGGCGACGGTGGATACCTCCTGTAGCGTTAATAGGGGATCTGAATATGGGGAATATTAATAGATATTAATATACGAGATATCCCTGCATTGGACCCACCACCCGCAGGAGGGGCCGTAGGGATCGGGTGCGAAGTGAGCTGGGCGGCAGCCAAAGGCGGGGACCCTAGCGGTCCGATCCGCAGCTGCAGAAACTAGCTCTAGGAACGTGGAACGTCACCTCTCTGGCGGGGAAGGAGCCTGAGCTGGTGCGCGAGGTTGAGCGGTTCCGGCTAGATATAGT
>JAOXYM010000001.1:7443213-7454006 GCA_028567055.1 Leptatherina wallacei
TCACATTGGCACCGAAGTCCTCACAGATTCTGCAGATCTGTTTTGTCAATTGACCATTTTGTAATAAACCTTTTTATCATAAAGTCGTTGTCCGGAGACCTTTTTTCCTGCAAAGCCATCCACATCACCTGCACCAGTCAAGATACATCACCTTCAAACAAACAGATTAAGTCATCTTTGTCGAATCTTTTTGGTTGTGAAAAAAAAAAGAGAAAGGTGTCATAGTGGAAGATGGCTCACCAGCCTAGATACAAACTTCCAGAGAAAGGAGAAAACAAACTGAATGTTTTAGCATGATAACCAGCTTTCAAAGGTAAATGCACTTTAGTTTAATGACAGTGTGTTTAGCTTATGTAACATTGAAATTAAATGTTATCATGGTGTCATTTGAAATTTTGTAATGATTTACAGCTCTGGGCTCAGCAGCGTTAGCCAAACAATAAATCATACACATGAAAAATACCAAAATATGTGCCTTTTTGGATGGTTTAGCTGTACAAACATAACCGGCCCGCTATGAGCTCGATGTCTTTCAGTCATCGTGTGCAGTGGGTTGTAGACAAAATTGTACGATAATACAGCATTTTATTACAAATATGATCTTGTTTATTTATTTTCTCACAGTAGCAGTATTATTTATGTGTCAAACAGCAGCTATTCTGCTACAGGACTGCTAGAAGTCAAAGCTAGCTAATTATTTTCTTTCTGTTTCAGTCTAAAACAAAAAAAAGGTTCAAAAACATTTTTATAATGTAGTTTACAGAAAGAAGCCTCCCAAGTCAAGGCCTCCCAAGTCCAGATAGAGGCCATGTCTGTTTTCTCTTAAAGTAATGCAGAGTTAATATGAAATATTTATTCATTGTTTATAGAGCAGAGAGGTTTTAGTTGGAATGAGACTTCTTGGTTATTTTGATTTATTTTGTCATGTTGACATCAAAAGATAGACATAAATAAAACTAAAGACCTATAACGAGTGTTCGTGTGATTTTATAGTGTTGTGAAATTATTTAACGGATAATAATCATGATAATCATAAAATTGTGAACATTTCTTTGGCAATAATCATAGGAATCCGGTTGAAGTGACACCTACGCTGTCATGTAGTCAGATTTTTACAGTATTATCATCTTCAAAACTTATGTATAAGAATATTATCATGCTATTAATAAAAGACTTTGCTATCAAGTAATTCACACATGTTATTCTACATTTTCTCTCTACTAAAATAGGAGGTAAGGAACTGTAAAAACTGGATGTGAACCCCAATTCAGTGTCAATATTGTTTTAATTTTATCAGCTGAAATCAAATGATGGCTTCATCATAGGTATGTTATGAATTGGATTTTAGTATTTCAGTCTTTAATTATCATGATTATTGTCAGTATAACCCTCATGCAGTCATTTTTTCTTCATGTACTATAAAAATAGTTTTTAGATGTAGTTAGTATAAAAAGAGTTTTTCATGAGAATCTCATTTAGTATTCCAGTTTGGTGATGGCACAGTATTTTTGCGGCCTGAAATTATTTTTAAAAAAGTCAACTTTTTCCTTTTGAACTAGTTGAAGTGATTCATTAAAATTGATTCTATTTTTCAAGGCTGTTAATCTTAAGTAGACAAAATCAATATTGTTGACTCAGAGTATGTAATATTTATTGCAAATGCCATGAAGAGTCAACTAGAAATGTACAGAAATACATCAAACAATAGGCAGCATCAAATGAAATCGCTGAAGTAAACAAGTAGCTTTGCAAAGATCTCTGTCATCATGGTCAAAGCTTAGAAATTGAGAAAATAAGGCCACTGGTGGATTTTCTTGCTTGGCACTAATAGCGCTCAGATAAACAAGCCCCACATCCCTTTGGAAAAGATACATATTTTATGAGTGCATTTGGGTTTGGTGTTCATGTTTATCTTGTCACCAGTTAACAAAGCTGTCTCAGAAGCTGCAGTGCCCTGCAGTCTCTCGACATATCCTACTGTGTTCCCACGCAGATGCATCCCCCAAACACTCGGGCTTGTCTCAATGAAAAGCACCAGAGGAGGTATAATAGAAATGGATGTACTCAATTTTTATTCAAAAGATGGAGCAAAAAGGTCTTTGATCCGCAGAAGACTCTAAGGATTCCATTGTTGTACGTATAAAGGAGGACAGGACAGAAGGCCTTCTTGGAGATATTCAGGTGTGACCCTGCTTTGTTACGAGATTGACTGGATGAACATGTGTCTACTTAGGGAAGCAATTTCTCAATAGAGCAGAAGCCTATCATTGTGTCTAACGATGAGTTACTTCTTTCCAGGCAGGACAAGAGCGCATGAGAACCACTGTGCAGATGACAAAAGTGATACCTTCAGAGGACCCTTGAATACGAAGTGCAGTCTCTGACTGAACGTCTAAATGTAATTCCACTGTGGTGCATAGAAACAGATGACATAATTCTGATGAATGTGAGAAAAATACTGTGCAGCATTCAATGGGATCAAAATGTTTGGGGTGGAACAAAAATTATTGGGGAGAGTGGATGTCAAAAAAAGCAGTGGCTGGCAGGGAATTCATTCCTCTCTTCTCTTGAGAGATTAATTTAAGAAAGCTTTTCATCACATGGAGAGGGCAACAACCCTGTCACGTCAGGGCTTATTTTAAACATTCGGGAGGCTTTTAGAAAGCCTCTCAAAAGATCAGATATCAGACAGAATATCAAAGAAAAACAAAATATGTACGCTGTAAAACAGAGGCTGGGAAAAAAGTGTTGCTACTAAATATTAGTAACAGTTTATGGTGACACTTCACTTTGATTATTGTTACTAAAGGTATTTATGATGATGATGATATTATCATGATATCCATATAAAACTTCAAAAATATATATTAACAAACTAATCCATACTTGTTTTGTTTTTTTATTGATCATAGTTTAAAATAGATACAATATATTCAATATAGATCAAATAGCACAAATATGCAACTTGCCAATTTTGCTCTTCTGAAAATCCTCCCTGCACTTATTATAATAACATCAACATACTACAAAGCCTACACAAAAAAGGAACACAGGATAAAATCCAAAAGGCAATAGTTTATTAAACAAAGCTGAGGTGACACTCTGAAGGGGAAGCACATAATCCAGACAGGGACGCATTCAGAAAGTAGAGTGTAGTAAACAAAGCGATGGTCGATAATCCAGGAGCAAACAATAATAACAAGGCAAGGCAAACAGTGGAAACTATAAATGAGCACAGGTCAAAAACAACAGAGAAGGAAGGGGGAAATTGTAACAAAGCTATCTGGTAGGAACATAGATCATCTGGCAAAGAGCATGCATACACAAGTGTTTGGCAAAGTAATGGCAAATGACAAACAGGTGTGTGTGTTTAGCAGGAGCAGAACAGACGTAATCAACTAAATATGAAATGGGTAAGGGGGGGGACACAGAAAGCAAAAGTCACCAAAAGAAAAGCTGAAACCGTTGCAGTGAAATTACAAAAATTACAAAAGCTCAAATTGAGGCTGGAATGGAGGGAGTCAGGAGGAAGGCCAGATAGAAAAACGAAAAAATCAAAAAAGGCAGATGGATGGAACAGTTCTGGGGCGACCCAAGTGTCAACCTGGAAAGAAAGCTGGCTGCTCAGGAGGGCGGCTGCAAGGCAAGATAAACTGGTTAGTCCAACAACCCCACCACAAAGGCAGAGCTGGCAAGTAGGCTGCAGGCTGGGGAACGTGATCATAGAGAAAGAAAGGATGATGAGTTGGATGATTACTAGGGCATGCCATGTTGTCAGCATGTTGCCAAGAAAAACAGCAAATAACCATTCTCAGATTTGTCATTTGAAATAGAAAAAAAAACCTTTAAAAAGCTGAAAGCCCAAGCTGTAAACCAACTACATCTTTTTTTTCTCGCCTTTTAAGCAAAAATAGCAAGTAACCCCATAATTATTTATGAGGCCTCTTATAGTTGAAAGGACTGGTCTTACACAATATGTGAATATAAAGTATTAAAGTTACATTAAAAACGATTGTAATAATGTTTATAGTAATATTTGATGTATATTAATCCTGTGTGCTGCATTACAATTTTAGAATATGATCAACTAAATAATAGAGTAAAGCTGTTTAATCAATAATTCATTGTCTTAGAGGCTTTCATGCTAATGTGTACTGAAAAGGGAATCCTCATGTCCACAGACAACTAGATAACAATAAACAAAGATGAGACCAGCACACTGTTTGGATGGGAGTAAAGACCTTATTCAAACTGAGATAAGGTTTACAAATCAAACTGAAGGATAGTAAGAACTCCTAAACGGCTGTGGAAACGGCTCCACATCAAAAAGAAGTGTATCGCTCTTGGATATGAAAGTCTTGGGCTAAAAACTGGGTCTCACTTCAGCTCTGGCCACATTTTTCCAGGTTGGCTTCTGCATCCTGTACCAGCTGACTGCAGAAAATGCTAAAAATGTCACGATACAGTACACCTTCTTAGGCATGTCTCCCAGTTCATGCTAATTCTTTGGACGGCAGTTTGTATGCCTGGAATAAAAACTAAAATAAAACAAAACTGCGTTGCAACAAGGATGAGAAAGTGAAAGCATGAGAGGAAAAAACATGAGTTCCTCTTATTTTTCTTCTGTTTAATATTTTACATTGCAATCACATCTGTGAATGCGACCCAATGCGTCATGTAGAGGTGGGCATATGAGCTCTATTTGCAGCAAAATTATTTCATGTGTTTTCCGCAACATTTATTAACCTTGTTGGGTTTTAAATATTGTGAGCTGGTGTTAGTATAGCCCACTCAAAACTGCTTGCAAAAATCCAAGCAATGCCAAAGGTAGGAAATACAAGGATTTGAAGATAAAAACTAAACTCCAGCAAAATCATGTGCAGGAACATGGTTTGAATTACAGGTCAGCAAAGAGGAACTCGGCTCCCCTCAAAAGCAGGTTAGCTTCCCTTAAATCACTCCTCTGAGATGCGAAGGGGTAATTCTACAAAAACTGTCCCCTTTGGGGTTACATTTTATTATTTTCAATACGGTTCCTGAGGTTTCTTAAATGAAAAGAATAGCATTAATTTGTTGGCATTACAGGCAGTTTTGCTTTGATTCTTTCTGTGGCCATCATGCATGGTGGCGCTGCAATGTAATGATTAGAATTATGTAGCCACATTTGCAATGTGTTATTGAATGGGTCAGAAGGAGCTTTGTTACGGTGGAAAACTGTAATAAAAGCAGTTTAACAGCCCAGGCCACTTTGGCCGCTAGAGGGGCTAATAAACAGGACTGACCTTAGTCCTGTTTAACATTGATTTATTTTATGGTTTAGATTATGATGTGAGTGTGTTTCTGAACGTAATGAAGGCAGGCAATCCGTTCTGTTGTAACAATACTGACTCCCTCCAGGAGCTGCTGTTTCAGCACCCTGGACAGCAGAACTGTTTATTTGCTGTGAGATGTGTTTGTATGATTTCCTTCGGCAGGCATGGAAATCAAGTGAAACCCTGGACTCACCCAAGTAACCTTGACCAAAAATGTTACAGAGAGTTGATGACAGAAGAGGTGATCAAATGCATTTTCCAAATTTAACTCAAGCATAATTTTTCTTGCATCAAAATATAACCGTATGAATAACTAATTAAAAAAATAAGGAGTTTAATCATTTGCTAAAAAAATCTATTATCTTGTTTTGTCTTTTTGCGTTCTACAGTGTGTTCTTTTTTCAGGTTGAGCTGTGTAATACTTAAAAAATTGTTAATTATTAAAAATATTTTTTAAATGTATGAATAACCTTAAAAAGAAAATATGTGACATGTTTTTTAAAGCATCAATAATGCAGCCTGTCTGTTACATGTCCTCCCCTCATCCCCTGCAGTTCCCCCACCTGTTCTTGAAACCTGCACCTCTCTCCTCCTCCTTCCTTCTGTCATCACATACCCTCCCCCCCGCCAAACCCCTCCCACACTCAGCCTCTTTTCCCCTCCTCGTCCATCAGCGCTTCTGGCTCTGCACCACTCTACCTGCATTCAGCACAGGTCCCAAGGTGTGCAGGCATCTTCCAGTTATTGTATCCTTACTGTTCGGACTCACTGCTGCACCACACTGCAGTCTCTCTCTTTCTCTTTCTCTCTATCTCTATCCCTTTTTTCCCATTTTTCTATGGCCAAACCACAATAAATAAAATAAAGACAGCAACAGACCCAGCCTCCTTCCATGCCTCTCTCCATTCTCTCCATCTGTCTATTTGTTGAGGTTTTTCCTCATGTTCCACTTCCACCTATATATTTATTTTTTCACACTACAACCCCACCTGACCCTATTACTGTCTAGACCCATTTAGCCCCTGTTTGGTTTCACTTTAATACAGATACTCTCCTGTTTTTCCTCCACTGCATCCCACATCATCTTTTTTCCCTTTCATTGTGTCTCTAGCTCTGCATCTGCCAGAAAGCATCCTTATTCCAAGCACCAATGCAGCAAAAATTCTCCCACCTTTCTCTGTTTCCCCTGTCAATAAGAAGACAGAATTTTTTATCAATGCTAATAAAAAGGCTCTATTTTTATAGCCGGCTGAAGAAAAGGGCCCTATCTGCAGTAACTGTGTGAGGCTGTGTTTGAACAAGGAGGGAAACGGTAGAGGCAGATGTGTGTGAATGGACATCTCAAAGGGCAAGCATGCGAGAGCATCACTGATACAGTCAACGCACTTTTTTAAGTTGCATCCTCATAATTGAGAGTAAATGGATGATGTTGTTTGAAAGTTTTGCTGAGACACTTATGGTTGGAGTTCATTGTCCAAGACTTGCATACTTTAGTTACACAAGCTCTCACAGGAAGGTCACATTTTCAAAACTGAAATGAAGAAAACGACATGAGCTGTGAAAAACAGAAAATATGTGAATATTCCATCAAGTCAATTGCACTGTTGGGTGAGAAAGATCTTCAGGCGTAAATATGTGAAACAACATGACATTGAAATGTGTAAGAGCTCCTTAAAACAGAGAAACATAATGACTCAAGGCAATGTGGAAAGCAGTTTTGAATCCTTCAAGGTTTTCGCTCAAATGTAGGATTCTGAATGAAACTCTTTTCTTAATAAATACTTTATACACATTGAAATCCAGCCATGTTAATGGTTTTCCACACTGTGGAAAAATTATAAAACCATGCAAGTGTAGTGTATCACCCATGTTCAGCCCTCTTGTTGATATTTGAAATGACTGTGGAAAGCAGGTGTTGCACACAGATGTAAAAAGTCAACATTGTTAGCTTTTTTTAATTAAACTCCTGTTGATGGTCAGGAAATAGCTTCAGATGCTCTCCTGGCAGGAAGGTTCTACATGTGTGATTAACAGCAACACACAACATTAAAGACTGAATATAACTTCAAGAGTGAGGATGCACTCAGGATGTACTATACAGGGTTTTCAGTGGGGCCGAAGTTCAAGTGGGGGCGTATGCTGTTTTGCTGCCAAACTTTGTGTGAGGAAGGAGTTGGTTTACTCAGAGTACAGACAACACTGACTCATTGTTAACTCTGTCTCTTTGTAAATATGACAGTTCGATCCATTGCTTCATTTTATCCTGAAAAGGCTATTCCTGAGGTCAAAAACTGCTTTTATTTAGTCTTTTTGAGTAGATTTAAAGGTGTGTATTGAGCTTCTGGTTGTTCCCATTCTGGTAAAGCCTAAAATATAATACTGGAAGTTTCACTCGATCAAAACCCTAAACCTTTTTAAAACCTAACATTTCCAAGTTGTTTAACCTTTTAAATGAACATACATTAAATTTACATGTCATATGGTTCACTCAGCTTATGCAGAAATATGAAAAACTTTGATTCTTGTCAATGTGACTGGTGTGGAGCTTTAAAGATGTGGCCTTACCAGTTGATGAATTGGGGGAAAAAAAAGTTGGGCCCATACAACTTCAACACTGTCTTTTAAAAGGTTAACTATTGCTCTAAAATGTTTTCCAGACACTTCCGTACAAGAAGTCCGTTCCGCCCCCACACTGAAGTGGAAAGATAAGCTTGCCTGAGCGAACACAAAAACAAGATTTGTGTCAAGATGTGTAGCTGAAGAGCACTGAAAAGCAGGAACATGCAGGAAGCAGCCGGATAAAAAACGAAAACTAACTTTTAATAGCTTACTGGTAGAGCAATACTAAAGGCATCTGCAGTGCAGAAATGCCAAGAGAGATAAGTCCACAGAATGATACCCTAAATCAACCAAACAGGCTGGATGGAACAAGACTAAAACAAAGAGGAAAGAACAATGATTTGGTGAAGAAGATAGAAAATCCAGGCATTATATAAAGTATACAGAGGGAGTAATGACTAACACATGGGAGTGGCAATCAGTAAGGAAAACCTGGTGTGAAACAAGATTGAACAAAGGAAAAGCATGTAAAATAGGTTGTCCATACGTCCTCTTTTACTTGGACGTGTCCTCTTTTTGAGAACCAAAAATTGCGTCTGGCCAGAATTTCAAAATTGTCAGGGATTTTGTAAAAATGTTTACGTCAGATTTGTGTTGTGTTTTACTCCCCGCACTCACTCATTATGGTCATACACTGTTATTATCATTGTTATATACTCTCTCATCGCTGTTGTTGTGTTTCAAGGAGCATCGGGAAAGGAAGGTGAGAGACGGCGCAGAGGTCATAGAAAGTTAGTGTGTGTGCAAACTGTGGAGAACATGTGGGTGAAGTCTCCAAACACCTTAATAAGATGAATTGAAGATGAAGTGCATGTTTTGGACAGATGGCTTTGATGGCTTGAGGTACAAAGTTGTTCAGGAGTCTTACAGTTTTAGGTCTTAGTGTCCAGTATCTAGTGAAACATAGATAAACATAAACAGACAGAATTAGCTCTTAGTCAAACTGTATCTTCTCCACCACACTGAAAGTGGAATGTATGCCACAGCATTTTTTCCCCACACATTTAGGCCCACACTTTGTTTAATCTTAGGAAGAAACAAATAAGAAAAGTTGTTGTATTATGTAAGCAATATAGATTCAGTAAAAAAAATTGAAAGATCAGTACATAGGCTAATTGGCTGGTGAATAAAGTTCTTTATCATTCTTAGTCTTGAATGTGGACACAGTTGTTCACTACGATGAAGATATTATATTCAGTAATCATTCCCCTTTGGATCAATTAGGGGAATGATGCAAAGGTCATTTGGACCCTTTCTGTTTTTCTGCAACTCTTCATATTTTAGTCTTGAACACTCGTCTCTCTATCATCTCCAGTTAGTCCAGAATGCTGCTGCACATCTTCTAATAGCTCATAGAAAGTGTGAACACATCGATCTGGTTTACTCTGGCTGTGTGTCTGTTTTTGCATTAATTTTGCCATTAGGTTTTTTACTTTGTATGTTTTTATTTTGTGGTGTTTCGTGGTTTTAACTTGTTTTAGCAACTCTATTGTATTTGGTGGCTTTTATGTTTCATTTTATTTGGCCTTGTCTTTTTGTAGGAATTTGTAAAGCACTTTGGTCAACCTCACTGTATTAAATGTGTTATAGAAATAAACTTGACATTGACATTGAAACCATGACATTCTTATATAAAAAAAGCTGCAACAAAGGACATATGTCCACTTCTGCCTTTACAGCACAAAGCTTTTTATAACACCTTATTATTAGCACCCTTACCCTAAGGAATAACTGGGTAACAACATTTCCCTTCTTAAAGTCCCACTACATAACCTATGAAACTTTGTGATGTTAAAACTGTGTGTTTCTGACTCATTTTGATGGCACAGTGACATTTATTATGTACATTCCAGGAGCCCAGCAGTATCCCAAGGCTGAGAAACTGCACTTCACAACTCCAGCCAGCCTAGCTCCAGTGTTCCAGCCTAGAGCATCACATTGCAGCTCAGTTTTGCTTTATGCACCATGTCATATGCTCAGGGGCGGTTTTTGCTATGGGCAAGGTGGGCGACCGCCCAGGGCGCAATCTATTTGGGGGCGCACGAGCGCCCTTAAAAAAAAAATCGCCAGTTTTCTAGACTAATATCGCTCATTTCCACGTCAAGTTAATGGACGCTGGCCCCTACTATCATGTCAACCTGCTGTTGAGAGCTACAGTCATTGGTTGAGAGTCATGTATACAGGTTGCGTGTGTGTGTCAGAAGAAAGGGCGGCGGGGGGGTCAACTCGCAACTGCAGAGGTTGTGAGCAGGTTGAGTCTCACTCTCAGAGGAAAAGCTAGGAGGGGGGCGAAGGATAGACTGACATCTTACCAGGACACACAACACAAACTGCTGCTTCCAAATAAATTGTATTTCATTCATAAAATTAAAGCCGCGAGCGGCGATGGAGGCCCTCGCACCTCTGGCGCCGCTTGGCTTATTGCACCGCCTCGTCCCCACGAGACCTCCCTCCAACTCAGATCTCACCTTCATTTGCAGCAACTCATGTTGTCATGCAGCTGCACGCAGCATTTCCTCACAAGTCCTTATGACACAGTCAGAGCAGCACATAAGTGTGTGTGAAAGCCATCATAACCCGTTTCATGGCGTCTGAGAAATATTCACCGTGGATACGTTTGATGGAGAAACTTGAGTCTTGTACTGTGGTGTCAAGAAAGGATTTGACATGTCAAAGACTTTAAGGTGCAGCCTATAGGTTTAATTGAGGAGAAGCAGGGCCCCTCAGTGTTCAAAACATCACTTCCTGTGGTAAGTGGAGGGCAAAGGTCTGCCAGAGAAGTGTGTGCATGGATCTGTTCTGAGTCCCCACCTGATTAAAATCTGTCAGTTTGATGGAGATCAGATGAAACATGAGTGATTT
>JAOXYM010000001.1:7461816-7473120 GCA_028567055.1 Leptatherina wallacei
GCTGCTCTACCAACAGACTCAGGAACTCCTTCCTACCCAGGACCATCAGACTGTTTAACAGCACACTAGGCGGGGGTTGAGGGGCACCACAATGAGTAGTCCGGTTAAGACTTTTACAACCGGACTAGAGCAAGAGTCTGCACTTTTAATTTTTGATTTCAATTTAATTTCAATTATATATTTTATTACATATTTTTATTACATAGTACTTTATTTGTTTTTTACTACTGACTTGTTACAATTTCCCATGGGATTAATAAAGTATGTATCTATCTATCTGTAATGATATTAAAGTCTGAAAAGAACAAATTCAGACATTCACTGTAAAAACATTTCATTTCTAACAGTAACAATCTGAATTAATCCTTTTCTTTAAAAAAAAAAAGAAATGGAACAGCTCAAAACATCACTGACGTTCACAAAGTCATGACATGAAAAATGTATGTTGCTGATGCTTTTTATAACCATGGAAACATGAGGAAAATTGGATTTCAAAATGCTAAATGAATCCCTCAAGTATGTCAGTGTTATGGCGATGCCACAATCTTGTTGCTGTAAATGTTTAAAACTGGAATTTCATAGGGGTTTCAATATTAAACTGGCAGCCTTGATAAAAGCAGAGCTGCAGCACAGAGGAACCACCTAAAGCTTCTTTATGAGCCAATAAAAACCCTGGAAAGCTTTATCAGAGGACATTTGCAACAAAATCTGTCACAAATAAATTCTGGTATACGCAGGTTTCCCTTTGAGAGTATGTGCTTTTATTCAATTCTGACTGCACACAGTACCCCCAAAACTATCTGCTGCTCGAATATGACAGACTTGTCAGACCCTTGGAGGTACAATTGATGATGTATGGACACAAAAACATGTCATCATCTCTGAATATAATGATACACAGAAAAGAAAAGAATGAAAACATCCCCAGAGTCCTCCTTTTTTTTTATTTCCCCCTGCCCAGACATCTCCTTACATTCGAATGACATTGCTGCCTGCGAGCTTTGTGCACAAACATGCCAAACTCAGCAGATGCAAACTGCAGGCCCATTATCTGGACTGCTCATGCTGTGCACGTCCCCCCACCGGTGCAGCTGCAAATCGATGGACTGTGCGGCAGCAGGGGATGGGCAGGGCGGGGCTGACATGTCAAATCAGTAGAAAGACAATTTCTATTGATCTGGCTAAATCAGTGGAGACAAATGCAACCCATTCACAACTCTTGGAATCTACTGATCCTCCGCTGGGCTCTGACCTACATCATGATGACAAGTAAACACAACTTCAGAGGACATGTCTCCCGTCTCTTCCTTCTGCCTGCTCTCTTCCTTTCCGTTCTCTGTCCCAGTCTAGCCCGCTGCTGCTTAATTTCATCCCCCTCCTCCCCTCTGTGGTGTGGAAAAGGCACGTTCATGCTAACAAAATTCATTAAAAAGTGGCTGTAAATAAGGGTCTTATTTTTGGTATATTGTAGCTGTGGGCTGTTTCTTCCAGCTCTGTGGTGGTTTCTGCTGAAGACAATTAGTGATGTGAATAATTTTTGAGTTGGCCAATTTTCTGGAAGAGTCATTGCTCTTCGATTTAGGGTATAATCAGCATTCATCCCGAAGGACAGTAATCCATTTCTCCTTTTGTGCGTTGCTTTTTATTTTGGCATTTTGTCTGGGAAGAAGAGATAGCCAGGCAGCTCTCACCCACGCAGGGATTATTGTACAAGGTCAGAGCACTGAGTTTATTTTGCAACACTTACAGTAACATGAATTAACAGGAAAGTGAAATGAAGTGAAGCCCTTTTGGCCTCCAAGGTGAGTGAGACATTTTAACTGCTGTTGACTTAATTTGCACTGAAGTGTATGACATGTACAATATATGGGCCCACACACATCCACACCCACACAAACAGACCTGCTGTTTATTTTTCATACAGTGCTAAAAAAAAAAGAAGGAGTGTTTCCATGACAATCTGAAAGTTGATGCATATTTTCATGGCATGAAAACACGAAATCAGTTAAATTGACTTTTTGATGCTTTGTTCAATTTTTTCTTACAAAGTGAAATATGTAACATAATGATTCAAGTAGTTTAACCACTAAACATAAACAATAAAGTCCACATTGTAGCCAATAAGTGAGACTTTAGGCTTCAAATTTCCTTTTTGAATTGTTTAATCTAATTATTTATGGATAACTGAATTCTGTTTCTAGGACAAATGCATCACTTTCATTTATTTAAACTTTGCGGGTAAAGTTACAATATAATTCATGTTTTCTCCTTGTTATCTTGTTTCTTTCTTTTACTTAAATCATTGTCTGAGCTGTCAGTTATGTAAATACATAGCTGAGTTTCTTGAGGACCTAAATTAAGAGAGAAAATAAGTTTAAAACTATCTGATGTTGGAAAAAAAATCTGCAGATTTTCGAGTAAAATAACTTAAAACAGTTGAGGAAAAAAAACAAACAAAACAATGCATCGTCCTTGACTTAAAAGGGAGGGAGAGAATGAAAAATGGCATGTTCTCTAAATAAAGTAGACCTTGTTTTGCTTGGTAAAGTTTTATAAAGTTTTAGTTAGATTTGCTGCAGCAAAGCCTTAAACTGCCTCATGCTTTGAGCATGACTTTTCACATCAGCCGTCATCTTCATTCAGCAGCAACAAACCAGCAGCTCTGACCTCAATCAGAGCCACCGTTCTCACTAACACATCACAGTTTGACTCCATGGTCTTGTGGTTGCCTTCAGAACCGATTTGCCAGTGACACCAACACCACAAGACAGTTTGTACCAGAAAAATCTTGACACGTCTGGTTGTTGTGTAATGAATGTTATCTCACTCAAATTACGGCTTCGACAACTTTAAAACGTGGCACCATTTTCTCACAAACTAAACCAAAATTGTGTTATCAACTGCAGTGTAAAGACAAAATAAAAGCTAAAGTAATTATAAGAAAAAAAAGACAAGCAGACAATTTTAAGATGTACTTTTTTTTTTAGCAGAAATGAAATTCTTAAGTAAATAACCTTATGAAGTTGACCTGCTGGTTTAGTTTCAGGAGCAGGGTCGCACCTCAACCACCTCTGATCACCTGTCGAGCTTTCTTTTACCTGGTTCACCCACTCAGCATGATCTGTCTCATTCTAACTCCACCCTCCCTTCCTGTCCTCATTCATCTTCTCTCCCCCTTTTATCTCTTTCCTGCCTCATCTCTTCATCTTTCTTTCCCACATATGTCCATCTGTTTATCCATCCTTCCCTCCCTCATCTGTTCATCCATCCTTCCCTTTCTCATCAGTTCATCCATCCATCTTTCCCTACTTCATCATCCGTCATTACCTCCCTCATCAAATCATTCATCATTCCCTTTCCTCCCTTCATCCATCCATCCCTCACCTATCTGTTCATCAATGCTTTTTCTCCCTCAGCCATTCATCCATCCTTCCTTCATCCATCTGTCATTCATCCTCCCATCTTTTCTCCTTACTCCCTCATCCATTTGCACTTCCCTCCCTCATCCATTTATCTATCTGCCTTCTTCACCCATCCATCCTTTGCTTTCTCACCCATTCATCTTCAATCCCTCGTCCATCCATTTATCCATCATTCCAATCATCAAATCATTCATCATTCCTTCTCATCCCTTTATCCATCCTTCCCTCATCCATCTGTTCATCCATACTTTTCTCCCTCATCCATTCATTTATCCATCCCTCCCTCATTCATCCTTCTCTCCTTCAACCAATCCATTTAACCTGTCTCATCCTTTTATCCATCTTTCCCTCATTCATCTATTTATACATCTTCCCTCCCTCATTTGTTCATTCATTCTTCCATTCTTCCATCTTTCATCCTTTCATCCTTCATCCCTTCCCTCATCCATGTATCTATTCTCCCTCCCGCACCCATCCATCGTCCATCTCTCTCATTCATTAATCAATTCATCCATCTCCCTCGTCCAGCCACAAAAAAGTTAGAGCATCCCAGAGCGGCACATCTGGTTTTCCTCCACCTCCTGCTGATCCCAGAGTGCACTGCACCGCTAAGAGGCAGTTTACTGCCAACCATAAGGGACCTGAACCATATTAACTTGGAGGAAAACACAGCAAGGAAGTCTTGTGTCAATCTAAAGCCATGTTATACTCACTTGACCTAAAAACACCACTAAGAAACACTTCTTTGAGGGTTTTTTAACTCTGCACTCTCATGCCACTATGGAATCAAATACTGTAGGTATTTCTAACATATTAAGAGTTAGGATAAATAGCAGTCATGTAGTATAACTTCCGGTCATAACAGAGGTTTAAGAACTTTGTGCTCTTGTAAATGTTTGTAATATAAAATATCAGCTGCTGTAGGAACAAACTCCAAGTATTTCATCCTTACAGGTCAAGACAAGTCAGTTTTATTTGCCCTGCAAAAAAACATTCCTCAAAGCGATCTGTATAATATTATACCCCTTAGTGTACACTTTTGATTTAAACAAGCGAAAGTGACATATAATACCTGGACAGGGAGAAGGAAGATACACATGAGGGATTGTGGACTCAAGTCTGTCTACTTTAAAAAGAAAAGCACTATTACCAGACCATTTCAGCTTGTGGCCTGGTCGTCTTAACCACATAACATGTTCTTTATTATAGAAGAGGAGAAACAAAGGAGAGGCAGGAAGCATAGATGTTATGAATACTGTATATAGTACAAAGACTAAGGATCAGATGAGCTGAATTTTTTATACTGAAAGCATAGTTTGGAGTGTTTCTTTAACATCTATTATATATAAGCAGAATGATATGTGTAGGCTGTGCTCTCACATAGCATGTGGAGTCACATTGTTCCTTTACTTTCCCAGAAAAGTCATTTTAACTTTAATTGTAATAATTTAGGGTGTCAGCATTTCTGATTAATGGTTTTCTCCATGTGCTGTTTGTCACTTTCTAAACTAGTTGTCGATGCGTATCTGCAACATAACAAATCGCTGCACACTGACTGTTCTTGGCAGGCAGATTGATTCTGCTTCTGATTATTTTTGCTGCTAAAGTGGCTAACTTACAGTGTTTTGGCTCTTCCAAAGATTTTTTTTTCAGTGATTTTAGAAAAAAAAAGTAACTCTATAATGCACTTTCTTAGATAATTTATGCTTTAGTGTTTTATTTATTTGTTTTCAGTGAAGTTTTTGTTTTTTTCAGCAGGAAAATATTAGACCTCATTCTGCAAGACATATCACTACAGCTTCACAGACACAGTGTGTACTTTGACAGGCATGCAGTCTAGATTTGTTTCCTATTGAGAAAGAATAGAGCATCATAAAGAGGAAAATCAAATGAAACACGAATATGGACTGTTGAGCAGCAAAAAAAGTTGAAAAACTGCAAGTATCTGGTATTTTTAGCCTAAACAAGGAAGGGTGATGTAACATAATGGCAAACAGGCCATTCTCCCAACCTTTTTTCAAGTGTGTCACTGGCATCAAAGTCTAGATTTTAACAATGAAGTTGGTCGGTGGAGGCCTTGAAAAGGATTTCCTTTGTGTTTGTTAAATACAGGTCCAAACAAATGAAGAAATAATAGATTTAAGGTTCTGACTGCAACTTAACATTGCAACTTTTCTGGAAATTTGGTTTGTATTTTTATTGTTCTGTTTACAGCCACACTCACTTATGCAGACCATAAGTCTATGCCATTCTGTATGCTTAAGTACAGCTTGAAATGTATTATCTTGTTGAAGCAGAGAATTTTTGCTTCAATCATTGAAACAACGGCTTTGATAAAACAAAAGAATCTGCACACGCCTTTATGATTACAGGAAGTCATCAAGAAGACTAAATGGATACATTTTTCATCTTGTACTTTGCAGAAACCCGTAGTCTGGTAGATGGTGTTTGTTTCACAAGATTGTTACACCACTTCTTCACCTCTATACTGCCTTGGTTTGATAAAGGTATGCTACTTCTGGATGCATTATTTCCTCTGAAAAGTATTTCTCAGTTTGTTAACAGTTATAGTGGAGGTGCAAGAAATCTCACTTATAAAAATAATCTATATGAGAGTTGATAGTGAGAGTATCATCCTCTTTTTTCCTGCTGTTTAAATTTCATGTGTCCCTCAAGCTACAGATTAAACTTATTCCATCAGGTCTGTGATCTTAAATGACCTTACTATCAGGAAATCTTGGAAAGCAAGAGTTTGAATGAGACCTGTAAATGCTGGGTGTGGATGTCCCATCCAACATTTAGTTGCAGCCTCTTTGGTGCAGATTGATGTCCGGTTTAAAATTAGAGCCTCTCTCCTCTATACTGGAGGATCATGACAAAGCTGACTTCTCAAGAGGAGAGGACCATAGCTCTTCGTGATCATTATTTATCCCCGGCAGCAACACTTGCACACAAAGCGCTAATAGCAAACACCATCACCCCTTTTTGACAGCAGTTATAGCTGATAGCAGGCATTCAGGTGAAGAGGTCACTCATTCCTTGAAAGAGATTGCATTGTGGAAGCTAGATTACATTTCAACGTTCAAGGCCTCATTTCATTCTGTTTCCGATAAGAACAGACACTTTACAAATCAAGCAATCCCCCAGAAGTAACCACTGAGGTTAGATTCCCTTCAAATATCTGTCACAAGTTCCAACGGATTACACAGTGGGAGCGGTGACAAAGCAAACACAAGCTTAGGATCCTTAAATGAGAAGTGCAGCAAGGGAGCGCGACAGGCGTCACAGTGCAAATGAAAGTGATCTGTTGTGGGGCTATCAGAGTGAGACTGACAGAGGAACACACACTGGAGCTCCGCCGTCCCCACAGCAAACAGATACGATCAGCCAGATAGAGCAGACTGACAGCAGATGCTTTGATGGACTGGGAAGTGCTCTTGTGCTGAGAGAAGGATATAGGAGAGGGAGGTGAATAACTACAGCACAATTGCAACAGTGTGATTAAAGTCTGCACACAATGCAAGCTCCCAATATTCCACAGCTTAACACAGAAAACAATGCAGAGTACACCCACACTCAAACTACTGTATCGGGAACAGAAAAAGCATCACTCACCCACACAATGGGCTTTGTACAACATGATCTAAATGCATGATCTTTCTCTTTCTCACATCACCCCTCCTCACCCATCTATCACCTCAGCGATTGCATTGACATAGAAAAAAAAGAGCTTCTTCCAAACAAGACAGGAGAACCAGAGAAAGAGAAATGTTGAAGTCAACAAAGTAAAGCAACATTTTTTGCCAACAAACGCCTCCCAAAACTCACTCACAAACACAAAGTGATGATTAAGAACTTACCCAGAAAAGGAGGTTGAAGAAGACCATTCCATAACGCAGGGCCATCATGCAACCCTCGGCCATCCTGCAGCGCCGCAGTTCTAGAAGGAATATGAAGGAAAGGTCCAGGTAAAACACCACATACTTCTTCCCCTGGGCGTAGCGCCCCTTGGAATTCTGCGGCCCCTTCGTCGTATGGAAGCCAAACGCAAAAGGCGGTCGCTTATACTCAAACTCCCCGCTGAAACGGTGAAAGCCGGAGGTGAACGGTGGTGTGTCAGGTTTGCTGTCCAGAGATGGACTGCGTCGGTACGGAGTCTCGTCCGTGCTTGAGCGTCTCATTGTGGAAGTTAAATGAGCCTTCAAAAGTCTTTAATAGTCACTCTGTGCACTTCAGTTCTGAGTAAAGTCCACAATCAGGCACCAGGAATTATTCCATCAGGGATTGAGAGACGGATTTCCACAATGTTTCCAACACTATTTTAACACCAAATAATTAAGAACCCCCCCCTCTGATTTAATTCTATCCTAAGTGCGATCACGCTTTATCTGAGTTAATCTATTGGAGATAATGTGCTGCTACTCACTGAATTGAGTTCTTTCTTTTTAATCTTATAGTGCTATTACATTCAGCAAGAGACTTTGGATAATCCTGGCACAACACATGTATAATTCTGTGTATTTAGGACATAGTCCTGCCATACACATATACATCTGCACATCCCTGTTTCCCTTTGTATAATCCCTAAACCACAGGTGTCTGTGCGATAAGCTGGTTTGTAGTTTCATCTCATAACAGTTCAATCAGGCAAACGAGTGGAAAGTTTAACCTCTCCAGCTGCTTGGAGGTGAAAATTTTTCCAGAAGCGTCCTACCTGGTCTCACGAGAAGTCCCTGATCAGGTGCCCCCTGGCCAGCAAGTACCAGCACCCTTGCTTTGGCTAAATGAAATTCTTTTACTCAGTGACAGATGACACATCCACTGAGAATGCAACGCTGTGCTGTGGTCTTGGTGACAGTTTGAGTGTTCAGCATGTGGTTGTGGCTGTCGATGTGCTTTTGCTGACATGCAAAAAGAAAGAACTCAAATAGACAAGCAGATGAGATGTAAAGATGGTGTATGAGGAAGATTGAAAAGACAAATGAAAAGACAAATGAACAGATAAATGACGCTTCTGACTGGACCGATCTTTGGCTTCTTGAAGTAGTATTCCCATGGACTCACTGCCTTGCCTAATTTCTTTCTTGCAGGATATATCTTCCCTAACGTGTCCCTTTTGCCTCAGAAAAGTGTTTAAGGGTTACTTTGCGTCTCTTTACAGTCTATTCTTTGCACACCTAGAAATTCACTCTCTTCAACTCTCTTTTAGTCTATAACTGTGTTCCTTTCTGCTTCCACCCCCCTCTATGCTGACGCGGTTAATTCATTTCCAGATTCTCATCAGTGAGGCAAAGTGTGCAGTGTCGCCTCCTCTTGTCTCTCTCTCCTCCGCTACAGCGTTTCTTTCCTCTTCTCTAGGTTGGCAAAGAGATCAAGGTGTCCATCGGGGTCATGGCAATGCAGCGAGAGAAGAAGGAGCAAGGAGAGATAGTTTCCTCAGAGAAGCAAAAGAAAGACTGCAGTGTTTGAATGGTAGTCCAGCCTCGCTGCCTAAAGCTCCCTCCTTTCTCTTCACAACCTCTCTCTCTCTCTGTTCCTCCCCCTCCCCTTTTCTTTCCTCCACTCTCTCACAAGCGCTGATGCTCTCCCCGCCACACGCACGCTCTCAAACACCCCATTCCTCTCCGGTCACTGTCCCCAGAACCCGCCAGAGTGAAAGGCAAGAGAAGCAGGCATTCATATTCTGGCCACACCCCACGAGGGTGCAACAACCAATCAGTGTTTTGCAGCTCCATCTTCCCTCTTGCACACTTCACCATCTACTACATAACACATACACAATGTACGTGCAAGCACAGGCACACACGCAAAACCTGGCGTGTTGCTATCATACCAGTGCTGAGAAATCTGCAGCACTTGCGCTAGTGTGTCCTCCTCCTCTCCCCTCTGCCTCCTGTCTGGAACTCATTCCACATGCAGAGGTTGTTCTTGTGCACAACCCCGGCTGCTCTCTGCACGCTTGGCTTCAGTCATGTTCTTCTTTCCCTCTCTCTCTCCCTCTGGACCTGAACTTGGGTCACACAATATCTGTGAATCGGCACACGGTGCAGATTCTCACTCTACAAGCATCTCACCTGAAGTACGACTCTGCGTGGACATATGGGAGACGTGCACTGCTGCTGACATTCACACAAAATTACTGCATGCGTTCCACAGCCCTGTAGCCATCTGGGTCACTGGTTTTATGAGTCCACAGGTATATATGAAAGTGGCAGAGGGAACAGACTATATTAATGGCTACATCAAGTCTTTAATGGATCTCTGTTTTGTCTCCTGCATTTACTTTTATCAGACTGTAAAGGCAGTGGGAGTGCAGAAGCCTCAGTGTGACTTACTATCTCATGGACTTTGCATAACTGTTGGGTTGTTGGTGTTTTCTACGAGAAAATTACTGAGAAATTATCCTTGCTGATTTGAACTATATTAAACACAACAAATGGAGATGCTGAAGATGTTTAGAAATTCTTGTTGTAACTTTACTGTAATTTGTCAAAGAAATGGGAGTCACTGTACGACAGGGTGGTGCGGTGCAAAGGGACCATCTGCTTCGACATCTGGCACCCTTGACTCAAACAAACCACACCCATTTCCAGACTCAACCTTCCTTCTGATCTCATTCACATACCTGTAAGGTTCTCTGACTGGATCTTGCAGCTGCATAAAAAGTGACCACGTACTAGGTAAACATATGGAAACCTTACCTTTTAACTGAGACTGTTCTGATGTTGGTTTGACGCACAGATTTAACTGAAAAGCATTTCTTTTCATGAGCCACAGCACTGCCAGCTGGACTGGTGATGCAGCTCCAACTCACTGCTGGTTTAGAGCTAGGAGACGCCAGGGATCGAGGTGGGATAATGATGACAAACCGGACCAAATAAAGCTCTGTGACATGTATGTTAAAATAAAGATGGCCTAGTGTAGGATCTAGTCAGCTCTACTGTAAGAGAGAACAATTAGAAACACAGCTACAGTGTTGATGTGACGTCAAGGCAGCAAAGTAAACCCTCAAAATCATTGTTCCTCTCAATTTCCCTGCAATTAATATTTTCATATCAACAAGCCCTGATTAAGAAGGATGCCCTTTCTGCAGCATAGAATGGCATTCACAAATGCCATTTAAAACTTTGTTTATTTACATGGTTCAGTGTTTAATATCACCAGCTGCTGTTAATGAATCTCACTTGAAATACCACTTATAAAATCCCATTTGCACCAGCATTAAAAGAAGTTTATTCAGCATCAGAGCTTAGAAAAGCTGGCCTGCACTGCAAAGAGTGTTCACAGCTGACAGATGTCATTTGGAAAAGCTTCTCTAAGCACAGACTGACAAAATGAATACATTGGTTTCAGGAAAAAATAAAAAATTGTGTTGAATAGAACAGGCAAACCATCACCACAGCCTAGTCTCATGACAAAACATTCGATTTAATCTTACTTATTTCTGTACAGAGACATGATTTAAAAAAATTTTTCATGCAATTGGACATTAAATTAACTGAGCAGAGCAATAAAGTCTCAAGGCAATTTGTGACAATGCCAGTTTTCAACTTTTAACAGTAGCCCTGACCAGTGTTGGGAGTAACGCATTACAAAGTAACGCATTACAGTAACAATATTACTTTTTTGGGTAACGCAGTAAAGTAATGCATTACACTTAAAATATCAGTAATGGAATTACTTTACTGGACTACAGTAAAGATTTTTTCTGCGTTACTCAAGGCGTGTTTGCCTTTGTGTAAAGTTCTGATCTGTGTAAGTGGTGCGCGCATACTGCTGCCTGTGTTTGTGCGTGCCTGGGCTTGTTGACACGGAGACAGGGGGTTTTGGTAAGTGGCGATATTCGCATTATTTCGAGTTTATTGCTCAAAAGGATAAAAAT
>JAOXYM010000001.1:7508835-7532232 GCA_028567055.1 Leptatherina wallacei
TTGGAACCTCCCAATGAGCTTCTTTTCAGCTCTTCAGAAACCTCCCGGATAGTCTGTCCATATATTTACAGTCATTGTGTTGAAATTTAATGGTCAACCTGTTGAATCTTAAATATTGAATGAGATTTCAGTAGATATTACTGAGGTGGTGTACAACTTTGATTTTTAAGTAGATTGTGATGGTTCAACTAACAAACTTTCAATTGTTATATTCTAATTTTTTATACTGATACTCATTCAAATATAGGATACAATAAATCCACTGAGGCTATCTACAAGAGGAGACAGTGTGGACTCTACTTGAGGAAGCTTAGGCCCTTTAGTGTTTACAGCAAGTGTAGCAGCAGTGACACAAAGAAGCTGATAAAGAAGGATGGCTCTGATTGCTTAGGTGCCCCCGGAGCTGATTGTGCTGAGAAAAAAATTGTAAAGGCCGCACAGCTTAATGGACAACTCTGCACAACACACTCAGAGGCTTCTTCAGCTCCACTGCAACAAAGTCCTCCAACTGTAACGGTCATATATGTTGTTATTAGTGATATTACAGCCTTAAGCCAACCAGGAAGTGACAAAGTTTGGTCATGACAAGTTGTCTTTACATGTAACCATGACAAACTATTGAATGGCGTCTATGAAGATGATGGTTGTGTTTTAAAAACAATGTGTTTTAGCTCAAACCAGGTTTGTTTTCTTATCTTTTGAAACCTAACCAGGAAGCAAGAAAAGTGTTTTAGTAAAGTGTCGTGCTGCTGATAGAACGTATGTTGGTTTCAGTCTCACGTCTTGCAAAAGCTCGTGATTTGAGACACAGAGTTTAGGGTCTCCATCCAAACACTCCTACTTCTGTTTGATGATAGTTCCAATGTGGAAACACCTTTTTTCTCATCCTGCTCGTAAGGGGTGGGATTATTAGTTTTATTTTAGGCGAAAAATCCAAACAACTTGGTCAGGGTCCAAAAAAAAAAATCATAGTCACAACATGGTCATCAAGGACACCATTTTATCCTTTGCGCATAGTTGCTCTCAAAGTATATTTGACAACTACTTGTTGAATATTCTTTTAACCTAATTATACCTTGCATCTGCCTGCATGCACATATACCACATCAGCATGTTTTAGGGAGGACAGTCTCCAAAGAATGTACAAAAGGCCATTCCTGCCACGGCAATAACTCCACAAACGTACTTTATTTTAATGACTCATAACGATTAATGTTTGTTTATGCTTCAAAAATGATTTCCCTTTAAGGATTAATATAGTGTTATTCAATTCAGTTAAGTTCAAGCACTGGTTCCACCGCTAATAACACTCAGCATGGTTTTAAGATTCCAGCCTTATTTGCATTCGAGCCTTTTGACTGTTAGAAAAAGAAATAAAAAAAACATTCAAAAGCTCTGCATTTAAGACTCATCGCCTCAGTACGTTTATCCCTGACCCACAACCCCGATTGATCAAATTCCACAAAAAATCCTTTTCAATAGGTGTGATAACAAGTGTTCACATTGAATATACTAAGAAGCCTGACACATATTAATAAAAACGTGTTAATTTGTCGTTTGGTGACAAAACCTCTCGAATATAACATTTAACTCTTCTTAAATTGCTGTTACTTTAACCCATCTGCATCATTAAAATTGAATCCTTTCTCTTATTTAATGCTTTGCTTGTTTTGCCCAATAATTAATTTATAGTGACCTTATTATTCGTAGTGTTATCTCATATCTGCTGTGGTATAATCTAATGGCCCGCGGAGTTGCATCCTGTAAGGATTCATCAAACTCTGGGATAAGACAAAATATATTTCCATGGCTTTTCTCTACCTCTCCTCATCTTTTCCCTGTTACATTGATATACTGCATGCCTTCAATTCCTGTTATCGTGCAGTTTGGTCTTAGAGAAAATATCTGAATCAAAAACAAGAAAAAGAAACAAACCTTTTATGTTACCTACAATATATCCCACATGAAATGCTCGGTCCCATCATTCTCAGCTTTTTCTATATGTGGGAAGCTTGAAGAACACTGCAGCACGATGACACAAGGCTGAAAATTACAGGCATAAAATCTACTCAGAGAACAAAGCCAGAGAAGAATGGCTAAAACCTGGCAAAAGAAAAAAAAGCACTGAATGTGCATGCAACTGAGGGAAAATTGGGTGAGTGAATCTAGCATGGCACACACACACACACACATGCACAAAAACCTGCATGCACTAGCACAATGCAGCCTTGTTATAACCACCATCAGTAGAGCCAGTGTTCATGCCAATCACCCTGGGAGCAGCCACACCTAGAGAAGCCTAACATTTGACCACAGGCCTATACTTAGCGCAAACAACACCAGCTGTGATGATTAAAGAAAGCAGTCGACACCTTATCTCACAAACATATTTTCACTGCCTAGAACAGAATGACAAGATGCTATATGTGCAACAAAACATGGAGAAAACTCAAAATGGGAAATCTTAGATTGAAAACTGTTACAGACAGCAGCTTTGGTCAGTATTTGCAGGCTAAATGTAAACAGCAGGCAGCTGCTAACTGTCCAGAGTCATCAGTTTATCACCGGTTCAGCAACACTGGAGCTGATGACACAAGGGAGGACATGGAGGAAGGAAGCTGCCTCTTTCTCTTCACAATCTGCCCATCCTGGAATGTGTCAAAGCTGCTTCTGCCTGTCACTCTGAGCTGCAGAGATTTCATCAACTGCAGTTATTAGATTATATATAGAACAAGGGCATGGGTTTATTTCTAAAGGGAAAATATGCTCCTTGTTTATGTGCAGTGCGGTTCAGGGATAATTAACTTCTTTGAAGTGTGGATATTTATTCTGAAATTCTTTCTACTTTTTGTTTTTCACACTATACTTCATCTGTTAATTGATATTAATTGAGTCTGGATTTAAAAATAGAAACAAATGTGAGAAATTTCCAAGAAAAGTCCAAATTATTTAGTCAAATTCTCAAGAGCAACCACAAACCTTTATGGTACAGATTCATTTTCAGCCAGACGGAGCATGTCCATATAAGATTATTTAATTAACAATGAAACAAAAATAGTTACTAACTGATTCATGATAGTGAGACATGGTAGGCTGCAGCTATTGGTGTATTATCTTCTCTTTAGTTTAATAAAAAGCACTGGTGTCATGATTTTTATTGTGCTGACAGACAGCTTTAAATTGAATCCCAATATATTACATATAGCCACTCAATTAATGATGTTAACAGAAAAAGCCTAGCTCTGTTTAATAAACTACTATGGGAAATGTTTATTTTATTAGTCAAAAAGTTCACATTATATCATGATTAATTTACTAGATCTAAGGTTTACTAAGGTTTTGTTATTTTTTTGAATTATAAACTGTAGTCGAGTCTTGTATTTGTTACTTGTATGTATTTATTTGAAAATGTCACAGATCAAACTTGCAACCAAAAAAGTGGGTCCTATATGTTTTAATACATGAATACCTCCATTTGTAAGAAAACTGGCAAGAAAACCTTGTACACTCTTAGTAATTTGGTCCATAAACATTATTAGATTTTCAGAAAGCCAAGTTTTAACAAGAAAAGCAAAGATTTGACAAAACTACTTGTTTCGTTATTAGGTTAATGATTCAATGATACGGATATGAATAGCAAAACTAAGGAGATCTCTTGGATAGTCAGTTAAATTGAAGACTAAATTAGATTCAGATATTTTCTGTAAAGAACAGGGATGTATCCAAGTCATATCAAAGATGAGCTTCACAGCATGTCAAGCTTGAACAAAAGAGATTTCTTACAACCTCAGAAACAACAGTTGTTGATCCGCATCAGACTGGAAAAAGTTCAAACTCCCTCTTTAAAGGGTTTGGACTTCTCATCCCTACAGTCAGAGTACCAATGGAGAACATTCATGATCGTCTTCTCTCCAGCAGTGGTCAACCAGCAAAGTTTTCGTGACCAAGTTTAAAAAGACCATGAAGTCACAAAGGAATATGTGTTAATTTCTGAGCAACTAAAGTCCTCTTTCATAGGCTGATACTGATGAATATGAGTCCACCATCAGGACAGTGCTGAACAACAGTGGCCATTTCTATCCAGCGCAAACATTGCTACCTCTGCAGTTTGCAAAAGATCATGTGGATAAGTAAGAAGAAAGAAGGAAAACATGTTTTGTGCTCGAGTAAGCACGAATGGCCTTCCAATTAGAAAGATTATTTCTTTTACAGTAAGTAAAGCATTGCATTCCAGCTCAGGAATCTTATCCCAGGGGTAAAACCAATTGGTTGTACTATCATGGTTTGGACATCGCAGATGGAACGATGAATTCTGAATTACAAAAGTGAACTCTGAGGAAAAATGTCAGGTCATCAGTCTGTGAATTGTGTTTCAGGAGAAAGTGGGTCATGGACCAAGACCCCAAGCGAGGAAATTAATGTTTTGGAAAGTTTTGGAATAGAAATGTTATAAAAGACCCTGAAGAGAACAGTGCATATGACAAAAGACACAAACATTCAAGAGTTGAAGCTGTTCTGTGTCGAGAAATTGACAAACATTTCTTCAGGCTGGTTTACAGCCAGAAATGTTTAGCTGCAGTTATTTGTGCACAAGAGAATGACAGCAAACGTTCATATACGGATTATCAGTCAATAACGCAATGTTGAATCATATTCATTAATAAATGAATGACGTATATGAAGTAAAAGCATCTTGTCTCATTAGCTTAGTTGCAAAATCTGATCATTTTTAGGTCATGTTTTTGTTCTTTTTATATAGAAAGACAGAGTTAACCCCCTAAGCGCCAAAGTAGCAATATTACTCCAAGCAACGTAACTGAATGAAACAGGCCATATCTCCAGAAACAGAACCTTAACCTATTACACAGACACGTGTATCTTCAATCCTAACACATTTTTTCTATTTTAGGGAGCGAGGGGGTCCAGTTTATGAAAGTTTTTGAGGAAAATCAAGTTAAAAAGTCACCTTACTGAGCTCATGAGGATGCGCTCGTTGTCAGTGATGGTGCAGATTGCAGAGAAAACACACACAAAACACTTTTTCACTGTTGTTGAGGTACTTCCTCAGCTATTTGTCGATTGTCATTCAATATGAAAAAGAGATAAGTAGATTTACTCCCATCATAAAGTTGGGTTCATATTCAACATTTTTCTCATTTATCGTATGTCTTTATCTCTAACCACTGCAAGCTACAGCCTTTTAAATTCTTGATATCAAAATGTAATATTTTCTTTGAAAAAGTCCAGCGCCTAAAGGGTTATTGCAGTTTGCATCAGACATAAAATTAGTTTTACTGCTATGATTTGGAAATATTTTAAAAGATACTCAAGGGAAAATGATGTTTTCAACAATGCCACTGAATGCAGCTTCAGTGAGCATACACCTGTCGGAGCAGGTTGAACCTCCATGCAAAGCTCTGATCTTTGTATACACACAGTGATCAACTGGAGACTGTGAGTATGTTAGAATATTTGAATTGCAGAGGAAAATTTGGGCCGCACTTCTAAGGTATGAGGAGTATCTAAGACAGCTAAATGAAGCCTTTACTGTTTACATGTGCTCAGAACAGCATCTGCATACGAAATGTGAGATTTCCTTGCTGAGAATGCTGCTTCTCATTGAAGCGTTTTGTAGTTGCATTCGGATCTATTGTTGCTTCTTTCAGCACACATAAAATGGTATTTCTAACTCCATAAAAAGAAATTTCTTCATGTGTGGCTGCTGAGAATCAGCACAAAATGTAAAATTCTTCCCTTTGATTCAGAAAGACGGATGCCAGCACATCGTTTTAAGTGTAGATGGCTTTGGAGAGATGAGAATTTAGCAGCTTTTGAGTCAAACAAATGCAACAAAAACAATACTGAAGCAAATTGCAAGCCTACTATTTGATCTGGGAATCCAATGCACTGAATATCTCCTATAGGGACATTTTTTCCTTTTCATCCAGCCTTGCTGCATTCAATAAAGTTGCCATTATACTTTAATGTAGCACATGTAATATGGAACAGTTTCATGTAACCTCTGCTACCTAACATAAGGGCACATTGTATAGCGGCAAATTCCTTTGCACTCTGCCAGCCAGCCATGGCTTTGGAAAGTAAGTGAGGCCTTAAGTTCCTGTAACCCCTGAAGAAAAAAAAGGAAGAAAAACTGATGGGAGGGGATATCTTGTGGAATGGTTGGTATTCTGCTATGCTGTTCTTCTCCACAAGTTTATTTCTGTCTGTTTCAGCGAGATCCAGGAAAACATTCCTCAGCCAATCAGAGAGCTCCATTCGAACACATCATCTTATTTTCACAATCACAACACACAGATAAAACAGGGAGATCCTATTTAAAAACAACAAAACAGGACTAAGGTTGGATTTTCATGTGTGACTCTGAACACTGAGTTTAAATATGATTAATATAATCTTGCCCTTAAGGAAATGGAGTGCAACATTCATCTGACCAATTTGCACTAGATTAATCGAGTCAGGATGCAGTTTATCCCTTCTAATTAGACAAACTCCACCCACAAAACCTCACAATTTATCAAAGTTTAATAAATGAAACAAGTTCTGGGAAATATGTCTGGGTTACATGGTAATAAAGTGGAAGTGGAAGAAGCAAAGAGAAGTCAGAATCCAGAGCTTGACACGCGTAAAAAAAATAAATAAAAAAAAGTGGAAATGACTTACCATTCACTTATCAGACACTCTCGGCTGTCCCTCTTCTTCACTCAGTGTATGACAAAACTTCTGAAGTTGGTCCTTTCCACAGACTCCCTCCCTCTCTGCTCCCTCTCTCTCTCTCTTTCTCTCTCTCAACATGGACACACATGTGATTGTCACAGACTGGCCAACAGAAAAGTGGGGACATCTAGTGGACAGAAAAGCTATAGCACAAGGGAAAAAAGACGAAAGAAAAAAAAGAAAACCATCTATAGACTTGTGGGGCTCTTATTTCCAAAACTAATTTTGAGGCTAATTTGCTCTGATTCTGGAGGTGAGTTGAAAGCAGCATCTGATGAATATAAATGGCTTCATACAAAGCTATTTCCAAATGGGTTGGGACTCTGTGTAAATGTAAACACAATACAATGATTTGCAAGTCATTAAAACTCTAAACTTAATTGAAAATGATAATTGGGGCAGAGGGTATGTTTGCCAGTGTGTTGCATGACTGTGTGCTTTCCTGCCTGATATTACTCTTCAGCTATTTAACAGTTTGGTGCTTCTTTTCTTCTGGGTCTTTTTTATTATTATTATTGTTATCATTCTCAAAAATTGACGAATGGATGGTCCCATAATTTGTTCTCAAAAGGCCCATACTGCAGCCAGGCAATTCAGCATCCATTCATTACAGATCCATGTCATTGTAATAGCCTACAGAATGTGGTTTGGCTTTGTCTTGCTAAGAAAAGCCTGGAAAAATCTTCTGGATGGCAGCATATGTTTTTTTTTAAAACCTGTTCGTAACGCTCAGCATCAAAAGTGCCTTACAGATGTGCAAGCTGCCCATGCCAGGTGCTCTAATGTACCTCCGGATGAAATCATCTCCAGTTTGACGATGAGCTGGATGGCTGCTTTCTTCTTTAGCTCAGAGAATGTATGTCCATAATTTCCAAAAATGATTTTGTCATTCTACGGGACATTTTTCAACTCCCCCTCAGTCCATCTTAAATGGCCTTGGACCCAGAGAATGCAGCAGTGTTTATGCTTTTCTTTGCATGGTGAAGTTTTAACTTGTATTTAAAGCAGCAAACCGTGTTCATTTATGAACTCCAGAAGCCATTTGGAGCCCCTCCAGTGATTTCTGCAGTCTGTTTATGCAATGCTGCCTAAGGGCCTGGAGATCATTACATTGAATATTTTTTTAGCCATGTCCTGAGCTTGCAAAGATTGAATATGTGAAGAGAACAATTTGATTCAAATCAGTTTTATTCATATAGGGCCAATTCAAATTAAAGTCCTCTCAAGTGACGTTTTAATCCCCCACTCTGAGTACACATGGAGTGGCAAGTAATAGTAGAAAGGAAAAACTTCCTTTTAACAGGAAGGAAAATCTCCAGCAGAAAAGCAGCCATCTGCCTCGACCAGTTTGATACGCAGAGGCCGGAGGGGTCAAGAACCATAACTCTATGCCAGGGATACCTATCGTGAAAGAAAAGGAGAAGCACAAACTAATGACAACAACATCGTCATATATTCATACTTGGAGAACAAAGAGCAAAGAGTGAGAAGTGCAAGGTGCTCAGCAGCTACATGTTTTATGTATTAGCTGAGACTTGCAGAAGACAGTCTCAGATAATACGTAGGCGGCAGTAGTTCGGGTGGATAGAGCTGTTGTCTACTAAACAGGAGGCCAGCAGTTCAGTTCCCCTGACTGCATATCAAAATGTCCCTGGGCAAGACACTGAACCCTACGTTGCCTCCCGATGTGCCTATCGGGTGTATGAATGCTTAGAGAAGCACCAAGTATGTTCCAATATAGGTGTTCTATGAATGTGTGTGTGAATGAACATAGTGTCAAAGTGCTTTGAGAAGTCACATCACTATAAAAGAGTTATACAAGAACAGTCCATTTACCAAATCCAAAAGAATGGCAACGATAATAATGATAAACTATTTAGAAAATTGTATTACAGATGGAAGTGGCAGCATAAAGCCTCCTGAAACCTAAGCAGGGCCAGGTTTTAATGTTGCAAGCAGTTATGGAATATATTATTTTTAAAATTATGAAATATATTTGTTCTTCACTCCATGGTCTAATCCATTTCAAAGGGAAATATTATACATCTTCCACATTTCCGAGTGTAGTTACAAGTTACTTCTCTAGATAAATGCCACTGCTTCTCCGTCTTGTCAGGATGTTGTGGAGGGGATGTTTATTATTGTCCTGCAGCTTCCTCCTCATCTACTGCTTCATCCCAGTTCTAAGAAAGTCCAGTCCACTGCCTATAACTGGCTTTCTTTCTTTTTTTTTTCAACATTTCGTCCAGACACCTGCCGTTTTTGTCCATAAAGTGCCACTTGCAGTCACAGCGTGATAGACCATGTGCTGCTCATCACTGCAGACATAGAAGGCAGGTTTAGGCAAGGCAGATTTATTTGTAGAGAACATTTAATTTACAAGGCAATTCAAAGTGCTTTACATAAAACATTGAAAGCATTACAGCGCTGTGCAGAAAAAGCTTTAAAAAGTACTTTGAAAATAAACTTTTTCACCAGCACCTGGACTTTTTCCACCTGAAAGCTCATGTTGAAGAGTTTCTTGTTGTCCTACACAGTCCCTCAGAAGCCGTGTACACACACTCCATCTGGGTCTACAGCCTCCCCTGGCCCGAGTATCCATGAGCTGAGTTCCCACTTCATCTGTTGTTAGAGAAAGAAGGAGCTGCTCAGGTAGCGGAGGGATGGCAACTGAGGTGATGTAAGTGAAAATTTGAAGGTCCAATAAAATCCTGAATATAATTCAGATATATGGATGAAGCCTGTGATTCTCAGCTTCTGGAATTTAGTTGTTTTGTTTAATTTTTAAAAATTTTAATTAGAAGTATTGTACTCTGACACCTCACATGGCTAATTTTACTGTCCAAGTGTAATGTGTGGAAGAAAATATGAAAACAGATTCTACTATGTGTTGAAAAAGAAGATGAATATGTGTGATTTATGAATTCCTTGAATAATCTATATGCTGAAAATGATCTTGTACTGTAGAGATAACACAAAAAAACCCAGAGAAAAGACAGGACAACAAACTTTGCATACCAAACAGGCATATCTTAATAAAGAGCTGTTATGCTTTTTTAAAACTTGGCCATATATCATAACTCTTCTGATTAATGGTTTTGTTTGTTTATACTGTTGAGGTGGAGGTTAATTTACAAATAACACAACCATTTATTTGTTATTACTACTTGGGGACTGTGCTATCGTTTATCAGTGTGCCTCCCATTAGCTGTGATATTAAACATTAATATGTCTATAAAGGAGTCTTACAAAGCTGTAAAAGTACATGACAGTATGATTGTGCTGCTGAACCCTGGGGGATGATATATTGCCTTTGAATTCAGGCACATTTGCTGAAAAGCAAGGAAGGAGATCATGCTGACAGTAATGGTTTCTGAAATAAAAATTGTTTCCACATTATTGCAAATAAAACTTGGTAGTAGGGGACTGGAGGGCTGGATTTTCCAAGAACAAGTGTCCCTGCACGGTTAATGACATAATCAAATAATCAAAATCCTATTAAGTATAAAAATCTATCATCTAAATACTGAGATGACTTCCTATTTTTAATGATTAAATATTTAGAATATTACCTTTTCAATGCAACATTCTGTGATTCATGGATTGAGTTAAATGATTTTGCAGAGCAGGTGAAAAGTTCATTTTTTCTTTTCAGGTTAGTTACAGACATGTTCAGGATGCATGATCATCTAAATACTGAGATGTGTCATAGACACACTGCTTATAATGTTGTTGGTTGTATATAACAGCTGTATAACTGGGCTACTCTTCCAGTTTATTTTTTGTTTTTTGTTCAGGTAATGTTAATTGAAGACCTTTTGTACTTTTCCACCAGATTTACATTTCCCATATAGTCAAGACTTGGTTCACACCTGACCAAACAAATGGCTAAAAGGGGATTCAGAAAAAGGGAGTAGTTTTAGTTAAGGTTTGTCACTTTTCATGATTCAGTTCTGATTATATCAGGGCTTTCATCATGTTTGGGATGAGTGTATGTATCTTAGCAGTCGTCATTAAATCAGAAAGTTGCCTGCTTGGTCTTATGCTTCCAAGTTCATGTGTTTCTCTCCTGGATGATGCTCTGTATAAATACAGATGAATTCATGTAATGCAGTTGTGAGTAACTGGCCCCTGGAAGTTAATGATATGAAAAACACTGAGTTTAGCTTCCAAATTCACAGATTCCCAGTCCACGTTATCTATTAAGGACAATTCCACTGCTTTTTTGGAGACTTTTCCGACATTAGACCAGGTCCTGCTGTAAAACTACAATAGACTCTTCAAATATTGACTGAATTATTCTAGAGACAATGCAGATTCTTTGAAACAAAGTTTTGGATTTGAAACTTTTATTGTACAAAATATACAAAAACTTTACTTTACTATACAAAATATACAAAAACTTTACTTTACTACTATACTTTATTTATTTATCTATTAATTTTTTTTTTACCATCCTTAACACTTTCAACCAGATCGACAATGTGGACTTGGTCTAATGTGGCCAAACTCCTCCCCAGCAGTGTGATAGTCTTTTATTCCTTTAAGTACTTTCGACATAACGCGAATCTGAAATAGTTTTCTTTATTTGGCTTTTTTTCCCCCATTATTTACTTTTTGTATCTATTTATTTGAAATATTCATGTTTGGTATCTGTAAGTTTCCGCTCCTTAATGTGATATGTGGTTGTCTTTTTTTCTTTTTCTTTTTACTTGCTAGTTCTTATATGTTTCATATATGCACTGTTAAAAGAAATAATATTAAAAGTATTAATTTGACATCTTTAATGGACTCATTTTTGCTTCCTGGACATATTATCTGCGCGATCTCGGTGACTCCTTCCTATTCTCATGCGCGCTCCCGTCTCTCTGACATTCCGGCTGCTCTCACGTGTTTTCTGTGTATAAAAGGGTCCCAGCCTGCGCTCATTATGTCTAGTGTGTCACCAGACAAACGGCGAAAGATGGAGTCAGCGCTAAACCAGCTGAAGAAGTTCACTGTGGTGGTGGCAGACACTGGCGACTTTAACGGTAAAAACCCACAGCTACCACATGCTAATGTTAGCTGGTTAGCATGCTAACTCAGTGACCAGGAAGGATCCAGCTTTTAATGTGACTGACCGCCAGGTCTATTACAGTCAGTGGATATGAGCATCAATTTGACCCTGGCTAGGCAGGCCTACTAATGTTAGCTTGATGAATGACAACTTAACTAACTCATGCGAGGTTTTACATTAGTTTACTGGTAAATAACTAAAGCTGAAAGATTTATAATCCCATTACTTGCTATTAACGTTACCTAACCATTTATCTTAGCCGCATAAGCTAACAGCCCTAGCTAATATGTCTATGCTGTTAAACATCAAATTGTTAACTATTTGAGGCTTCCTACAGGTTTTTTTTTTTACGAGTAGTTACAAATATTCAAGATTTCCAATTGTAAAAACATGAGACAATATGGTAGCCAAGCTATTTTAAAGACAACGTTAACAACTATATTGTAATTTTATATTAACATGCAACAGGAGGTAAATAATTTCCTTTTCCTGCTTCCTTCTTTGTCACTTTTCACAATAGAAAAGGTTGTGTTTGACCGGTGAGAATGAGGAAACTGTGTGCAATAATCCAACTGCACGTTGATGCAAACCATCTAGTTCCTTCTGCACAAGCTGCAGACTCAGGATGACATGACAGAACTGGTTTTTAACAATGAAAAAACTGATTAAGTTACTCTGCTCACACAGCAAGACCAGAGTATCTGCTAAGACTGTTTAACTGCTCTCTCTTGTTTTACTGCTAGCTTAGTTTGCTGTAGTTTGAACCTGTTTTGAGCCACATGTTGATGCAGTTTTAAGAGAAAATGGCCAAATTCAGTCAAACTGCAGCAAAAAAATGGACTTAAGGAAATAACTGACAGTGCTGATAAGGACGGTCTTTTTCGAAGTAGCACTAAAACAAGAATTCTTAGATTAATATCACTGTAAAGTAAAGTCACATTGATTATGTGCTCGTTTTTAAAAACAAGCATTGAACAAAGTCCTTTCATATTTTCAATGATATGGGAAAGAAAACACTACACTTGTGCAAAATTAACAAAGAATAAGACAGACTTTTATATGAGTTTTTAGACTCTAGTATTTTGAGGTCAGTTTTGTCTGTCTTCTCATACAGCTGCAAGGAAATTCCTCACATATGACTGTTAACTAGTGGGGCAAGCCATGGCTGCAACTAGCACTCATTTTTAGTCATTAGTTTAGAACAATTATATTCTGGTTTGTAAACAATCCCAAAACCTTAGTGTTTTACAAGCCTTCAAAGTAGAGCTGGGCGATATGGCCTCAAATCAATATCACAATACACTGAGCAGTTCATCTCTATTACAGATAAATGGACGATAACAGCACTTTGGTGCACAGTTTCCATTTGCCATTGATGTAATGTCAGACAGAATTAAGACTGGGACCAGTAAGCACTGACTGGGAAGCCCCCTTGTATTTTTTTTTTTTTTAAAATATCGAATTTACCAACATGGGCAAAATTATATCAGTTATCGTTGTAAATCTCGGTGTCGGTAAATGTTCGATATATCGTCCAGCCCTACTTCGTCCAGGTTATATGATTTTGAAAGAAAGAGAGAAAGAAAGAGAAAAAGAAAAAGTCATTGGAGCTATAGAAGAAACTACAAATATAAACCGTAAACTAACATAAAATGGAAAGTGATGGATTTTTTTGGCGGTTTGCAGGCCATCAGTTCAGCACAGCAAGAGTGCAAAGAATTGTAGAAAAATACTTTCTCACGTCCGTAGCATCAGTCTTATCATTTTTAATCTTGATTTTAGGGCTGTTCATGTTAGCATGACTGATAAAACAGTTTTTCTGAGTTTGGTGATTTAAGAAAACAGCTCGTCATGATTTACTCTGCCATTGTTCTCTTGCTATAAAAAAAAAAAGATCACTGTTTTTTGGTTTATGTAATCTGGGTTTACATTAATGTTGCAAACACACTCAGGGTTTTTTTCACCTGTTGCGTATTTAGATGTTCAAATCAGGCAACAACATGTCTGTTTCACATGAGAACTTGATGAAACATGGTGTTAACACCACACGCTTGCTTCATTTAAGTGGGGCAAGCATGTGGTGTCATTGGGAAAGCGAGTGGAGGGGGCAGAGCGGGGATTTATGAAATTTTGCTTGGGTATTGATGGTTTAAAGGTGACCCTCCTTTAGATAAGATACTGTGTCAATGTGACTTTTGACAGAATTTGGGCATCACAGGTATGTTGAGGGAGAAGGGTTGAATCATGGGGAATTAATTTTTTTTTTTTTTGTATCTGATCTTTCTAACAGTGCGTCACAGAACAGTCTTTGTTGAAAGCAGGTTTTGTCTTTTAAATCCTGTTTTAGCTCTGTCGTTGCTTTTTCTAAGAATAACCTTTTCTTTAATTAATTTGAGGCTAATTCAATAATTCCCCACATAACACACATGATTTGGCGACATGCCCTTCAGCTGGTCACCAAATCATGTGACGTCACATGTTTGTTTGTTTTTTTTATCCCCATTAGCTACTGAGATAACAGTCGCTATTCTTCCTGGGGTCAACATCAACAGGCTATAAATGCATTATACTTGTGACAAACAAAGAAGATGTGCATCATTTTATCACAGGTTTTGGTTACCTCCTAACATAGATCATCAAGAGTTTAAAATGTATAATATGTTTTAAACAACCTTTAATAGTTGAAGTTTGTGCAAGATTTTTAATGCCTCGGGGCAAAGAGACGAGACCCCAGCTCCTTGGAATGCGCTGTAATCAGCAAAGTGAGCTATGCGTGTCCAGTCCAAACCAAACCCACTGATGTGCAAAATATCTCTTATATTTTTTGGGGGGAGGGGGAGCACGTGCTACAGAACAGACACCAGCTTTGTTTTGAGGCTCGAGCTGGCAGCACAGATTAAACTTGGCTGCTACCATCGAGGCCACAGGTCCATGAAAAGGCCCTGTGATTGTGCATATAGGCTGAAAAGCTAAGAGTTTTGTCACAACTTTAATGTTATCAGTGTTTAAAGTGCTGCACCTTATAGCAAACATTAATACAAACTTTGTCACCATTTGAAGATCATCAAAAGCCTAGTTATGCTTGCTTTTATTCATTTATTTAGAAGATGCTTATTGATCAAATATTGAAGCCTCTAAAATTGCCTGTAAGAAAGTTATCTTTTGTATTAATGAGCAAGATCAATGTCATTGATTATCGTACTGAACTATTTACTTTTTAAAATGTTTTTAATTATATCTCAGGATAAGAGACTGATATCCAAGAGCTGCTTCAGTTATTTAGAGAATAGTGCAGCAGCATATTCATACACCAGGTGGCAGCATTTTCTTCCTGACAGCAGGAGTGTGTTGTGGATTTGGTGTTGCAGTTCTTTCTGTCAGCTTTATTTTTTAAAGATGTGTGCTTGCACATAGGAAAACAGAGTTGATCTGTAGTCAGTGATTTGGTGTAATTAGTTCTGGGAGCTTTAGGGCAAATTGCATGTGTAGATTAAGGACAAAGCCACCAGACAATTGTACAGACAATGAAACATTTCATTAACAATTAAGTAAATCCCAGAATATCTGAGGGAAAGGATGGCATGTTTCAGACTGAGTAAAGTGGTAGTGTCTTTCAGTTCACGCCTTGGCATGTGGATGTTGACGTTTCTTTCCATTTTTGAGAGGTTTTACATTTTGTAAGATACCAGATTGTCATTGTCGGTATGCGACTGAACTATTTTTCTCTCTCGTACTTACAGCCATCGACGAGTACAAGCCTCAAGATGCAACTACTAACCCGTCTCTCATCCTGGCTGCTGCCAAGATGCCAGCCTATCAGCCACTGTTGGATCAAGCCATTAAATATGGCATTGCCAAAGGCGGGTAAGCAAGCAAAACACTGGAAACCTTTCTTCAGTTGTATACAGGTTGGATTTGACTCCTTTTACTAATTTTGAAGACATGTTAAGATTTCAAACTTCAAATGTTACTGGTTCAGTACAAAACTTCTCAAATATCAGCTTTATTTTCTTAATTTAACTCGGATAATGAGCTCAAACTTTTTGTTGCCTTTTTTTAAGAACTGAAGAGGAGCAGGTAGCCAACATGATGGACAAGCTGTTTGTGAGTTTCGGACTGGAGATTCTGAAGAAGGTCCCGGGCAGAGTGTCTACAGAGGTGGATGCCAGGTTGGTGCAAACATTAAATGTAGGCACATTGACTGCATTTAGTGTTTCTATTCACTGTTGATCCGGTGACAGACTTATCTGTGGTTCGCTGAGTGTCTTGCTCAAAGACAACTGAACAACAACAAATGAAACCAGTAATCCGTCCTCTGCAGTAAAGTATAGATACACTAACAACTCATAGACGTTAATCTGACATTAACCAGAAGCATTTCTTAAAACTGTTTTGAACTGAGATCAAAGTTTTGAATGCTCACTATTCATTTTGTTTCTTGTTTATTTAGGTTGTCTTTTGATAAAGATGAAATGGTGGCGAGAGCCCTGAAGCTCATTGCTCTTTATGAAGAGGCGGGCATCAGCAAGGAGCGTGTTCTCATCAAACTGTCATCAACGTGGGAAGGAATCCAGGCTGGCAAGTATGTAAAGGGCAGAGGGTCCTTATCCATAAAGATGATCAGCTGTTGGGCACATCTGGAGTGAATGTCTCCTTTGACAACACAAAGCTATCATTCTGATTCTGTTTCACATTAAATACACAAAGCAGTGCTGTTGTGTCTTTACTTTTCTTTCTTTTTTTTTTTTAAATATATGTGGTCGTCTAGTTTTTTGTTTCACAGTGAAATGTGTGCACTAATTTTCTTTCTAAACACCCTTCATAAGAATCTTGGTGGCTTTTAATTCAGCCCAAAATGCCATGTTTAAATCTGTATTAAAAAAAACAAAACATTGCTTTTGAACTGATCTGACGTTAAGACATCCATATGCAGAGTTAACAAGGCAAACACTGTAATCTTTTTAGGTGTCTTTCTGAAAGTGTGCGTGATCGTGATCATCCATGTTTTGTTTTTGTCTGAAACGGCCGAGCTCGTAGGAACTCTACACTGCCCTCTAACGGATGTATTGCCAAAAAACCTTGCCAACATAAAGGATGTATGGAATTATGAGAGCAGAGACATTTGAAACAGACTTATCTATTTATGTTTGTAATGGTAGCATGAATGAGCTTTAAGAGAGAAATGTGCGCAATAGAGAGCCAAATTCCTCAATCAAGCCAGTCCTTTGGTCAGAACCAGAACTCACTTTTTCTTTTTACTGTATAGACATTTTCAGCCAGTGATGAACAGACTGTACTGTTTGTTCAAATTTCTGTTTTAATTTATTTTCCAAGTGTCTGTCGATTAACTTTGCAACCAATTTAACTTGCTGAAAGATGTTTTTAAGAGACTTGAATACCTTACAGAGGCATCTTAAAGTCTCACACCAAATAAATTCCAACAATGCTGAAGATTACTACCAGGACACATTTGTATTCATCTAAAAGTCCACATTTGTTCACATCTACACATCCAAACAAGGCCCAAGATATCACCTCTACCCTCAGGTCTAAGGTGGAGAGGGAGAGGAAGGTATGCGGAATATGCAAGGTCCAAACCCCTTAAATGAACAAAAACACTGCTGGTTTCACACATGGACTCAGAATTATGATCTGTGAGTGTCCTCTGTGACCCTAACTAAAGAAGGAAAATTCCTTTTACGATCTGAACTTCATTTTTAGAGGGTTTTGAAAATTGTCCTTCTGACACTCGAGGCATTCAACATGCATTACCGCAGGTTGAAGGCTTTAGAACCACCTATTTATAGCAGCAGGTGTTTACTAATTGCACCAACATAGGGAAGAATGTGGCCAGTGGCGGGAGGTTGTTTCAACTGATTGCTAAAGGCTTAAGGGTGCGTTAGGGAGATGACGCAACCAGCCACACCCTGATTACCGTAAATCAAATTTAAGACTGAAAGTCTTGGGAAAATGCCTGCTTGATTTATATTTTTTTAATATTATGAAATGATGTATTGTGGAGGTTCTGAATAAAATGTAAGGAAGTGGAAGAATGCATCTTAACTTGAGGATATATGCTACTTGTGATGTTTTATGTAAAAGACTTCTTTTTTCTTTTTTTTTTCCCCTATTTGTGTAGGGAGCTGGAGGAGAAGCACGGCGTGCACTGCAACATGACGCTGCTGTTCTCTTTTGCTCAGGCCGTGGCCTGTGCAGAAGCCAAGGTAACGCTCATATCCCCCTTCGTTGGCCGCATCTTCGACTGGTTCAAGGAGAATACAGACCGTAAAAGCTACGAGCCACATGAAGACCCAGGTAACGGCCATCTTAAATTCATGCTTTTCAGTGTTTCAGGTACACATTGGTAAAACCCAGTGCTGCAATAAATCCTAATGTTCTGTTTTTTTTCACAACTGAAGATTTAATTCTGGATAAAAGACGAGATGGGGGGGCGGGGACTTCTTTTGTTGTTTGAAAATCGTTTGATTACAACAGACCAGATTAGACTCAAATAATTTCTTTAAACCCATGACATCTTGATGAGGTGCAGTAAACTCTGATAACAGTGAAGGAAACTGTCTTGAACAAGTAGGTAAAATTGTGATAAAGCTGTTGTCTGCACACTTCTGTTGGTAAACACATTTATTTCTCTCTTTGGGCCTTTATTGCCCTTTTTATCTAATATCTCTGCACAAGATAACCAATCTCTGTAAACCAGTCATGCAGGATCCATGTTATTTCTCTGCCAATGCAGAGGCTTTTTCAATGATGGAAATGTGTCTGCTCATCTTTTGCAAAAGGTTGTGAATTTCCTGAGGAACTTGTAGGACGAACCTTTGCAACATTGTCAGCAGCCCTTTTTTGTTGTTGTATCAGTCATTGGTCTTGGTTTGTGGAGAACTGGACTCTGTGTCCTTTTCAGTTTTTTTTTTTTTTTTTAAAAGTGGTATTTTTACTTTTTCTTTGTTTTGTTTAGTAGTGAAATCCCTGGCAGACTTTTTTTTTTTTCGATTTTGTATCCAGAAAAATCTGTTTTATTAAAAGTTGTCACATGTTTGCATCGTGTAAATATTTTGATTTTAGTTTTGGATTTCAGATCTTTCTGCTACTGTTGAATAGTGGTTATGTTAATAGTAATAAAATGCATTTTTAAATTGAACATGTACAATTGCTGCAAAAATGGCATCAGATACAGTCATATACGTGAGCCTATATTGAGGCCTTCACTCAAGTGGTGGTTTTCAGTCTTTTTAATAAGGGTCTATTTTCTAAATTTACCCAAAAATGTCACAATTCTGCTGTAAGCCTCATGATCCCAGAGAACTGGTGGGAACTCGTGGTGTTAATAGTGATGACGGAAATCTAAATTACTGTCCGTTTGAAAAACTGTATGGCTGTGACCTGATTTTAAATCAGAATGTTTAGAAAAAAGCTGCTCATCGCTTTGATAATTGGGTGTGTGCAAGTGGTGTCTGCAGTGGTGGTGGAGCTGTTTGTTCTTTGCCCCAAGCCAACAACGTCACCAGCACATTGATGCAGCAGGTAAAAAAATTCACGTGGCGCAGAAAAGTAAATTGCTTAATCGATCTGAGCCTCACTTGACGCATGATGTAGATTCCCTCGCAAACACACAAGAGAATCTACGTCAGAAAATTTGAAGAAATTCTTTCCCCTTGAATTTGGGACCTAAAAATATCAATTACATAACCTCCCTCTGGAAAATGGAATGAATGCAGAAATTGTATGACTGCATGTCAAAACTGTTCTGCTGTTTTATTTTTAACTTGAGTTATTGATGGATTTTTGTCATCTAGTTATGTTGGAACTTCAGGCATTTCACTTAAATTTTTTTTCTTTTTTTTACTTATGTTGGGTTTTGTTTTTCTTTTTTCCTAGGTGTGATCAGTGTGACAAAGATTTACAACTACTACAAGAAGTTTGGTTACAGCACTGTGGTGATGGGTGCCTCCTTCAGAAACACAGGGGAAGTGAAGGCCCTGGCCGGCTGTGATCTGCTAACAATCTCCCCTGGTCTGCTGGGAGAGCTCAGCCAGGATCACAGCGCAGTCACTGAAATGCTCAGTATGGAGAAAGGTACCGACATGTTTGGTTTGGTTTTTTTTTTTTTTTCAGGAAACTCTTATTTTGCAGAAAGGCTAGCATATGTTCATAGTAACAATTTAATCTATCCGGAACTAGATAGAACTGACTATGGTAACCCTCTTGGTACACTAAACTCCAATGTATAGTCCATATTTTTGTGAAATCATAAAATGATACACCAATAACTTTGCAGACCAAGTTCCTCTTTCTACACTCTCTTAGTTATACTTAAAGTGTTAAGATCACATACTGTTTGTTCTTCTATTGTGTTGACAAAAGTCAATGGATTGACAGTGAATGAAGATGAGTCCTATAATTGGTACTTGCAGGTCATACCATGGATGCCTTGATGTTGATTCTTCATATAAATAGTAATTTGGCTGTTTCTGTGTGGTTGCAGCACATTCATGTTAACAGTCTCCCCACAGTCGGTCATGAGTGTCAGGATGTCCCCATAAAGTGAAAATTATGCTTACCATCCTCTCTGCTAACGATAATTAGTGTCTAGTCGTTATAGCTTGTCTTTATGGAAACAGTCGTTCGCCTGCTGTTACAACCCTAATCAGACATCATTTCAGTGTCAGGATAAACAGGTCTTGGTGTCATTGTCAACAACCCGACTGAGTCTTAAGGACTTTTTAAGTGGGACAGGATCAGGTTGCTTGTCAATGGGAGGATTTTGTCTTTTTGTATTGAGTAACTAACAAGCACAGGTACGGAGGTGGAATGCAACCCTTTTTTATTTATTTTTTTTAAATAAAAAATACACTTGAGGTTGTCGTACAATCTCAGGTTAAACCTACTGTGGAAGAAGGTCTATTACAGTCTGTAAGATGTCAAGTAACAGACTGCAAGTTCACAAATGAATGAGGTACAGTTACCTCTCAGATTAGACTGTAATAATGTCAAACACAAAGGAAATAAAGAACCGTACTTTGTCAGCATTTGATGTCATTATGAGTTTTGACGTTCCAAACCATGAGGATTTTACAACTTTTATAGTTTGTTCTTTAAAAAACATGACCAATGCTGTGAGCAAAAGACAACTGGGGTAAAAATAAAAAAAAACTTGCATATAATGTAAAGATCTTGAATTATTTCTCTTAACTTAGTTTAAGGAACTGATGAATAACAGTAGGTGCTCAGAAATTCATGTCACTGAGTGATTAACTGCTTTCGTACAGCAGAGAACATAACTCTGGCCACATCGGGACCGTTTTGCTCCGTTTCCACACTCACCTTCATGGTTAAATGTTTCAGCCAAGGCCTGCGATCTGGAGAAGATCCACCTGGATGAGAAGGACTTCCGCTGGCAGCACAACGAGGACCGCATGGCTGTGGAGAAACTGTCTGACGGCATCCGCAAGTTCGCTGCTGACGCCATCAAACTGGAGACCATGATCAAAGTAAGAATGGTGCACAGGTATTTTTTTTCTTATCATGAACAAATAATGGATAAACTAGTAATTTTTATTTATTTTTTTTTCATTTTTCACCTCAGGAGAAAATGCTCAATGTGAAAAACGGCAAATAGTGGACAGATCTGGTGTCTAAAACTGCAACAAAGGGGGTATAAAGTGCAGAGAAACTACCCAGTGGAAGATCAGAAGCACCAGAGGGCCCACATCTCCTCATCGGACCAAACTGAAGGGACCTCCCTCCTGAACGGACACAGCTCCTCTCCTACGCTAGGACCGTTTGTTTTCTGACCAAATATAAATGATGAATAATAGTCTAGTGAGTGTATTTTGTAAAGAAATGGTTAAATATTTCAAAGAAACTTCACCAGAAAAGAAAAGATGAACAAGGTTGCGAAATAAATGTGTAAGACTTGGCTCAGTCACTGTTGGCGCTGTTGATGATGTCATGTCACTAGTTGAAAGGACCACAGATGCTTTCTGGCAGGACCACAGTTTGCTGTTGACTCTGATCATTTCTTTTCTTTATTTTCCTTTCAACCATGTTCTAACAAAGATACTGGCATCCTCCTTCCAAATGTTGAAATTTTACTATTAATAAAAAAAAAATTTTAAATAAAAAAAAAAGTATCTCAGCATTCAGTTTTGTGTTTTTGTTTTTTGTGACTTCCTGTCTTAAACAGTGCGTTGTGGTTAATCAGGCTAAGATTACGTAGACTACAAAGCTATGCAGCTATTGTCGTACCTCTTTAATCGCCTCTGGTAGAGCCAGTTTAACTCCATTCTGTTGATGCTCAGAGTTGGCTGAGTAACACCTAAAACTTCAAGTCTTTATAAAGGTTAACACGGTGGCTTGACATTCACTCGCTAGGTTCATTTTGGAAAGTAAGAACCAAGAAGCTTAAGGTAAAATATGCTTGTTTTTGTCTCTTTTATTTATGGATTTGTTATATTTAAGTGTTTATTCTGAGGTTAGATTGTTCTTTTTAATTTGAGAAGGCAAACACAATTGTATTCAGTTAAAAAAAATCTTGTAAAATTTGGTGGTTTTGCTTCTTTTTTTTTCTTTTTTTATACAAGCTGAACAGCAAACCTGAGATTGTGTTTTCTGTACAGAATGTGTAGCATTATGTGGAGTTGCTGGTGAATGACCCCGAAACTCGAAGAGCTGAAGTATGGGTTGTTTTTCCACCAGCCCTAATTAAGATTTCAACACTTTAACAGTACGCAGTTTGGTTTAATGGGGAAGTGTTTCCAAACTTTTGACTGTGTATTGCTGTATTAGTGGGACAATTTCTGCTTTGGAAATTTTTGGTGTTCTGTAGAGAAAAATGGGTGGGGGGTGTATATACGGTATATTCAAACCTCTTAAACACTGGACAATCCTGTTTTTAACTTGTCTTGTGTCAAAATTGCTTTATTATTCAAAATTTCCTAATACACAGAAAACATCCTTGAATATCCACTGGACATCTGTGGCTCCACAGTCTTATCTAATGTAAACAAAGTATTAAAGATAAGAAATGTCAAAACCTACTTTACAAAGATTAAATTTGAGTGAAATTTGTCTTTAAATTTGAATAATTTCACCAGCATATTTAATTTAAGACTTTAATCACATGTTATTAATCAATCATAATTAATACTTTATTAATGGGAAGTCTGTCCATGTGTGTTTTGTAATATATAGCCAAACATTACAGAAGGAAATGTTCAAAAACACATTTTAAACTTATGACTTTGTTCAACAACTCAATTTCTAGTGAGAGAAAAAGAAATGAGAAACTTGAACTGTAAAACCACAAATGTAGTTTGTCTCCTAAGCAAATCAGAGATGAGTTCAGTTAAAGGAGCGTTTGAAATTGAAAGTACAGGGCTTGCATTTACTCAGAACCAAAACTGATCATTTATAACATGGAGAGCTGTGAGTTGTATTAAGAATGTTATTTGATTGATTTTGACTTTTTTTTTTTAAAATGTCACTAACCATTTCTTAAAGGTAGTGAGCATATACAGTCGTGAACAAAAGTATACATACACTTCCATTAAAGAAGGAAAAAAATCAGCTGTCACTGAAATAAGTTG
>JAOXYM010000001.1:7534343-7545003 GCA_028567055.1 Leptatherina wallacei
TGAATGAACATGTAGTATCAAAGCGCTTTGAGTGGTCACATGACTAGAAAAGCGCTATACAAGTACAGTCCATTTACAAATAAATATCTGTTGTTAATATCGGCAAAGTTTTACTTATCGGACCGATACAATGATTTTAAAAAATGAAAATATCTGCAGATAACGATATCGAAGCTGATATATCGTGCATCCCTAATTTTAATGTTTACTTTTTTCTTCTTTACTGCAGTTTTATCACATTATTGACATAGAATTAATTAATAATTTAAGGTGTTTCTCATTATCTCTATTATTCTTTTTGAGTTTAACAACAGCAGTCATCAGCCATGTAATAATGATCTAGATATGTGGGATTTCTTATAGTTTGTCTTGGTTTCTGAAGACAAAATGACGGTTTATCTCTCTTCTTGCAGGTGCGGGCACATTTCAGTGTCATCACTCCTTCTCCTTGTCCTGATTTCTCATCAGTCTGTGCGACAGGCGAGGACTGCGTGGCCCACCGCACCTCGGTTCCTTTCACCGGCACCAACCCTGACTGGTGTGTCCGCCAGTGGCAGAAAACCGTTCCCAGCAATTATAAAGCTGAACTCAGTTTAGGGTATGAAACCTACTTTTTTCTTCTGTAAAAATCGATTCCTGCTGATATTCTAGAGTCCAACTTTTAAATAAATCCACGTCAGCTGTATTTACGCTTTCTTTCTTGCTTTTTTTAAGTTTTGTTTTCTTTATGTGTCATTCCTCGGGAGCTTGTGGAACCTGATCATGTTCTTTACACACGTAGCTGTGGCTATTTATAGTTTTGTTTGACATAAGTGAAGAGAGAGGCTGTTGTGTTTTTTTCCATGGTAAAGACACTCAACACAATATGAATACGTTCTGACAGCTTTTATTGCCAATCTTTGTAGATTACTCTTCATCTGTTTCCTACTTTGATAAATCACTTTCTAATCTCACGACTTAGTGTTTTAAGTCCTTTCTTCCTGGGAAATAGACCTAATAACCTTTGATGTCTGTGGCAAGCACTGCATCCAGCATGTGCAGCGTATTCTCTGAGCTTCTGTATCCATTATGCTCTTGTGTAATTAATCTGTAACATTAATCGTTTCATTAGCGCTTGTTGGGATGATTTCAATCAGGTGCTCTCGGGTAAAAGGAATTTCTGTTTCTAATGCACATTTTTTTGTCACTGTTTTTCTTATTTTTAGGCCCAACACAAAGTTTTATGTACATATAAATGCAGAGCCGAAAATTCGGGCGAACAGTGGGAAGCTCAACCAGCCTGCTTATGTAGCTCTCCCTCCGCCGCTGAGGTAATGCTCGCCTACAGAAACATACAATTGTCCCAGAAAACAGTCTTCAGGTCACAACTATGTTCTGATATTAGCTTCTCCTGCTGTGTGTGAACGAAAATGTACCCGAAGTTAAAGCTTCACAGGGTTGAATAGGTCAAGTGGCAACATTTAATGGTTTTTAAAGGTTTTACAACCATTTGTTTTTTCTGATGCGGGTGGTAAAGGCCACGTGCTTTGTAATCTAAAAAAAAAGTATAGGAACACAAGTCTTCAGCTCCAGTGTGAGAGCAAAATAGATTTAAAAAACGGGCCAAAGAGGGATTTTTGAGCTTCAACAGTATGACTGCTGAATGATTAAAGAAGTAGGTCAGTCATAAAGACAATAATGGAGGTGTTTCTTTTTCATTCAAGTGTAATAATCTCTGTTATTTCTGATTATTTCTTTTTCTGTGTGATTCTCACTCTCACTCTCTTATCGGATCAGGGCCCGTGTGAACTGTCCTCACCACTTCCATGTGTCAGTGAAAGACCTGGATGGCGACAAGGTGAAATGCCGCTTTGCCAGAGCAGACAAAGGAGAGTGCATCGACTGTAATCAGCATCCTTTTATTGAACTGGAGGAGGTGAGATTCACTTCAAAATTTCATGAGCTTAAGTAGATTTTTCCATGCAACAAAAACAAATTTTTCTTTCAATCCGAGAAAAGAGATTTCCTGTTTATTAGATTATTTTAGTTTCATATTTTTTAAAAAGGAGAAAAACACTAAGTTTAAAGTAGGAAAATCCGACTTCATTCCCGTGCTTTTGTCAGGTAAGCGATGGGCGTGGCGACGACTGAAAGGCACTGATACCAAAGATTAAAGTAATTCAATGTGGAAGAACTCAACACCTCTCAAAACACTCAGCTCAGTTGTAGAGGCTTGAATAAAGGAATGAATAACCTCCTGTTGACTAACCAGCATGCAATCCTTACATAACTGTTTTTCAGGTACAGCATATAACTTAGTTTCCTTTGTCAATCAAACCATTTATGCAGGAAAAACTGGTTTTACTTTTGTACATGATTTGACAACCAATCAGAGAGATCCTTTGTGATCTACACTGGTTGGAAACTAGAGCAACGACTTTGTCTTCTATCTTTTCTTGCTGTCATTTGCAACCCGACTCTGCAGAAATTTGACCCTTGTTGTTGGGAATTATTCAGGTGTTCAGGAAACTTTTTACAGAAACAATCCGCTTAAATCTCTCTTTCCAGAAAAAATGCATGTTGACATTCACTGGAAACGCAGCCCCAGGAAAATATTTCATCTACCTGATGGCTGAGGACCTGATTCCTGTGCCCAAAACAAGCCAAGCCGTCGACAACACACCCCTTAGTTCTGTTCCTGTTCACCTCTCTCTTAGTGGTGGGTCTAAATTACATGTTTTTTAAAAAAATGAAATGTCACTTAAGCCAGGCTTTCTTACTGTACTGACACTTAAATGTGGTTCCTTGCTTGTAAGTTGCTTTTTAAAAAAGCCATCTACTAAATGGCAGAAAAATGTCTAAATAGTAACAAGTTTTTCGTACTGTTTAGATATTATGTGAAGTTACAGAAATATCTGTATTGATCTTTCAGTGGAAGAATCGAGTTCCAGCTGCAGCGATGAACCGGTGGCGACGGAGGGGACCCCTGAAGACGACTCTGTTTTGTTTGTCCTGCCGTTCCAGGAGGTGAAATTCAACGTCAACTATAAGTCAGTGCTGGAGAGGTGCGTAATAGAGGGGCTGTTAATGTCACCCTATCTGTGGTGGAAACCATCAGGCCAGAAGCAGGCCAATTCTGCTTCTCATCTGTAGCTGAAATTTGAAAACCTCACATGTCAAACTCTTTTAAGAGATCTGATTTATTGCAGCAAAATACTTGTTAATGTCATTATCAATCGGAATTGTATTCATGAAGCAGATTTACAACAACATGAGTTGAACCAAAAAAAAAAAAAACTATGTGTTGAGTTTTTTCCATTTTGATGGCTCTAAGGAAGAGGCCCCTATAGCGCAATGACATATGTAGCAAGAACAATGTCAGTGTCAAAATTATTTCTACAGCACATTTAAAAACAACGTTGACCAAGATGCTTTACAAGTTCATTTAAAAAAACAGGAAGCCATTGATTAATTTGATAAATACAATTAAATGAATTATAAAAAGCAAATAAATACAATCAAATGAACAAAAACAAGAGAGAAACCATAACATAAAAACCTGATGGCAATCAAACTGAACTCAGAATACAAGCCAAAGTAAAAAAAGATTTCAGACAGGATTTGAAAGACTGCATTAACCCTACAGTCTGAATATTGAATGGCAGGTTATTCAATGCCACTGCAAAAGATAAAAAGAACTACAGAAGTCCAATCTAGAGGTGATGAAGGCCGGAATATGCTTTTTCAGGTCTTTTAAAAGAAGATTTTGCCTTGGCAATTTGCTGGAAATGATCAAAACTGGACTTTCTTTCTTCTCTAATTTAAAGGAACGATCTAAAAAAAACACTCCATGACTTCTAACAGTTTCTTTCTCTTTGAATTACTGAGCTGCACATCAGATTTACTTTCAAATACAAAAGAACAAAAAAGTGATATTAACTTGACAGACTTGGCGAGGATAAGGATAGCCTGAATTTACTTAGGTTGTTTTGCTGTATAATTTTTCTGTGCTTTTCTGAGGGGAACCAACATATAACTCCTTTTTAGATATGTTGATACTGAATGTTAACAAAACTGCAATTATGCATGAAACTTTTGAAATGTTCATACGACCTGACATCATCACCATTAGAAGATTAAAAACAGATTTATTTCTGGCTTGACGTTTCCTTTGTTGTAAAGTATCGAGATCTCTGGCTGAGCTTTTGACACAAAAGTGGATTCATGTCATAAAAACTGGAATTTGCAATAACACTACCACACAAAGCAACAGGTGTCTGTCTGTACCCATCACCAGTACCTTCAAAATTCCTCCCACCAGCATTAAGAAAAGTATGTAACTTAACATGAACGTAAAGTTAGGCATGCAATGTGAGGATTTTACAGCTGCTGTTGCAAAACTCCGCACCTGTAAGTTGGGTAACAGATTATCATTGATTCAGAAAAGTCAAGAGTTTGTTATAAGCAGCACTGAATGATCCAAGTGTTGCTCATGTGTTGCTGTAGTGAAATGCCTTGCTATATTAAAACCATAATCACAAGTCAAGCAGAGATTTTTATAGGAAAATGTGCTTAATTCATAAACAAATACTTAAATGAAATTTAAAAAACAAGACAAAAAGGTAATTTGGGGTTTTCCTTTTGGCCTGTCAACAAGAGTGGAATCATTATCTGCCAGGGTTTATGTGTAAAGGGTCTTAAATCAAGCTGTCACAAACATTTGAACTTACTGAAAGTTGAACTTTTCTCTCTGTCTTTGCAGTGTTTTGGAGGTCGCTGTGGTCGGGCCCCCTGACCTTTATAGAATTGGCTTCACATCAGTCGGTTCCCTGGCAACAATGACCATGGCCTGGATCCGCTCCGAAAACAACCTGGCCCGTCTTTTACCCATTTGCTTTGTTGCAAATACCAAAAGGTTTGTGATTATCTTCTAAAACCATCTATTGTTGTGGCTATTTCTGCTGAATCTTATAGTCCCTGAGTCCTAAGCTCTAGTAAACACTGTTGTTTATCTATTCCTAAATATGTGTATCTAATGAATCAGATTGATATAGGGTTTATGCATGTAATGTAGTTTTCTGTTTGTTTGGAACTTATTTGGTAAATAATTTCTATTTCTATAAGTTTTGAATTCTTGTTTTATAGAGGCAGTATTATTCTTTTAGATGCACAAAGTGAATCTACTTTCTGTATCATCTCCCTCTTACTTTCCAAGAAAAGATTTTTTCTGAAATAACTCAGACGATTGATACATCTATTAGTTGGTAGACTAAACTAAGCAGAGTGAACCTTTCTTTTTTTAATTTGTGTGAAAAGATAGTTTCAAAATGGCCTCAAGAACTTCTTTCTGATTGATATAATCTAACTCAGAATGCAGTTTTTATCTATGTATTTTCAAACGATATGTATACATATTTTATTACTTTATGATACAATGCAATAATTACACCCATTTAATGAAATGAATAGCGAAACTAAAAAGTTAACTAGACTGTTCTGGTGAACTAAGAGAAGAAACATAAGTTTAAACATAAACAACACATTGCATTGATACATGCAGGCTAAAAAGATAGTTTTTTAAAAAAAGGAGAAATAAAACACAAAAAGAAATGGAGTATAAGGTTGAAATCATAGAATCAATTTTAGAAGAGAAAATTCATGGTGAGTAGAAAAAGGTATAAAACCAAATAAGAGAGTAAGTTTAAAATCAAAGGTCGTGCTATAAAAAAACCCGCCTTAAGTGTTTTTTTTAAAACTGTCTTTGGATTGTGGAGCCATAAGAGTGCGAGGAAGGGTATTCCACAGAGATGGGGCAACATTACAGAAGGCCCTATCACCCATGGTGCTAAGCTTTGTACTGGGAGCGAACCAGCAGTTTGATTTCTAATTTATTTCTCATACGTTGCATGTGCTCTAACAGCAAGAATCCCCAGTTCAAACAGGATGTCTGACTTTTGTTTTACGCCTGTCCATCTGTCTCTCTTTGTTACCTTAAAGATATTTGTAGTTATTACTGGTACATTATTTGTGCACAGGCCTAATTACAGTACCACAAAAATAAACATATCATGCAATTTGCATGCTGCAATTCTTGTTTTTCCAGTTTGCAGTCCGACCTGCGATGTGTGTGGCTGTACCAAAGTAAGAATGTAAACTATGTTTCACTCCAACCCTCAATAAACCACTTCCTGTCTTCACACCACACTTTCTTATATACTCACAAACAAAATATACTTTTCTTAATCCTTTCAGGGGAAATGAGGACTCTTCCTGCTGGAACAGGTTTGGAAATTTTTCATATTTTGTTAAATGCAAGTGTTGTGTTAAAGATGAAGATAAACCTGCCTCTGCTTGTCTGCCTGCAGAGCTGACGTGTGAAAAGACAGAGATGACTCTGGTGCTCCCTGTGGCCTCCCTCACTAACATCAACCTGGCTGAACTGCAGCTCAACAGCCCCACCTGCCCCGTCACATACAACACCACACACTTGACTGCACGCATCTCCCTCGCTGGCTGCGGCACAAAGCGCGTGGTAAAGTGCTGCACATTTTTTGTCTTGCTTGTCTTAGTTTCTGTCTGTCGTTTTCTCCTTTTCCTCTTTAAGAGCTGAAACATTTTCAATCCATTATGTAAGTAATTATCTAAAGGCTAAAAAGAACAATTTACTGTTGCTAAACCATATGTCACTAACAAACCATAAAACTTGATAAAGTTGTAGAGCATGTGCTTTTATCCTCAATAAATATGACACTTTGTCAAGTGAAAAAAAAACAAAGTCAAAATAAGTAAAAAGAAGAACTTTTTTCTGTAGTTGTCAAGCTAAATTAAGCACTATTCATTACAGTCTTTTTTTATACTAGACTATCTTTTAAATGTGATCAAACCAGTGGTGTAGGGTTTCCTGGAGAATTGGGGAGTCGTGTATATATTTCATAGTTTTTCTAGATGAATATTTTTAGAGCTGATTTCCAAGTCATTGTACATTCTAGGTAAGTGGTTCTCAAACTTTTTTCAGCATTTTACCCCCTGTAGAATATTTTTTCTGCCCAGCCCCTCCTAACCAGGGGTGTTAAATTACATTTTAGTTCAGGGGCCTCAGATCTTCAATGGACCGGAGAAGTACATTATCAAGATCATAATATTTAACGAACTGTCCTTTCAGAAAACATGATAAAAAAATTGAAATTTTATGGAGAAAAATAAGCAGTTTCAACAATATTTTACCATCGTTACACATTTACATAATTTATTGTATTTATTTTCATATTTCGTTTTATCTATTTTATTTGATATTTAATTTTATGTCTTATATAGAAAAATATTAAATATAATATATATTCATATCTATATTTATATATTTATATATATATATATATATATATATATATATGTATATGTGTGTGTGTGTATTTAAATCTTTTTTATTCAAAACTTGTTTATGTAATTGATCAATTTGATACATCTTAACTTTATATATATGTAAAATATATTTTATCATAAACATATATATATTTCATATTTTAATCTATATGGATATTTTATTTTATTTATGTTTCGTTTACATAATTCATTTAGTTTCCATATTTACGCATTAATTACAACTTACAGATCACAATGGGCCAAAAAAATGACGAAACAATGAATCATGAGTATCTGGGACTGAAAAATCTAGTGTTTCACATGATAACAATAACTTTTCAAGACCTAGAAGTAATTTTGAATGTACATACGTGTACATTTCCACATCATCCACCTGAACTGACTCTCCTCATAATACAAACTGAAGTCAGATCTATTACGTAAGAAAGATATAAGCAGCTATCCCTCTTCTTTTATTTTCTCACGTATCCCCAAGGGGTTCCCCCCCCACCCCAACAAATCCATCTACTCAGGAAAACTGAATAATCTGAGTAGTCTTTTTTGTAAACTGTCTCTTAGAACATTTGGTAAACTTATTTCTGAAAAGCCCATTGGGTAATAAAGAAAATGGCCATATTTTCTTGTTGTTATATAAGAAAAAGCTGTAAGTCAGTTTATCTGCAGATTACTTGAACAGGACATCACTCATCCAACTCTGCCTGTGACTTTTCTGAAATATTCTTCAGGTTCTTTGGGTTTCTTTGGTTCCAAAATGTTTGTCACTGACTGATTACTACAGATTTCTTGTCTCATTTTCTTCTTTTCCCAGCACTCTGGTTCAGAGCTGGTTTACACCAACACCTTGCAAAGTGTGCGTCCCTACACTATGGTCAGCCGCCAGCCCTCCCTTGTCCTCCCTCTGGCCTGTCGGATCCCAGGAGCCCAAGTCAAGGGACCACAGTATGCTGTCAACATGCCCACAGAGAAGGAGACCTTTGGTGAAATTAGGGTTTGGATAGAATTTCACTTACCAGGAAAGGGCCCCCTCGCAAAATTCACCGCCGTTCCCAGGTTTCGCACTAATTTCATCCCACCAGAAAGAGCTCGTCGAGAGGTTGAATCAGGAACAGGGCAAAATAGCGTTTCCGCTGATGATGACACGGCAATTAGGGCAGTCGGAGACAAGATCAAAGCGTTGGACCTCCATCTGATGTCCAACTGCAGCGTGGAACGAGCTGAGATGATTGTGACCGAGTGCATTGAATCGGAGACGGAGGACTTTGCAGAGAGTCATCCCATTATGGACAAAGGGTCAGTGATTTTTTTTATTTTTTTCCCCTGAAATGATTCGAACTTTTGATGGGATTAGATAATAAATGCAATGAGCTCAGAGAAATAACCCTTTAACAGCAGAAGTCCCCTTTGATTTTAAAGCACGACACATAATTCAGATGGTTCACTCCGTCTTTCTCTTTCAGGTGCATGATGTCCAACAACACGTTAGAGATTGTGACAACTCAGTCAAATTCCAAGATTTACCGTATTGATTTAGACACAATCGCTTCCACCGGATCAACGGTATGTCATCAAATGCAACACACACATGAAGTCTCTTTTCTGTGTATTATTATAATGTAAATCTCTGTGATATATTGTTAATGTTTAGCTCAAGTTAAACCATTTCCAACAACAAGAACAGATGTATTAGTTACAGTTAGGGCCAGTTCCTGGGTTTCGACTACATTTTAATGAAAATGTGGTTGATCCATCCTTGGTCCATTACTCTGGAGCAAACAGAAATATTTGAATGGAATTTTGTAAGATAATACATTTTAAACTTCTCTCTTTTTTTTTTTAGCATTTTGCCTTTTTTTTAAGGGCTCTTGTTTTGTTTTTTTTAGCTGAGGTTAATTTATGTTTCGATGTTATGAAATGTTTCTCGCACCATTTGTTCTCACTGTTAACAGGTTTTTTTTCTCTTACAGATGTATGTCCAGTGCAAAATCCAGTTGTGCATCACCACCATGCCCTCTGATAAATGCCCGGACGTGTGCAGCCGCGCCATAAATCAGAGGACTCTGGTCGGCAGCGTGTTCACCAGTACGTACACAGTCCGCTCAGGTGCTGTGAGCCTTGTGGTCACCACTCCTGCCCCAACCACAACAGCAGTCCCCAAAACTACAAACAACGCTACAACAGTGACTACTCCAACGACTACTCCAACGACTACTCCAACGACACCCACTCCATCAACTACTCCAGCAGCAACTACTACTCCAGTTACCACAGCTACTCAGAGTACCACCTCTTCTCATGGTAGGAGGATATTTTCTGAACAACACTCACTCACTGTTTTGAGATGTTATATTAAGTCATTTAATTAATTAGTCTGTCAATCTGTGGACCGCTTTTCAGTTTATGCATTTGAGGTTTGGGGGAAAATATTGAGCATTTCATACCCCTGATTCCCTTTTGATGAATCCATATAAAAAATGTTCATGCAAAAATGTAATCTGTGTTTCTTTTCCATGAGAAATATCTACGTTTTACTGTTTAGTTTTTTTTTTTGTTTTTTTTAAGTGATTATGCAACTCCTCTGCTCTCTTCTCACACAGCTCCAGAAATGGCCACATCCATGTCGATGGGGATTATTCTGACAGTTATCAGCATATTTCTTCAAAAAACCATCCTTTACTAAACGTGCTGTTGAGCACTGATCTGTCAGACTGGAGTACTGCATGGGACCTTCAACCAATTATCCTCACAGATAATTCCACTGTATACTGCAGCATATTTTGATATATACATTACACTGCACACAAAATATAACTGCTACTAAATGATCCTAATGTTGTCTTTTTTTTTTTTTTTTAGAAAACTTTGCTTCATTGAAGCCTAACAGTTGAGACACTGGCCAAATCTGCACACAATGTTGCACGACATTCTTTTCTTTCTTGATGGTCCTCTGCTATTCATAACACATTTTAATATACTAATAACTATTTTTATATATTATCTAACAAGCAATATTAGAAAACCGTAAAATGTTGTTTTTGTGCTTACTGTATAAAAGATGCTGAATTTATTCATCTTATTTGATGTGCACACACAGGCAGAAGTATGTCTGTATACACTGCTGTAGAAAAACTACTAAGTATAAATAATCAAATCCATCTAAAACAACCTGTTTGTATTATTGGATGTTCATACTGAGCAGCCTTTTAAAACCCATCCATCCATCCATCTTCTGTACCGCTTAATCCACGCAGGGTCGCGGGTGGGCTGGAGCCTATCCCAGCAAGTATCAGGCGAAAGGCAGGGT
>JAOXYM010000001.1:7545518-7569080 GCA_028567055.1 Leptatherina wallacei
TATCATGCATGTCTTTGGACAGTGGGAGGAAGCCGGAGTACCCGGTGAGAACCCACGCATACACGGGGAGAACATGCTATCTCCACACAGGAAGGCCACTGTTTCAAACCCCTCCTGAGCCCTAGCCAGCAACCCCCTCTGGCTCAGGCTCCACCTGGGGCTTGAACCAGCAACCTTCTTGGTTTCTGCTGGTCAATGTTTACAGCTTATTTAACTTTTTAGTTGCATTGTGAATATAAGTAGATATATCTAAGAATGTACATTTAAAGATAACAAAAATATTGAATAAGGCCATTTTTCTTATTTGGGCATTACGTCTTGGGCCTCAAGTTAAAAAAAGAAAAGAAGAAGAAAAAGAAAAAACAATAGCCAGAAAATTTATAACTGTACAATTTGCATTCATCTTTATTTCAAATGTATGGAAAAAAAATTCTTCTTTATATTTCGGGTAAACATAAAAATATGAATAAACACTCTTGTAAACAAAATAAGTGTTTGTGTGTTTCATGACAAAGCCATGCATCAGCAGTATAACACAAATGTCACCAACAGAGGCATTAAAAGGTAAGAGGGATGAAAGACCATATCAACTGAACATTTAAATTTCATTTTGCATGAGCATATGCTTGATTCAATCACTAGTTTCACTCTGAAAATATGGTTTAGTAGTAATTAAAAAAATACAAATACAACTTGGAGAGGGAAAAAAAATCTAAATTTAGATTTTAGGTGGCTTAAGATTCTAAATTTAAATCGGTGACAATTGATAGTAGGTTTGAAAAGGGCCAACACAGAGAGGAAAACAACCACTCACGCTCACATTCATTCTTAGGGAGAATTTAGACTGTGGGAGTACCCATAGAACCCCCGCTTACACAGGGAGAACATGCAAGGCAAGTTTATTTGTATAGCACATTTCATGTACAAAACTATTGAAGGTGCTTTACATAAAACAAACGCATTACAGGGGTGTGCCAAAGAAGCATTAAAAAGTGCACTAAAAACAAACTTTTTAAAAGAAATTTAATTTAAAAACAGAAAAAAAACTCATAAGATACGATAAATAGCAAGAAATAAAAATGAATAGTCAGTTGTTTCAATAAAAGGTGGCAAACAGAAAATATTTTAACCCTGATTTAAAACTGCTGAGTTTCAGCTGACCTGCAGTTTTTTATGAGTTTGTTCCACATGTGATGCAAACTCCACACAGAAATACCCCCTTTCAATCAGGTCTTAAAACTTTATTGTCACTGCTTTTAAGGTAAAATTTTTATTTTTGAATATATTGTCTTGCATATGTACACTGAAAGTGATGATGATGGTAGTGTGGTTGATGTTGACATTTGTGTACATCACTATGTATTCCGTTGTCTAACTTGTTCTCTATTTTATAAATAGTTTGTCTTATTTATTTTATTTTTCATCTCTTTTATTCTTTTTAGTTTGTTTTAATTCTCCAACTCAATTGTTGCACCTCATTGTAATGTTTTATGTGAAGCACTTGGAGTTGCTTTGAACATGAAATGTATTATACAAATAAACCTGCCTGGCCTTGCCTGTCATCTGTCATGGGAAAATGCATGATATGACGACAGAAATTACCTGGAAATGGCACAGAAAAAACTCTCCCACTTTGAGGAAATGGATGGACACAGTTGTGGAGATTTTCAACATGGAAAGACTTGCATATCTGAAACAAAACAAATTGAATTCAATGCTAAATGGAACAAATGGACAGCATACAAGTCTCAGTGCACAGACACCACTGGAGACTGAATGAAGTCAAATACATTGCATTATAACGAAAGACATACCCCACTGACCCTCATGTCCTTTATTATCTTACTTTGATAATAAAAATTGAGTTACAAAAGAAATAAATTTTGGAGAACAGTGCGATCAAATCATTTAAAGGTCCTATTACAACTATAAGAAGATTGATCATGTCCGACTATTTCGGCATGAATAAAATAATTCACATGATTTACAAATTGTTATGCATTCCTCCTTCACCTTTCTTGGCCCTTAAGATGTTTTTCAACTTGGTACTTAGAAAAAAGAAATAAGAGCCCCCACCCCATCACACACTACCCCAACATATCGCGACAGGATGAGTGGGGGGGCTTCTTGCACGCCTATGCCCGGGCCACCGTTGTCTGCTAATCCGTCTATGTCTGAAGTGCCGACAGAGTACAGATAACCTTGCACTTGGTGTGACCATAAACCATATCCAAACCAAAGATACTGGCTAGCTGCCTCTACTGTATTTGTTTTCATTCTGAAGATCTGACCAATCCCAGTTCAGACTGGGAGGAGACTTGCCCGCCTTCACGATAGACACGCCTCTATGTTCAAGGAACACCGCTTCATACATACTGTTGTTAGCGACGTACCAACTAGAGCCAATTTCATTTTTAACATTTCCATTTGTGACCGCTTCTCGAAATTCAGCTTTTCGTTGCCATTGGGTGGATGCACGATTAGCGGTTTGCTGGAAAGGATCCATTACACTTGTGTGTCAAGTTGTTGCTGCTGGCAGCCGCTCGAGGTGAGTGAAACTAGTGTTAGCAGGTTAGCCGAGAGACCCTGAAGTAATGGGGGCTGGTTGTTGTGCTAATGTAGCAAGCTACTACATAACCTTGCCGACTAGACGTGGTAGCGATCAAGCACTAATTGCTCTTCTGATATGATTGAAACATTTTTGGTTTATTTTTTCTTGCAGCAAAATGAAATTTTCAGTGGCGGCTACGTTAGCTTGCAGCGTCGACAAGTTAAGTCAAGCTAGTCGTCAGCGAGGCTAACAGCCATGAATTAGCTGACAGGATAATGATAAGCAGGCTGACCTGACATGTAATTTACTCTTAGTTTGCTCTTGTTCTGTTAGATTTTAATTCCTGGCTCGGATTTTATATGAGTATTGTTATTGGAAGTGAAAGTTTTTTTCTTCAAATCTTTTCGTCAAACCCGTCGCTTAATTTGACGTTTATGCGACGTTTAGCTGTGTAAAGTGTTAGCATGTTAGCTCGCTAGCTTTCTTCCTGAGCTAACTGCTTAACATTGCCAAAATTAAGAACAGACCGCAGAAATAATTTGAACTACTGTGATGCACTGGAAACCACATATGTCACGACAGTCAATTCGCCTTGTTTTGTTAACTCCAAGTAAGCTTGGCTATTTTCACTTCGATGTTTTCTACCCACCAGCAAGGGTAATGTCAGTAAAGCTCATCTGATATTTTACTGTGGACTTTCCGCGATAACTTCACAGTGACGGACTGATACTCACTGCTTCTCTCTGCCAGCTAACATACAGACAACGTTTAACGTGATAGCTTGCTTGCTTGCCACATAACTCAACGCCAGGACTGAAGTCAACGTCAGCCATCAGACTAGCGAAAGCGGTCAGCTCGCCGAAAACGGATAGCTCGGTGTTTAGCACAGAGGGGGAGGGGAGAAGGCAGGGCTACAGCGAGCGAGAGAGCGAGCCAGCGCCTACGTGCCTGTAAATATGTTGGTTGGCAGAAAGCTTTTCGGATATTTTTTCTTTTCTTTTTTTAGCGCCACTGCACTAATTTGGCGGCCATGGCTATCTGTCGTATTTGCTTCGCGTTTAACAAGAGAATAATCGAAGCGAAATTTGCGACAGACACGATTTCGGCAACTGGAGACCGTACGCTTAGCCACCGTGTTCTCCGTTGTCGGTGGTGTAGGGCAATGAAGCACAATGACTCCCCTCCCCAGACCAAATGCTATGACGTTTGGTTAGGGATCGTCACGAACTTGCTTTTTTTTGTAAATATGTGAGACTCTGCTGACTGTCACAGGACACACGCCTTTAAGAGGTTATGTAATTGTTACATTTGGTGTTTTTTATTTTCAACATGGGTGGTATTTTCTTAGATCGTTACAAATGATTTAATGGTATAATAAACCTTGAACAGCCCTGCACTGGTACCAAATGACGAAAAAAGACAGAAACTGATGACAGAACTTGTTCATTATCTAGTTAAAATCCACCGATCATAATAAATAATTTACATTAGGTGAATTATATATACAGTGACTGATGTGATTATTGTATATCTTACTGAGTTACTTAAATGATATATATGTACTAACTTTTTTGCGTCTCAATTCCTATTGAATGATGGTCCCTAACCAGCACTGACATCTCTGCGTAGCAACATGGACGTTGTGAGATAGTCTTTAGAAAGTATCTTGTTTTTTGTTGTACAATTACATTACATTATTATTTTTTTAAAGAGCCTGTAAAATAACAATAATGTTGTGGCTAAGGATCTGGTTGGATGGTTTTCTGATGGTTTTGTATTTGTTTTTTGTTTTTTTTGTTTGTTTAATAAGTTCCTGAGTGAAATTAAGTATCCCAGTTGCTCATATGATTTTCTGATTACTTTTATCATTCAGATTTGGTCAATTCTATTTTTTAAACACATTATTAGTAGTTGTTGTAGTTCAAATTTTTTTTATTTAATTATTTAACCAATGAAATTTCATGCTGTTTCATTGCAATTTTATGCAATTTCCATGATCAAATTTAGTTTTTTTAAGAAATTGTAATTTCACTACTGCACACCCACACTACAGCTAGGTAAGTGTGGTTGGGTGCTTATATAATCACATTTTCGTATTTACTTAAAATTTCTCCTATAATTTTTCCTTAACATCTCTTAAGGAAAGATTCTTCTAACGCCGTCAAAGAAAAGTGGAAAAAGTCAACAGGAAGTACTTTTTTTTCCAAGTGTACCATATCTAAATGATGTCATTGTTTTTTGTTACTTTAATGTGTGTACTGACTGGGTCCACCCATTGGGCCACTTGTTGAAGCACCATATAAATACCACAGGCCCATTAAAATATAATCATAACCATTGTCGTTATGATCATGTCATCATCATCATTATAAAGTTTGCAGTGAAATTTGATCACACTAAACAACCAGCCGCCTCAGCCATTTCTTTCTGCAAAATAAATGTGCACAGTCTACATTTTTATGAAGAATGCTTGACACAAAGTGTAAGACTGTGTAACCACAAAGAGTTTGTGAAATTGTCCTTCTGTGTTTTTCTCTTTAGCTCCTTTGAGTATGTATCTACAATGAATAGACGTGTAGAGGACCAGGAACCGATATTTGCGCCCCAGCAACAGCAATCACGCCATCACCCAGTTCAAGGTATTGCAGAAAACATCCAGCATCGGGCCCTTGCCCCGGCCCTTGCCGTGATAGAGGCAGCCGCGGAGAACATGCAGCCCTCAACTGGCATTCAGTATTCTCTCCCCCAGGGCTACCAGGTAATGATGACTGTAAGAGTCCTTTTATTAACTGTAAATGTAGCATTTTGGTCTTGTGTAACCCCACTGAGAACATGAGTGTCTGTGTTTTTTTTATCTTCTTCTGGAATCTTTAAGCTCTGTTGTATTTCTTTCTAAAAGGTCCCCACAATGCCACAGAGCACCAGTGGACATGGACACAATAGCACTGCACCTCATGTTGGTCCCCACGCTCACGGTCTCGCTGTTCAGACCCAGGGGCCTGCAGTTGTTCAAAGTCATGTACATCCACCTGCACCCATGACTTCAACCCAAGGACAGCAGCAGCAGTTTCAGCGACTGAAGGTATGAATGAATTTTTAAACGGCTGATAGTCTACGTGTGTTAACATAGAGTAAAGAAACAAAGTCGATTTAGTTCACGCAGCATGAGCAGAATGTTTCACAGAGCAGTGGCAGCAATAAGCGGCTTTTATCCGTTACTTTGTTCTTAGTGGTTACAGAATCGTTTGGGTGGTGGTTGCCAGTCAATTTCCCCTCTTTACTTTGTAGGTTGAAGATGCTCTGTCCTATCTGGATCAAGTGAAATTGCAGTTTGGAAATCAGCCACAAGTTTATAATGATTTCCTTGATATTATGAAAGAGTTCAAATCGCAAAGGTGGGTTCAGTTTTTGATCACCTGTTTCTACAACATATGAAGAAAATCCTAACCCATATATTTTTGTTTTTAATAAATCAGATGTCAATGGATAAACACTGTGTGTGCACCCTGTTGACAATGACACAGATACTAAAGTCTGTGGTTATTTTTCTACAGCATTGACACTCCTGGAGTCATCAACCGTGTGTCCCAGCTCTTTAAGGGCCATCCAGACCTCATTATGGGTTTTAACACCTTCTTGCCACCTGGATATAAGATTGAGGTCCAAACCAATGATCTAGTCAATGTGACGACGCCAAGTCAGATCCACTACATCACCCCACATGGCATCTCAGTACAAAACATAGCAGCAAATGGGGCATCCAGCCAACCCCCAAGCCACCACCAGCACCAGAGTCTGCCACAGCCTAGCCCGCACACCCCCCCCACCCCATCCGTCACCACCCAGCCAGCTCCCAGCAAAACCAGCAAGGTAGAATATCTTTGACTTCTTTACTGAATGTAGTAAGATGGAGACCATTTTTTAGACTGATCAGTGTTTCAACGTTCTTGTGCCCTGTTGTTCCTCTCAACAGCCTGTTCAGTCTCCGGCCCATACGCCTACCAGCCAACCCAATCCATCCATCCCATCGTATGCGTCACCACGCTCACCCTCAGTTCAGTCCCACACTCCTGTCAGCAGCACGCCTTCCAGTGGGCCACCTCTCCAAAACACCCAACCAGTTGAGTTCAACCATGCTATAAATTATGTCAACAAGATTAAGAACCGCTTCCAGGGTCAGCCAGACATCTACAAAGCCTTCCTGGAAATCTTGCACACATACCAGGTAAGAAAATGCAAACCTGTAAACAGCATTACAGTATATGTAGCACTTTTTGCACTCTGCATAACGCTTTTATCCCCGTTGTTGAAATAAAAATGGGAAACGCCAACCATTAAAAGCAGTATTGATTCTTTGAATTCTAATATTCCAGAAGGAACAAAGAAATGCTAAAGAGGCTGGTGGTAATTACACACCAGCACTGACTGAGCAGGAGGTCTACACCCAAGTGGCAAGACTTTTCAAGAACCAAGAGGACCTGCTTTCGGAGTTTGGGCAATTCCTGCCTGATGCAAACAGCTCAGTGGTGAGTCTCTGAGTACGGCAACGTGGCCCGTGTCAGCTGGGCTTTATTCAACTATTCCATCTTGGTATAAGAATTGGGGGAAAAAACTTCATACATGTCTTTAATTTAATTGGATAATACATAAGTGCTTTTTCTTTTTTCTTTTTTTTTAATCTTTGAGGTCACGTGGTAGTGAAGTTCCCTCATTTGTATTGTGACTATGGCGTGTATTTCCTATTTCAGCTGCTGGGTAAGACCACACCAGACAGAGCAGAGTCTGTCAATAACGATCATCGTGTCGCAGTAAAGAGACCCTTACTGAACAACAAACAAAGGCTGAGTCAAAACGGCCTGCCAATCAGGAGACCTGGTGGAGTGGGCGCCACACCGCCCGTCAGGGTATTCTATTCTCTACACGTTGACTCTACATATATTTAGCTTTTTTTTTTAATGCTACATGAATTAGAATAGACTATCTCAAGAGATTTCACAAATGCATGTCTGAAGTATCTGCAGCGTATTTCCTTCAGAATGATTGTAAGGCTCAATCAATACTTTTCTTGAAAAGTTAAAAATAAAAATGGAGCATGTGGTGAGTAGCCCGCAACAATCAAAACTTCGCCATTTCTTTATCTGTGCAGAAGAAGCCCAAAATCATGGGGAAAGATCATGGCATGACCGAAGTCGGTAAACTCAGCACGAGCACTGAAACTATGTTCTTTGAGAAGGTCAGTATAACTGTATTCCACACTGGTGAGATTATAAAAGAGATATTTATAATATAGTGGAATAATTTGAAGGGAAAAAGGAGTTGACTTTGTTTTGTTTCATCACTGAATCACAGGTGAAAAAGGCTCTTCGGAGCTCTGAGGCATATGACAACTTCCTGAGGTGTCTGCACATCTTCAACCAGGAAGTCATTTCTCGCACTGAGCTGGTCCAGTTAGTTATCCCGTTTCTTGGGTAAGTTTGTGACTGTTGGGGGGGGGGGGGGCTAAATACAACACCACGTGCAGACACTTGAGTTGCAAACACATGTTGAGTGCTGTAGAAATGAGAAACACAAAGTAATTTTTTTACATTTCACTGAGAAAATCTCAATACTTGAATTCTTAAATTTCAAACTACATCAGTTTGTACAGAAGCGTATTGCGTTCACTTGAAAAAAATAAGAAAGCTCTGTTTTTCTGAAATTAACGAGATAATAGTGGTCGCAACCACTTTTAAGAATGATTACAACCACTAACAGATTAACCCCAGCTGGTTTCTAAAGGTTGCAACCGTTTTGAAAATACACATTGTTGCCTCTTTCATAATGGTTTATAAAATATGCTACGACCTTCAGAGTGTTAGCAGCCACTTTTGAAGTGACCGATTCAGGACGCAGCCGCTGACGGGCTGTTCGCAGCTCGCAGGGAGGCTGCTGTGGCGAGTGCTGCCAATTCAATGTTGCAACCAGTCTGTCAGTGGCTGCGACCGCTCCGACGGTGGCCGTGAACACCTAAAGACCACGCCACTAATGGATCCCGGCGGCACTCCTCCTGATTGTCTCCTGTAGCACTGCATAGCCGGAATGTGGGGACCAAGAAACATGGCCAAGTCCAGCGACTCGGCTTTCCGCCTGAATAACCGCAGAGTCAGGTGTTTGCACAAAGTCTACAAACTGTAACAATCCCATCTACGTAACTTAGAGACGAGACAATCTCCCATTAAAAACAGAGTTGTTGTTTTGTTTTTTTGTTTTTTTCAATTATCTCGTTTATTCAGAAAAACTGAGCTTTTTTTTATTTCAAGCGAATGCAATACGCTTCCGTAATTTTGAGCCATAATTTGATTGTTTTGACGAATTTGGAAATAATCGATTTACCAATGTCCACTCTAACGCACCGAAAACTTTTCATAAGTATTCTTGTGTGCTTGACAGGAAATTCCCAGAGCTTTTCACGTGGTTTAAAAACTTCCTGGGCTACCGAGAGTCCAGTCATGGGGAGTCAAGCCATGCAGAGAGTTTACCTAAAGAGCGTTCTACAGAAGGTATCGCCATGGAGATTGACTATGCTTCCTGCAAGAGGCTGGGGTCCAGTTACAGAGCACTGCCGAAAAGCTACCAGCAGCCCAAATGCACAGGAAGAACACCGCTGTGCAGAGAGGTTAGCATGACATGTGTTTTATTTTTAACTATGACTCTGTTTCATTAGTAAGATGATATTTTTATCACAGCAACAAAGCAGTTGAGGACATATTGTGCTCATTTAAGATTAATGCTGCATTTATATAAAGGGTTATTTTGGGTTTGAGTAATTTTTCTTAGATTGGGCTAAAATATCAAACCATTTTAGCCTTTTAAAATGTAATTTCCTTCCTGACTTTTCTTTCATGTGAATACTTACTGGGAATTTATATTGAATCGGATGTCCTGTTGCAGGTTTTGAATGACACATGGGTATCATTTCCATCATGGTCTGAGGATTCCACGTTTGTAAGCTCCAAGAAGAACCAATACGAGGAGCACATTTACAGATGTGAGGATGAGCGCTTTGAGGTGAGGAATACGCAGCCCCATCTTGTACACATGTGTGTAATTTATTTAATGTTGGACCTCCTTCAAATGGTCAAAAGATCCCATTTAGACATCCAATAAAAAGCTGACACTTTTAATCGAATGTAAATGAACTCTCGCCAATCATTTCTCTGCATCCCATGTAGCTGGATGTTGTGTTGGAAAGCAACCTTGCCACAATACGAGCCCTGGAGACCGTGCAAAAAAAGCTGTCTCGCATGTCAGCCGAGGAGCAACTGCGATTCAAACTGGACAACACCATGGGCGGCTCCTCCGAAGTCATCCACCGCAAAGCTATCCAGAGGATATATGGAGACAAAGCCCATGACATCATTGATGGACTCAAGAGAAACCCTGCAGTATCTGTTCCCATTGTGCTGAAAAGGTAACACAGACTTTCAGTTTCCTAGCTTTTAACAGTGTTTTTTTTTTATTTTTTTTTATTATAACGTATACTACTGTTTTGTTACTGTTTCAGATTAAAGATGAAGGAGGAGGAGTGGAGAGAAGCCCAGAGAGGCTTCAACAAGATCTGGAGGGAGCAGAATGAAAAGTATTACCTGAAGTCACTCGACCATCAAGGCATAAACTTTAAGCAGAATGACACCAAAGTGTTGCGCTCCAAGACTTTGCTCAATGAGATTGAGATGTTATATGACGATGTAAGGGAACCTGTTTTCCTCACAATATTATTGATTTAGAACTTTTATGGCTCGTCTTAATTAGGTGTGTCTTCTCTTACCTGTGTTGAGTAGCGCCAGGAGCGAGCCTCAGAGGAAACTGCCACATCCCCACCGAGCGGCCCACACATGACCCTGACCTACGATGACAGCCAAATCCTGGAGGACGTCGCCGCCCTCATCATCCACCACGTTAAAAGACAAGTGGGCATCCAGAAAGAGGACAAGTTCAAAATCAAACAAATAATCCACCACTTCATCCCAGACCTGCTGTTTTCGCAACGGGGGGAGCTCTCTGACCTGGAGGATGAGGAAGAGGAGGAGGAAGAAGACGTGGAGGTCAATCAAGACGGCCCCAAGAAGCACAATGGCCTGCCAGGCAGCAGCCCCTCCAAGTCCAAGCTCCTCTTTAATAACACTGCAGCTCAGAAGCTGCGGGGCACGGACGATGCCTATAACTTGTTCTTCGTGAACAACTACTGGTACGTCTTCCTTCGTCTGCACCACATCCTCTGCTCTCGTTTGCTGCGCATTTATGGGCAAGCCGAGAAGCAGATTGAGGAGGACGCCCGCGAGCGAGAGTGGGAAAAAGATGTTTTGGGGCTCAAAAGAGAGAAAAATGAAAATCCAGCAATCCAGTTGAAAATGAAGGAGCCAAGTAAGTGAGAAGTTGATTTTATTTTATTTTTTGGTTCATTTCTACGGAAAAGTATTAAGCCACTGAAAAAAAACAAAAAAACAGAATTCTTTTAAAAAACCAATCCGGTAAATTTTAGTCTCCATTTTTTGTTTTGGATGATATGAAAGAAAAACTATATGTATGAAAATGGGGGGGGGGGGGATCTATGAAATAACAAATTATTAAGAGTTAGGCGAAGGAGATACAAATAGTTGAGTGTTTTTGAAGGTGAAGACGTTGGTTCATTCTGATAATCTGTAGGTTGCAACAACTTCTACAGACAGAACTGCAAAAGAAGATAAGAGAGCCAGGGAGATCCTGAACAAAGGAAAGCAAACTCAACAAGTTAACATGATGGAAAACCCATAGACAGAGAGTACAATGACCAATGATAATCACTGTACTGTTTTAAAAAAATCCAAATATTTAAAATTTTCTGCACTTACATCTTTTTTCTTTTTTTCTTTACAAATTTGCATAAAATTCCTGAATTGGAAAAACAACGAAAGAACAAAATTGTGGCCAAATTGTAGAAACGGAGACTTTTAACAGTTAAGTAGGCCAGTGTACCATCACCACTACCTACTGCAGTTAAAGGGGAAGTAGTATTATCACCTTTCTGACATCAATAGAAGCTGATAGAAGAATTTATTGTATTTTGTTTCACAGCTGTAGCTCAGAAATTGGCAGGTGGTAAAGAGTTCTGTCTTTGGGAGTCGTGGTGTATATGTTGCCTTTTCTACCCATATAACTCGAATCACTTTCTTTTTTTTTTTTATTTTGCAGTGGATGTTGACGTTGAGGACTATTATTCCGTGTTTCTGGAAATGGTGCGAAATCTTTTGGATGGGAACATGGAGCCGGCTCAGTACGAGGACTCCCTGCGGGAAATGTTTACTATCCATGCCTACGTTGCCTTCACCATGGACAAACTCATCCAGAGCATTGTCCGGCAGGTCAGCTTATTTAAGATTATATCATAATTTGTGCAAAAAGAAGCTGTAGAGCTCCTAACTTCAGTTTTTTTTTTACGTAGTTCAGTTCAAACCCAGCAATAATTCACTTTGCATGACGCTTTCATTACACAAAGTACACCCGTCTTATACGTTTCAACAAGTTCATATTTCAATTTTCAAAGGGAAAGAAATCAGTCGCTTACAGTATCTTGAGCCTTTCAAAGTGCTGTGGTCTCTTATTATCCGTGTGCTGATATGAAGACGTGTTGCTGCTTCTACAGCTCCAACACCTTGTTACTGATGATGTATCCGCGCGTGTAATGGACACGTACCTGAGTGAAAGCGGCAATAAAGCCACAGGGGGAACACTGTCTACGCAAACATCAAGGGCCGCTGCAGAAGGGGCCTACCAGCGCAAAGCAGAGCACCTCATGTCAGATGAAAATAGCTTCAAGGTAACAAAGACCATGAATACTGTACATTGAATTATTGCCTAACAGAATGGCTTTCTCTGAACGCTTTGTTTATCATCATCATCATCATCCTCCTGATTGCTTGTTTGTTTCTCAGGTGATGTTCATAAAGAGCCAGGGGTCTGTCAGCGTTGCAATGGAGCTGCTGGACACAGAAGAGGAGAACTCTGATGAGCCGGCTGATGCAGAAGTAAGAAATATGCAAATATCTCTTTTACATAACGATAACTGACATACAGAAAATATGTCTACAGGAAATAAAGAGCATCTGTATGATGTATTTAGGAAATTATGTTGAATTTAAAAGAATGAATTTGTGAGATCACAGTAATAATCAAAGTTTCTTTGACTGATCATGATCTGAAATAGGATGAATTTGAGGCAGGAAACTTCTTTAACACTTGAAACTCTGCAAAATTGCTGGCTCCCCCGAGCGCTATTGCTTATGTAGTCAACAATTTGTCAGGAACATCAGTGTGAACCTCTGTGGAGTAAATCGTGATTGCAGTTTTCCAGGCATTTAAATACCATCTAGGGGGTTTACAACCCAGCCACAAAATGTAGGGGTCTATGCAGAAACTCTATATGGTAAATCCACAATGATTGATCGATGAGAACATGATTATTTATCACATTTTCATTATAAAAAATAAAATTAAAAAAAGATTGCCATCATTACTGTGTTGCTAAGAGACCTCTATTTTGATGAAGCCACTTCCTGTCCAACTTTCGATCAGTTAGGCCCTCTGTGACTGGAATAAAGCCAAGATGTTTTCAGCGTACGGTGGCACCAAAAAAAGAGCTGAGTTGGTTTTGTGAGGATAGCAGCTAAATAGAAGCATGATTACTGTAAATAGCAACGTATGAATATGGAAATAATTTCTCTTGTGTGTTTGTTTCAATGCCAATATTTGTTTTTGCTGAAAACCATGACTTGAGAGAATGATATGCAGATGTGAAAAGACTTTGGTCACTGTTGGTCTGTGTGTTATTTCTACAAGATAATAAGTTCTTTTTTGGTTTCTTTTGGTTGGCATTTATGGTGCTATATCTATAGATATGTTCATTTCATGTAATTGTAGCCTCATAATGTGAAAAAGAAAATGTCTGTATTGTGGCTGGGCTTAGAAGAATAGAGGTTCTGCATGCATTTATACTTAAAAACAAACAAAACAAAAAAAAATAGCACCAAAAATAGCACAAAAAAAATAACTTGTGAGTTTTAAGGGTTGATAAACAGTCTGAATATGTGTCTAAAGGATATTTTATACATATTTATTATATTTCTGTTCTGTCCTTCACAGAGGTGGTCCGACTACGTGGGGAGGTACCTAAACTCAGATTCTGCATCCCCTGAGCTACGTGAGCATTTGGCCCAGAAGCCCGTGTTCCTTCCCAGGTGAGACTCCAGCCATGTCTCCCTCTCTGTCTGCACACTTTAAGCTGTGTTCTGAGGCCACTTCACTGTTGACAAGCCAAACCAGCTGCCAAATACAACTCATATTTAAAGGCTTACAATCAGAAGTGCTTTACCAAAAGCCTGATTTGGGAAAACATTAGCGACAGATAAATTTCCAAGATTTTAAGAGGTTATTAGTTTAACAGACAGTCAGACTTCAAGTGCTTGCAGGGCGTGAACACCCCCAAAACTCTTAAGGATTTCATTGACCGTGAACATCTTTTAGTTTCTGACCTCTGCCCCTGGTGAAGATTGCACTTTACATGGTTGTCTTTTTTAAAATTGCATTTATTTATTCACTGATTCAGTTCCTTTTTAATTTATTATTCGTAAGAGTTTTTTTAAAAGATGGTTTTGGCTTGATTGTGAATGTAGAATTTTCACCTTTGCAGACAGCTGAAAGGAACCATGGGTTTGATTATTCACTTTATATTGCATTTAAATGGTGGATTTTTTTGTGTGTTTCTTTTTTTTTTATTGTGTAACATAACGACAAAGGTCACTGAATGAACAAACAAAATCAAAACAAACAGGTTCCACCTTTTTACTATTTTGTTTTGTCTTAAATCTGTTTGACCTGAGCTTGAGACCGAAGGTCTCGTCTAGGACCTGAGAGACAATATTTAAAAAAAAAAAAGGACAGGGAAGTCATGCTTTCCTTTTTGTACCTTGTCATGCCCTTTGTGATTGTATTAAGATCTAAGATACTTAATGTGATTTAATCACTGTTTGCAACTTTAAATGTTCAAGTGTCCATTTGTTTAAGTTTGTTATACTCTGTATTATGTTTGTGATCATTTTCAGTGGAAACGATGCAACTTTTTGTTGCCGGTGAGAATTTTTTTCCACCGCTTTGACCACAACGAGTGCACAGAGGCTTTTCCCTTTTTTTTTCCCTTTTTAAGAAAAAAAAAAAAAAAACCTTGGTCAAAGCACATTATCTGCACACTTGTACAGAGGACTAGGGTTTGTAAATAAAAGTATTGTCTAAATTGTGTTTTCACATGTCGGTGTGTTTCTTTCCTGACAGCTATGAGCTGTGCATGAAGTCGGCTTTGTCTGCTTTGACTTAGATCATGAAACCTGTATGTTTCTTTCATTTACTGCTTTTTTTTTTTATTTTGTTTCTATGAGATGACTGTCCATTACCATTGCCATTTCAAAAGACTTTCATTTTATAATAGTTCCTCTTAGTTTTCTCTTATTTAACTTACTGCATAAATCTGGTACCTTACTATGATTTTTTTCATCAAATCTATGAACGATCAGCAGCATGAGGGGTATAAAAAAAAAAAAAAGAAAAAAAAAACTGACTGCTTATTACATAAAACTTAAGTGGCTGTGAAATTCCAGCAGTTTCTTGTGGTCCTCATCTCCATGGTCATAAGTGCATTGTTGGTGAAAGTATGTACACATCCACGTATTCTCAGCTCCCATTTTGAATTAGTATCTGGTCAGGCAGAAATGTTCTCCACAACAGCTTTTGCTTGAAATTGGCCTCACTGTCATGCCGTTGTGGTAAGTACACATTTAAAACTTTCATTCAAATGGGGTGAATAATTTCCTTTGTGTTATCTGCACAAAATCGGGATCAGTTGAAAAATTATTTCTCAGTTATTTGGATCTGGACAAATGTGGCTGTGCAACAAAAAGTGCAGAAATATTCCAACCGCTGCCTCTGCTGCTTTTATAGATCCACAAATACCATGAATGATTTGACAACGTAACAGTTGTCCCTGTTACTTGGTGAGTTTCAGTGCATGGGTTTTGAAATTAATCTTTTAAAGGGACAGTAATCTCAAATTTGACAATATTGTTCTCAAATTTGCTTGTTGCCATTTTTTTATTTTGACTGGCCATAACCCTTTAGGCTTTAAAGTTGTACAGTGCATAGTGCGAAACAAATCCAATTAGAAATATCTTTGTAAAAAATGATGGACACTCTTTAATGCTTAAAATAATTTAGTTTAAGTTTTTCTTGCTTCTTCTGGGATCGTTAAGTATTGCTCATGGCTGTAAACGTCTTTTGGCCCTTTAGGAATTTGAGACGGATTAGAAAGTGCCAGAGAGGATGGGAGCAGCTGCAACAGGAGAGAATTACCAAAGGCTCCTCAGACAAGTCGCATGACGGCACCGGTGAGCTGAAGATGGAGTGCATGTTCAAGTTGAACTCCTACAAGATGGTGTATGTCTGCAAGTCAGAGGACTACATGTACAGGCACACAGCGCTCACACGAGCTCATCAGGTGAGTACAGAAAGCAAATTTTAAATCGGACAAAAACATTTTTACAGGATACTAATCGAACTGGACGATGTTTTCCCCAGAAAATTTTAAAAAGACTTCAAACATGTCTGTGATGACAAAGAATCTGTTGCACCAGTTTAAGAGGTAAACATAGCAGAGCCGGATCGATATGGGACTTTTTGAGATCATGGTGGTTTTTGAGGGGAGCTGTTTACCAATGACTGATTACATTGGCAGATAAGAATTTATGAATTTATGAGCTGGAATGAAAATAGGCCTTTTCTAGGTGGGTTTTGCACCAATATGTAAAGAAAATGTCTTTTTTTTTTTTTTTTTAAATCCTTCTTTTTGTTATCAACCCATCTTAATAAAGAACACACAGAGAAAAGGCCTTGTATATTTTCTCTGTAAATAGGTGTCTAATGAAAATATGTGCAAAATGCAGCAACCTTGGGCGGTGGTTTGGTTTTAGAATGAGAATAAAAAGCGGCTCTATTGTCGTTTTATCGGTTGGACGATACATCCAGTATGTTGGCAAAGGTCATTCCAGCAGCAGAGAAACAGTAGGTAAAGTATCCAACTATAAAAAATACAAGAAAAATATTAATAAAGAATATAATAATATTAAAAAAGAGAAAGAAATATATACAGACGTATCATTATACACATTGTATTTCTATAGTGTGTTCAGTATATACAGTCTACAAATGAGGCAACAGTTAAAATATTGTACATATTTGAGAGCACCAACGTGACTGCCTTCTGTTACGCGTCTATCCATTTTTAGAGTGGATGTTTTTTACCGCCTGCCCACTGCACCGAGGAAAGAAGCCGTTTCTGACCCTGTTTGTGCCCTGTGAGCCCTCATTCTGCCTGATGGGAGGGTGGAGCAGTGAGAGCGTCCTGGGTGTTCTGGGGGTCCTTGAGAATGCCCTTGTGCAGGAGGGCTGAATAGATGTCCTCTATCCTGGGCAATGGGTTCTTTTAGTCACTCACTGCAGGCTCTTCCTCTTCGCTACAGTGCTGTTAGTTTTATGTGAATGCAGGTTTATTTCCCCACTATCCTGCAGGACAGTGACTCTGGGCTAAGTCCTGCATCTGTTAATAGAAAGGAAATAAATAAATAAAAATACAGAAATAATTTAGTATTGGTATTTTTTCATTCATTTCGAACCAAAAAATTGCATAAATTAAACAACAGAATAGTTAAAAAATTAATTTCTATGAAGTCCAAAAAGGAGCAAGATGAAGTAATAATTAATTTATTCCTGCAGCCCCTTTCTAATGGAAGCTTACTTCGTCTTGGAGTTGTCACACTAATCACTTAATTATCAGTTTAAAAAAAAAAAAAAGACTTTGCGTATAGTAAGTAAAAAGAAATTGAAATATTTTCATCCTGTTCGGGGCTGCAGAGGTCACAGACGCCAGCTGACGTTGAGAAATATTTAACTGGTAATCTTGTGGTGAGAATGTATTTTTGTTGTGTTTCCAAGTGTAAAACACAGTTTGTGACAAATAAAATCATTATTCTGCATTCATGTCTTCCCCACCGAGTCATGCCTGCAACATTCAATTAAAATAAAAAAATTGCTACCGCCATACACGCATCGCTGTCAAGCAGCCTTTTAAAATTAGCAAGCGATGCAATGACACTGTGTGACTCTTTGCACATTATCATTAAAAGTAAACCAATCGAGGCATTTTTGTGTTTTCTGGTGCATCTGTGGGCTCACATATACTGTAGATAAATACAGCCTAGTTATTACATAAAGCTCCTTATTTGTTTCTCGTTTACTTGCTGTTTGACATTAGAGACTGCTCTGAAATGGCAGAAATATTACCCATGCGGTACCGTCACATAAAATCACCATCGAGTCAAGTTTAAAAGTATCTATATGTAGATAAAACGGAATCTGCGATCGCGATCAGCAGAAGCTGCCTTAGAAATCACTGTAGACACTGAAACAGCCTGAAAGTACAGGATGGGAAAACTAGTACTACTGTGGTATTTTTTTATATTTTACTTGGAAAAGAAAAAGAGCAAAATGTTCTCGGGACATTTTAGATTGGTGCTATTTCAATTAAACTGCTTCAAATGTCTTCAGACAGTGTCAGAAAGACTTCCTGCAGAGATGCAGAGGAATTTCCTGTTGGTCATTTTGCTCCTTGAAATCATTTTTGTTATCGAATTTAAATCTGCAGATCCTCCAGGATTGTTCTAAACATCTTCTATGCAAACTCTTTCATAAAGTAGAGTTTTTGTTTCAGATTTTTTATTTTTTTGTCTTAATGTAATCATCATATATGTTTGAAATAAACCTAAAAGCCAAGATGTCAAGTAAAGAAGGACCATCACATTCAAAATAATCCTAAGTTTTTACTGCCTTTTTAGTCCCAAGAGGTAAAATACTGACGATTTTCTGCTTGTCATTAGATTTAAAAATCACAAAAGGTTGTAGTAGCCGGATCAAGATGACTCTTCTCTGTCATATTTCTCTTATTTTATTTTCTGCTGTGTTTCATGTCTCTTTCAGTCCCACCAGCGAGTGAACACACGCCTGCACAGACGTTTTCATGCTTGGCTGGATGCCTGGGCCAAGGAGCACGTGACCAGTGAAATGGCTGCAGACAACCGCAAGTGGCTGATGGGAGACGCACAAGAGGGACTGTTGTCCTGCACCACCACTCGCTGCCCGGAGGTTCTCTCTTATCTCAACGTTAACAAGTATCGGGTGAAGTATAGGACTCTGTAGCACAGGTCGACTGCCAGAGACGAATTCTCCAACGTTCCGTTCACTCCATTCAGTTGCCAAAATATTTTGGGTTGTCCATCCACGATATAAAGGGGGTGGAAATGTGTCACTTTTCAGACGTGACCAAGGAAACTGATCTTTCTCTGCAAATCCTTCAACAAGTGCAAGACTGAAGTTTTGCATGTGTTGTCGTCTTTATATTGGAAATGTAGAGAAAAACCACTTCCTTCTCTGGTGCGATTCACGGCTCAGACATGAAAACCCTGGTTCAGATTCTCCTGAAACTCAAAAGCTTAAGCCTTTTTTTTTTTCTTTTTTTTACTCATCATTTTAAAGAAAATCCAAACGAAGCAACCTCAGTTTTTCTTTTTAGACAACAAGAACAAGTACTTGTTACCTGTATTTAGATATCCGTACTTGGACATGGAACTTAATGTGGCTTCCAGCTGTAAACTTGTATAGCCTTTGAATGTTTTCCCCTGTTGTTTTGTAAAGGTGCGTTAGTGCACGATGCATACATACATAAATATGTATTCAACATCTTTGGCGACCGCTAGGTAGATGCTCGGCGTTATTACAATGTGTGTTGACTACAATAATTTATAATTGCCCAAACACTTTGTAAATATGTTGTTTATATCTAGATTTTTTTTCTTTATGAGGTGTCATCGATGTGTAGCGTTCATTAACACATGTAGTGTCAATCTTTAGCCAGAGAGGTTGCAGAGAATTTTATTAAGAGAAAGAAAACTTTTACTATAAGTTTTGTTTTTTGTTTTTTTTTTACCAAAGGAAGACCTTTTTTTTTTATTTATGGTCTGATGAAAGTGTTGTCCCCTAAGTCTTTGTTTAGTAGGAAAGTTGCTCATCTTCTGTGTTACTGGATCCCTTTCTGTGCATTTCTACCTTCAGTCTTCAGGCATCAGTAACCACACATGGTTTGAAGTGAAGATGATTGAATGTAGCTCAGCAACTCTTTTTTTTCTTCTTCTTCTTCTTCTTATGAAATCACAGTACACTGTGTCTGTTTCAGAGTCCTGAAGTCTTAAAAAAGTACTTCCAACTTTTTATTGTATTTACACTTTGCAAAATGATCAGAATCTGCACGACAGGTTCATTACCCATAAAACCGTACATGCAGCTGTGCTAAACACAGTTAAAAGACGTGTGCACCGGATCCATAAAATTAGCAATAATTTCTTCGGGCGCAGTTTATCGAAGCTATCTGTTTGTATTTCGTGCTGGAATACAAATGTGAATGTCGTATGCCCCTAAAAGAGGGATGTAAACAAAGGGTCTTTTTTTTTTTTTTTTTTTTTTTTTAATGGCCTTTTCCTTTCTGTGGTTTAATAAAGTTGGAATCAGCCCTTTTTATATATTGTATGTAAGATTAGATGGAAGATAGAAATCCATCAGACTAAATGCTGGACAGTTCACACAAGCAAGAGTTTTGTTCACACTGACTGAGTTTATTAATTAATTTCATGCATGAATTGTAACGTGGGCCGAATGGAAGCAAACACAAATATGCAGATTTCGAAGCTGCTTCATTTCTTGAGCTCCCACTGAAGGCGAAGGTCAGTAACACAACCATCTGCAGACAATCTTTAAACAGTTTAATATTTGGGTTTTTATTTTTATATCTACTGTGTTTTAATATAGAATAACACAGGAAGTGCTGGGAAATGCTGATTGTACATACAGACATTGTTTGTACCCAGTTCAATGTGTCACTTCTCTTGACTTTTACAATGTTGTACATGAGTGTTAGTATGGTGTTTGGCATTAAACTATCCTTTGAGTAGACAGAAACTCACTTCACTTCTTTCTTTTGTTAGTCGCATTGTGTCTGAGCATTTTATTTCGATTTTTGAGAGCAAGTTGTTGTTTTTTTTTTACTACCGCTGCTGTTGCAATGCCACAAAAATTCTGTACAAAAAAAAGCAACAAAAAAACTGACTGTTAAAAGCAAGATTATTGGACATGTTATGTCAAATTTCCAACACCGACGGGTCAGACGCTGACAGGTTTGCTGCTGCGGGATGTTCTTGTTTGCAAAGATGTGGTTTCCAGCTATTCTCGTGCGTAGATCCGTGTGCAGATCACATCGTCGGCTCCAAAGATCTGAAACAAAATTTTGGGGAAGGGAAGGAAATTACATAAAGTCCATCCACGTTCTAACTTTATACAGTACATGTTGTTTCTGCTTTTAATGGGTCATGGAAGTGCACAAGTGGACAGGAAGCTACTAATTCTGAAGAAATATACACACTAGTGGTTCCAAAGTTTTTATTTAAAGCCCTCCTACCTCAGATGTTCGGTGCCCCTCAGGCAGGAAATTGATATATTTTATAAAAACACTTTTATTTTGGTCATTTTTAACTTTCGGGAATTGTCCGACTCTTTTTCGGTCCGACGAACCTGTCCTATCCCAGCACAAGTACAAGCTTTAGTAGAGGCAGTTGTGTTATTCACATTCAGTCCAGTTAAGTAGGTTTACCAAGTTGCTAAAAGGTCCTTTCAGGTTTGCAGTTTTTGTAGTCCCCAAACAAAATGAGAGCAATTCATTGTCAGAGGAGTTGGTGTAACCAAGCCCAAAGATTTGTGGGAGTCCTAGTGGGCATAGTGAAAAGAGTTAACCGCAGCCTTACACATAATCATTATCTCGAGCAATGCTGTGTGGCAGGAGGAGGGAAACGGACAGGAACTGTGAATAATGGAGCTGTGATGACTCCATCTGGCGAATGGTGAGATGCTGCAGGATACATTAACTGGGGGCAACACCAGGGTCCATTGTTATAACTCATCAGCATGATCAATGAAGGCATGGAGCTGGACCCCAGGCGGCATCACAGCCACACAATTTCACCTGGCTCATCATGAAGTAAATAATGCAGGACTGCATTTATCTTTCAAAATCAATAGTTGTTAGCTTGAGATGTAAAGTAAGTGCATGAAGTTCCCAGGCATTTATCTTCCTACTGTTTTCACTCAAGGCTTCCTGAATGGTCATTATAATCCAGCCAATTTAGATCCCACTGAGTGCAGTAAGTCACCACATGGTGTCGTCTTTAAGCTGCACAGCCATCCATCTCTTCAGCCCAAGCCTCATTTCCTCTGGTTTTAAAAGCCGTAGGTATTTCTACATGAATGATTTTCAGCATAACGATGCAATACGGAGGCTCGTGGGATTGCAGATCTCTACCTAATCTTTTTTTTTTAAGTTTTAAGGTGCTCTGCTGAATCTGTGATGTTTTGGTTTTGGTTAATTCTCATATTCTAAAAGCACAGCTGGTAGAAAGGGAGGATTTATTTTTGAATATAGTTAAGTTTGCACTTAGTTTTAGATTGAAACTCTTACAGTATCAACCTTTTAAAACCTGAGGTTTAGGCACATTTTGCATATCTCGCCTGAACTAAAAACCTCTCCCAATTATATTCTGCTTTACTTGATCAGAGTCGGCCTTTTGCAAAGATGACGTTCAGGTTGTACGACGATGTGATGGAAATTTAAAGCTACAGCTTCATCTTTCCAAAGGGGATATTCATATTAATCTTGAAAGTTGTTGTTTTTTCGGCATACCTGAAACTTTTTTCCTTTTTACTATGTGCCATCTTCATTTATAAACCAAGTCGGTTAACCAAGTTGATTGACTTGGTTTCTTCAGATGTCACGCCTTGCCGGATTTAAGCATTTTAAGAAACAAAAGGGGGAGAAATATGTCATTCTGATATTTTAAAAAAACAAAAGTTCCGTTTTCACATTCAGGAAACTGAAGTCATGAAATTATCATCCTTTAAAAATAAAAATTAAAAAAAATTAAAAATCAGCAATTTGCTGCTGCTGTGCCTTGTAGAAATTACAAATATTTTCCTCCTCTAATTGTACTATATTTTTTTCAGTTTCCAGAAATCAAAAGAAAGAACCATCCTGCATAATTTTTGAAATATGTGCCAAATTTAAGACGCTCCTTTATACTGCAGCTCAAATTCTAAAAGAATTTTATCACGAATAAAAATCACACTGGCCAGTTGTGAACTATATTAAATAACAAACTTGCACCTGATTGACATTAATACATATTTTACATCATATTATTCAGATATTCCCTTAAATCATCTAAACAGCCCGAGGTGTAGGGAATCTCTTTGACCTCTTCCTCCCTCCTCAGTGGTATAAAATTTGTGAAAGTCTGTTTTTTGGGGGGTTTTTTCTTCAATGATTCATTCCCACTTGCCTATCAGCTTACAGTCTGTCACTCCAACATGAACAGACACACACACACACACCCTCATCTTAAACAAAAACACATTTGGGAAAGCTCAAAACTTTGTTCAGGTTTTAAAACCTGCATTCAAGTCAAATTAAAACCCATCCCAAATGTTCTCCTGGTTCCCGCTCTGAAGAGGTGAGTCACAGTCGGTCAAGAGATATTCATCAAAACCAAACTGGACGCAGCTTCTTTTTTTTTTTCTTCTTCTTTTTTGTCCAGCTGGCCAGTAAACCCAGACCAGATGTTTAGAGGTTTGCTGCAGTCATTTCTTTCTATTTTTTCCCCTTCTTTCTGGAGGCAGACGTGTTTTTGAGGAAGGCAAGGATTTTGATTGATTGATTTGATTTTCATTTAAGTGTCATACACTTACGTGCCCAGCCCATTAGGCTTATATGACACTATTGGCAACATCCATACAAAAAGATG
>JAOXYM010000001.1:7570522-7583383 GCA_028567055.1 Leptatherina wallacei
AATCTGGCTTTTTACATTGCATTCTTTCAAACATAACAGTTCTTACATCATGATATAGAGGACAATAAAATAAGAAAGGAAGTTTAATTCTTCTGAAATGTTGAATATGTTTCCCCCGTGGAAACCCAGGACAAGTATTGCAGCAAACATTGGTCTTTATTTGAAGGGGAAAAGGAACATATTTATAATGTATTGTAATATTTTATATCTATTCCCACCCTAGAGAACCTCTGCAGAGGTCTGGCAACGAGCCATTCATTTGATTCAGGTGTGGATAGAACCTCCAATCGTCCATAGGAATTGTGAACATTAACTAAATTTTTGTCATTTTAAAGTATAAAGAAGAAATTCTGTTTATTACTAACGTCTTCGTCAACATGATTAAATCCCAAAAGCCAGATATGATGGCAGTGCCAGGAAGATGGGGCCTTACCTCGGCCTCCTCCGTTTCCACCTCAGGAACCAGAACGGACTTCTCAACCCAGAAGAAGCCCTGCTAGCGAAGTAGTGTTTCAGACTACCCTGGACCTTTGGAGTGGGGCTTGCAGCGCTGAACATGCATGATTGGTTGAGTATACCCACTGTTTTATTTCCATCTTTGTGTCACAGAGATCTCCGGTTTAATATCTACAATAGCTTATAAAACCTCTTAAACGTTAACAACAAGCATATCTGTGACTATTTGTAAAAACATCTTTCAAACTCTGACGTTTGTTGACGGTGATAAGCGATCGTGTTTCACAGCAGTCATGCTGGAAGGCCCAAAAAACTCTGAAAGTCCATTGAAAAGTCTAACATGGGAAGAATTGGAGTATATAAAGCTGAAGGGGACTTTTTAGTTTTACTGGAGGCTCAGCATTGGTAGTGCCCAGACAGCAGCGAACATCATCAGAATGCTTCATTTGCATAATCTTACCCTGAAGCTCAGACTTCAGTGGAAGTAAAACGGATCCAAGACTGAAATATTCTTTTAGCTCCTTGGGGGGAAAAAACAGCCCCTGACTACTCTGTATGAATAATCTGAAAATATTCACATTTGAGAGATTTTCTTTCTTTCTTTTGCCAATTGAAAAAAAAATTACAGCAGCTGTTTTAATGATCACTTGTGGGAATAATGAAACTATTTCTTGGCACAAAGCAGAGACAGTTTCCAGTTCCCATCTAAGACCTCATTAAACTTCACTGTGTGATTCTTAAACTTTGATTTTCATGCAGATTAAACTTGTGAGACACATGTTGTGATTTATGAGGTTAAGAGGTGCGGACAGGTGGATTTTGCCGCTGAGTCACACACATTATTTCTGTAATGAGACAGCTGAGCAACTGCAGGCTGCACGTCTGTTGTAGATATGAGGCAGGAATCCGTTTTCTCCTAAAATCGTTGCCGGGAATTTCCATTTTTCCATAATGTTGAGCATTCCCTTTATGGAAAAGCAGTTGTTTTCAACACAATCCAGACTGTCCTTTTAGCCAATCTTTTTATTTTTTGTTTGTTTGCTTACTGGCAGATCAAAAAATTGAAACAACAGTGATTTCCAAATCTGACACTTCATCCCACTCTGCAAAACATCCAAACATCTGTTGAGAGATTTCCATCATTATGTGGGGAATCCATCAGAGAGGGGGGGGGGGGGGTGAGCGTTTGAGAAACAATTATGTAAAAGCAAACAAAGATGCTTTAAACACTCGATTTGTGAGTCTGCAGCTGCATGCAACACCCTTCCTTGTCTGTCACCAAATATGTAATCACAGTGAACTTGATCACTCACCAATATGAGCTCTTCCCCTCTGAGTTCTCTGCTCCAGAAGGTCTTGGGGCCATTCCCACTTATCAGAGTCTGTTTGCAGTACATCTTGTTTTCTGTCTCCCACGCTGCCAGACTCTGCAGAACAGCGACAATCCAGTAAAGTTTCTTATATTTACCCTCTAAGTTTTGCCTGAACATAACACAAAGTGATGGCCAGTTTTTATTGTTGTAGTTTGAAGATTTTTTTCCAGTACTTATTGGGGCTTTTTGGTTCATCGCAGGTCAGTTTGCAGAGAGCCGAGTCTTGTTTGAGATCCACTTATGTGTGGTTATACTGCGTAGCCTTGTCATGCAACTAAAAGTTTCAACTGTTATGCAGGATGATGCATTCAGGTGCAGATTTAAATGAGCAAATCCTCGCTGCTACCTACTCATACCTCTCTAAATGTCCATTTGTTCCTATTTTAGGATGAGAAATACCACAAAATGTTGTACAATTAAAGTTTAGATGTGTGCACACCCCAGTGGTTAGTTCACTTACCTTACACTTTCTGCCATCCACCGTCTCCTCATTAAACTCCTCACCGATGACGAAGTTGATCTCCATGGTGCGGACCGTGGTGGATGTCTTTATGTAGAATTGGTCACCGTTTTGTTTTATCTCCACGTGGGGCTTAGACGCAGCTGCCACTGCAACCTTCCTCAACATGGCGTTCACACCTGGGGATGGCACAAAAAGTTCCCTGTGAGCTTACAGTGGAAGTATTAAATCAGCCTGATGAGTCTTCAGACAGGATTTTTCAGTTGCGCCTGTCATGGCTTTGTATTTGAACCTTCTTTCATTTCAGTGTCTGACACAGAGCTGTGTCATCTTACATTTTTTCATCTGACTCTGGTGCCAAGGAGTCAAAATATGAGTTTGTCATTCAAACCTGGAACTTGACTTATCAACCTGGGGAGTGCAAAATGGTAGAAGTCTCTTTCTCAGGCGGAGTAGTGCCACTTTTAAGTTGACAGGCGAAGAAATTACTGTCAGGAGGTTTGTTTTATTTATATATATATATATATACATATATATATATACACGAATCTTCCTGCAGATCCAAGAGAGATTGTTATCAGCAGATGTTGCTAATATGGAGGGCGTAGTGACAAGGTGATGAGGGGGAGGAATGTTGATGCTGTTTGCTTTGTTGAACTCTCTTGTAGATTGTGATGAATTTCGTTCTCCAAATGAGTGGAAAAACTATTAACCCGCTGTTATACAGTTACTGTGCAAACAATCAGATGAGTGAATGCTTTAGTCTGTTTTTATTGATAGGGGTTTGTGGAGTGCAGTAAGATGAGATCATTGTCTCGCACTGGAATCGTTACAGAGAGGAATTTGTGTCCTGTGAAAATACTTAATGAAAAGTTATTTCAGTGCATCAAATCGGGCTATTTTGAGGGAAAGACTTAGAAAATCATCTAAAGCATGTCGTTATGAATTTAATCAAAAGTTATCGGCGCAACTGTGATGCATTTTGGCTATTATGCAGTTTTAAAGTTAAAACTTTAAGAACTGTTCATGCATGTCGAATAAAAACGTTGATTTAGGTTTAATTTATGGACTTGAAACCGTTATAAACTGCAGAAAATACGTACCTGACTGGCGTTGTTTAATTCTAAGTTTATTCACTGGATCATTATGGAAAACCCTCTCTCTACAACACACCCTTATTAGAAGGAAAAAAGTGAAACACCTCACCCAAAGCTTTGAGCAACTCGTCGAAATTCTCGCTGCTTTTCATTTTCCAGGTGCCGGTAAAATTTGCCATTTTTATTGCAAGGTTTTGGATGTCGGCCGACGCCTCCTGCCCTCTGTCTCCTCAGCTGTCTTTTTCAGGCTCTTTCTCTCCGTCCGTCCATCTCTGTTCTGTACTCCCTCCCTTCCTCCTTCTCTCCTCCCTGTGTGTAATGATCCAACACCACAGACCAACCCCCCGCCACACACACACACACACCCCTGAATTCTGTTCTCACACACATGCACATTTACAGGCATCTACACACACTTCTGAGTGTTTGTTCTTAGACAGCTCTTTTAATGGCTGCAAAATACTTCTTAGTTGGAGAGTTTTCCCATCAGACGCCTGACTTTAGTGGAGTTTACTGGAAATTAATTAATATTCTGTTGTTGTTTTTTCACTTAAGGTCTCCCAGCTGATAAGGCATGCTGCTGTTGAACTTTATATAGACTTTTCAGGATTACATAATCCTATTTGTAATGAATATGAAGCTCCAAAATAGCTTTTTTTTCATTATTTTTCAGATTTATTCAAACTCATCATCCAGTTTTGATCATATCAACTGGTCCAGTTTAGTAGAGGTAAAAGGTTTTTTCTATCTTTCCAAGTTTTTATATTCAGAAATTGTCTGAGAAACCGTGTTATTTCTTTAAATATGAATTTGTCAAACTGTTACTAATTACCTATCTATCTCTTTATCTCTCTTAAAGCAGTCCACAGCACTAACAGACAATTTTCTTTAGTTTTTAGTGACTTGGAATTCCTTTAAGGTGCACATTTCATTTCTTCTGCATGGCTAATGTTTTTAAAATTCCTTATGCAAACTAAAGCAGTGTTTATGAGTTCTTCCTCTCCATAAAAAAAAAAGATGAATTCCTAAGCATCTTCCAAAGTTATGCTTGTTGTTGCTGTGCTGCAAAAAAAAAGTGTTACTGCGAACGCTGTACTACCTGCTCGGTGTAAATCTGTGTATTAAAACTTTTCGTTGGTCTCTCGGCTGAACTTTAGAACATTTTTTCCATAAATACACGGCTGTTGATTTGCTTCACCACCTTTTATCCACATAGGAATCAAAGTAGCCAAAACCAGTTCCAGTGAACATATTAAAGGTGAAACGTCAACATAAATAATGATCCTTCGTCTAAAAGCGCTTTTTCAGCTTTTCAGATCTTAAAAAACTTTACTATCGAATCCTGGTTTTGATCCTTTCAGTGCCACTTTTAACTCTCACATAGCTACCACCATTACATCCCATGATAATGAGGGGCCCTTCCTCTAACCCCGGCCAAGTCAGATTTGTTCTCTCTCTGACGGCCCCTCATCAATCTTTTTGACAAAGTGCCTTCCAGACGCTGCTTGATAATTAATGCACAGAGCAGAGCAGGGAGCACTCTGTCATCCCACCAGGAAGTGTCAGCTCAAAGAGGGCCTCAGCCATCCTCACCAGGCCTCCTCGGTTGTTTCATTCATCAGTAGATGTGCCTGTTGGTCTTTGGGATGTTTTATTCCTAAAAGGAAAGTGTATGTGTGTGTTTGGTGTGGAGGAAATAGTTTGAGGATGTGAAAACAAGCCTGGAGGGAAAACTGAGAGCTGCTGCCATCTGTTGTCTTTTTCATGAAAATGTAGATTTTTATCATTTGACCGAGATGCCTTTTGGATTCTTCTTCTGACTCCAGCAACTTTTTCCTCACTCGTGCAGTCGTGTCTCCGATGAAGGACTGTGAACTTTTATAATGCAAAAAAAAAAATTGTCACAATGCCCTGGATGATTTTTACAATATCAGGAAAAAAAAAATCGGTGTTAAATTATGCAGCTTCAGTCTTAAATATTGCACGTCGTCCACTTTCCCAAAATTAGCTGGAAAAATGCTTCGTTCAAACGAAGTGGACTTCCCTCACTAAATGCTTTCATGTCATTATCCGACCAGCGTAATGAGATACGACCTTTGGTGCCAGAGCGTCGCCTTCGATGAGATGAATAGACGCCCTGTGGTTATCAGAACATCAAGGAAACACATTAACTCTCCGACAACAGATTCAGATTTTCCCCCAGATCCTATCTGCATGAGAAACTCCCCGAGGACGACATAGAAACACACATTATAGACGCATCTTTAAATGCTGCAGTATATTTGTGACTAACAAAAACCTTCACACATACTTAACCTGACAATACAGTTTACCAACATTGTCTTGGAACATAGAAATAGAATAAACCTTTATTGTCATTGTACAACAAAATTGAAAGTACACACCTTTCCAGTGCTATAAAAGTATAAAACAGTACGACTAATATTAAGTGATGTGATGGCTTTGGCAAAGAAGCTGTTTTTGAACCGGTTTGTTTTTGTTTTCATGGTCCTGTATCTTCTGCCTGATGGCAGCAGTTCAGACAGATGATGTCCTGGGTGAGTTCTGTCGGTGATAATGTTCTTCGCTTTCTTGTTGCGTCGGGAGGAGTACAGTTCATCCAAGGAAGGGAGAGGGCAGCCGATCATTTTCTGGGCAGTGGCGATGACCTTCTGGAGGGATTTTCTCTGTGCTACAGGTCAGCTGACATACCCCACACACATACCACACACACACACACACTCTACAGAGCAGCGGTAGAAGGACAAAAGCAGCTGTTGTGGCAACTTTTCCTTCCTGAGAATTGTCGAGAAGTGAAGCCTCTGCTGTGCCCTCTGGACCACAGCAGTGGTGTTAGCGCTCCAGGTCAGGTCCTCTCCGATCTGAACGCCCAGGAATCTGAAGACAGAGACCCTCTCCACGTGGTCCCCGCCGACGAGCAACGGCTGAAGGTCGGTTTTATTCCTCCTGAAGTCTACGATCAGCTCCTTTGTTTGGCGGTTATTGCCCCTACACCACCCGACCAGCTGCTCCACCTCATCCCTGTATGCAGACTCGTGCCCCCCCCCCTACCACCAAGATGAGTCCCACCCAATGGTCCCACCACTGTAGTGTCACCTACATATTTAATGATGGTTTTGCTGGGATGAGTGGGGGATGAACATGATGGAAATATTAAGGAAATGAAATACTCTGCTTGTGCAACTTGGTCTATGGAGTTGTTTTTTGCACAATTAAATGTTTATGAATAAACATTCCATTAAAAAAATATGCCAACAAAATAGATGCCAACAAATAAATTATACATTTTCCAATGGTCAACTTATTTAATGACATTTTATTTAACACTTATTTCATGTTATTTTCATTCATTTATATTCCATTTCTGTATGCGGGACTTGGATTAACTGTTAATTGAAGCAGCATGTACCAATATAGATTTTTCTACTTCTATACAGATAAAGGCCAGTAAATAAAAGCTGCATACTTTTGGTCAACTTTCATGCTCTTTTTCAAAATGCTAATTTCTTGAGTCAAACGCAGACAATTCTGAAACACTTCACTACAACAACCAATTCTTTTTTTTTTTTTAAAGAAAAAAATCCACCAGGTGAGACATTTTCTGGCTGTAAAAAAAGACACAAAAAAATAGAGATATTGTTTAGCAGTTTCTGTTTTAATGACCAAATACCTGAAGACACAACAATATTAGTTCAATTACATGTATTCTGTATCTGACAGAGCAGATCTACAACAGAGGAATCGTCACTCACAAAAAAAATACTTTTAGTGAAACAAGACAGCTGTGCAAAACAAATATTTAAAGATTGTAGACAATCTTACTACAGAAGAATGTATTCTCCCCCTTCGAAGCCTGCAGGTTTTAGCGGTTTACCAGGTCATATCTTGATGTGGCCTTTAAAAAAAACTTAAAGTTTCCATCATAACAAATAGTCATGGCTTCATTTAAAACAGACTTCCGGGCCTCCCAGATCAAGCTAAAGCCACCTGTTACGTTCCCTCTTTCTGTTTTAAAAGACGTGACATCTAATGTTGCCAGAAAATATAATCCGACTGATTTTAAAATCTTTTTTCTGCAATCATCTTCCCTATAAAGCCATTAAAACACATACAAAAGCAGATTTAATGAACCACAATACTCAAAGATTTTTTTTTATCCTCACAAAATGAAAAGAAAATCAGAGCAATGTGACACCAAGTCTGAACACTTCTGTGGTTCCCAAAAACCTGAAGAAAACCCACCAGAGCAAAAACAAATAAATTAGGTACAGCGAGCTTCTTTGAAGAAAATGTTATGCACACAACAGGCAGGAAATATTTAGTCACATTTTGTGCAGAAAAGGGTAAAACATTATTGCACTCAGACACGTACTGTCACACAAGGGAACAGTGTTCGCTCTACTTACTGCTCTGAAGTCACAGTTGCCTTGCAGGTTTCAACATGGACTCCGGCTTAATGGAAATATCCAAAATCACACCCACCTTTTTGTTAGTTACCAACACGCTAAATCAGCCATTTATTAGCCAGCATGATCACTGCAATATTTAATACATCATCAACGAGACTGCAAACTGGTATGTCGGATAAATGTGGAGAAAATATATTTCGTGTGTAACGTTCAGTGTGGAATTAGTGACAAACACGAAAAGTTCAAATCAACATTCAAACCTTTTAGATACAGATTCTCCTTCTGGCTTTTTATTTTTTGCCACTTAAAAATCAAGTTCCTGTGTTGACTTCACAAAATGTAGGCAACGTTTTTTTTTGTACATTTTTTTTTTTTTTTTTTTTTTTTTAAAGGCCATGTCAAAAGCCAGTTTGGGTAAAATAAAATTAGAGACAAATGTGTCATGTTGAGTTACACAACCTTTCTCTGAATCCTGATCAAACGTCTTTTGATCATCACACCACTTCTCTCCAACAGAAATGTGCCTGAGCATAACTGGGAACAATTAATGGCCAAATATATAAAACAGATCGAAGCGTGCGTCAGTTTGTCTCATCTGCTGCTGTTAAAACAACACCGCTCCACCACTTTGTTTATGCAACAAACAGCTACAACCCTGTTAAAGTTTGACTAACTAAAACTGCTTGTGGATTTAATCACCAGTTAACTTGCGAATAACAAGTTGGGCTGGATGGATGAATAAATGTTTGAAGTCCTGGTTTAAAAACAAAACGGCTGACTCCATGTTGTTCCCACATTATCTTGTACTGGAGTTAAACCCTTCCTTCAATCAGTCCGAGTCAGGCATGAGGGCTAAAAATGGCACATGGTCCATACATCGGCTGTCCAGGTCTCTTCCTACCAGTGCCTCGAATCCACCAGCTCGGGGCGCAAACTTAGTTTTTTCAGTGTTTCATATCCGACCACCATGACAATGGCGGTGGGTGTAGATGAAATGATGCGCGCCGATAGTCCTTTGGTCAATCCCCAGAAGCCCTCCTCTTTGATCAGCTGCCTGAACGTTTCGATGACCGAGGTCCTCCCTTCAACCTGAACACACGCATTAAATGAATAGTGATTATTAGGAACCACAAACCAGTGCAGCTTAGGTTAGAGATGGCTGACAAACTATGTTTAATGAAACATTTCCTGCTTTTATCATGTGTAAAAACTCCCACACCAAGTTATCATCAGTGCAGATAATACCTCCTTTAAGTGGGCAAAGATGATGAAGCAACTCCCGCTTCTTTGCTTCACCCAAAGGCTGTTTAAGTTTGATCTGCTTCAGACATCCGGCTGTTTGTTTGCCATCTGACACTCACAGCTAAAGTCAGTCGCCATCAAGATGTCATTCACGGCTGACTGAACTTCTTATATCTTGCATTTATAAACTGATTGATTTGTTTTCAGAATAATAGCTTTGCCATCCCAGAGAAATGGAATAATATAGTTGCAATCTTGAGATAATTACTTAAAAGAAGGATTTCAAGCAAGGTTTTGTTCAGCTTTCATAAAGAAATTAATAAATCAAGAAATTAGTTTCAGGCCTTCTCTCTTCCTTTGGCTAGTTAACCTGATTGAAAGTTGAACTTTGCCGTTTTGCATTGCAGTCTTGCAATTTTTAAGCGATTTTTCTCGTTCAGAATGCAAAGGTCCATGGCATTTACTCTGGATGTTTTGTTTAAATTTCCCAGCCAGCTCTTGTTAAATCTCCAGAAGACTGCAGATAGAGACAATGTGTGAATGTGGCAGCTAATCCGCTGGAGTGTTTACTGAGTGTGGGTGTGGAAGAGTCACTGCTTCAGGCTTTTTCCCCGAAACTGTATGTTGCTTTCCTCCTGCTTGTCTCTACAGTGACTACATTTAGATACGGTTCACCAAACAGTCACCAAGGAGCATCACTCATCATTCTTGACCTGCCATAAACTCAAACACAGCTATCTCCAGTCTTTATTTCCTCCATTATCTCCTACTCACTGTTCAACACTGGATGCTGGTCACTTTTAATGGTAGATAAACTTTGTTGTGAAATGTTAAATCAACAAGAAAAAATGTGCATCGGTCAAAACTTTAGCACATGCTCCAACTATGATCCTCCATGACACTTCTTGAACCAGACAGGATAAGCTTCCTCAACATGTGCAAATTACACAAGTGTGATGCGGAAACCCAATGCACATATAAAATGACAGTAATTAATCATGTTTGTATCAGCAATTTAACAAAAAAAAAACGTTTAACTTAATGGACTGTGGACATCCCCATCAGTTTTTTTAAGATCACAGAAACGCACAATTAAGTTAAAATATTTAATACCTTGGGTTTAATGAAGTACATGCAATTTCTGTACTCTGTGATACCAAAGAGACGTATGATACATGCTTGCTACCTGTACTCTGGCTCTGACCACATCCATTGGGTTGGTTACAGTTGAGGCAGTAGCAGCAGCTAAAGGTCCAGCCATGGCTTGAAGGACCAGATGAGGGCAGTCACTGGGAGCCAGTTTGGAGAGTTGCTCTGTTGAAGGTTACACATACAGATACTTTATCACCACACACTAAGAACAGGAAGAATTTATTCTCACTAATGGCATGCTGAAACATTGTGAGTACTTGATAAGATATGGTAAAACAGAACACGAAGGTCTTTGCAGGCAGACCTTGTTGTCTAATATTTTGTATGCGTTTCTTTTTTCTCTCAAAGCACTGACAGAGCTCTGATTAGCAAATTCGTTTGATGCTCAGATATACTCAGAACTGCTTTTTCATGGTCTTGGTTATAAGTATGTATTTCTGTACCAGGTATTTTGTAATACAAGTCTGCTCACAAAAATCTGATTAGTAAAAAAAAAAAAAAAGAACAACTAAGCTTTATAGCTAAAACATATTCCAGGTGCTTACCGGCATAGAAGTGATAGAAAGGCCACCAGACTGCACTGTTTGGGATGTAAGTGAGTAAGGAAGCCACATATCCCCTGTAGAAGCCCCGGAAGCCATCTGCAGCAAAAATCTGAGCTATAATGTTCCTGGTTTGGCCCATCATCTTTTTAGTCTTTCCAGTCTCAGAACTAGAACTGAGGCGAAAGCGCGTGAGGTGCTGCCCTTGGCCCTGCATCATCAGCTGCTGAGACACAACATCTATGGGGACAGTGATGCTCTGAGCAACCAGAGAGGCCGAGCCACCTGCCACCAGCGACTTGACCGTATTGTCTTCAGAATACTGGGAAACATACTTCCTCACCAGCTCGTAGGTGGTTATGTATGCCTGGCCTGAGATGAGTGTGAAGGTGTTAACCATGAAGCCGCGATACAGGCCTCGTATACCCTCTGCCCGCAAGATCTTGAAGAAGGCATCAAAGGTGCCGCCGTAGAGCGATTTCCCCCTTTGTACTTGCAGCCGAGTGCGGATCAGCGTGGCCGGGTAGACAGTGGCCCGGATAGTCATCGTCATGAACACCCCAAAAGAGTAGAACTTCCTTTTGTCAAGGTCCTCCCACTCGATGATCTGGATGTTCCTTTTCTGCTGCATGCTGCCAGCTGTAAGTGCCCCCTCATCAGACTAATACCTGCCTAAGGTCATAAACAAAAACAGTACAGTCAATAAAAGGTAATTAAGTATCCCAATGAAGTGGAAACACTAATGAAGGATCTCCTTTTACATGGAATTTCCTTAAGCAATACTGCCTGCAACTGCCTGGTGTAGACAAGTTACGTCAGTAATCACTACAGCAAACAGATGGAGCATATCTGTGAGATAAGATACAACATATTGTAAACATCAATGTGCCAAATAGGCTATAGCTGACTATAAAATAACTTCCCCTCCATCTGACAATACTGGGCTATATAAGAGTTCCCCTTTTTTTCATTGCGCAATTAGACTTGTTAATTATATGTTTGTGGTTTTGATCAGATTTTCCATTTTAAAAAACAGCCCATCACTCAGTGATACAAAGCTGGCTAAACTATTACTTGTGTTCGGGCAGTAATGTTTCACTTATCTCCGGTTACCTGTAAAAGTTGGTTCAAAGGTCATGCTACATGAAACAAAAAGCTAAATCACGCCGAATTACGAAACCATATTTGGTATAAAAAAAAAATCAACTGGGTTTTTATGATCATGTTTCTTATAAAAACAGCACTTTCCCGATCAGCCCACAGTAAATACCATCCCCTCAGGCAGCAGCTAATACTGACCCAGGACCCAAAGGACACGGTGTTCCCTAGCCGGCCGGTCACGGATGCAGGTTATAATTTAACCAGTAATAAAGATAAAAACTAAAACAAATTATGTCAAACAATAACAAAACTACGTGTTTTGTAAAAAATAAACTAATAGGTGTCACCTGGCGGATATGTTCGTGTAGCACGTTAAGCTGTGTTTGATGACACTGAGCTAGCTTGAGATAAATACAATTAGCATCATATTCAACAAACTACATTAACATGCACCTACCTGTTTGGACAGACCTTTATTTCAAAGTCTTGTCCTCGGTGTAATTTGGACTGGACACTCAAGGTTTACAGATGCTTAAAACTTTGTAATTCAAAGAAGTGTCGTCAAACTGATATAACCTCTTCGCTGGGTCGGCTAACTAAGAAAGCTCTTCCTGCTTCCATTCAAACGCCATGCTGATCAATCAGCCAATCACGTACAGCACTTCTTCTTCGGTTTTTATTTTTGGTATCCTCGGGTATTTTCACTTGAATCTTTAGCTCCCCCGCCAGGACTGGAGGAAAACTACTACTTAACTTCGTAGCAAACATGCTAGTGTGAAAGGAGCATATAGACATAATAAAGAAAGCAAGTGGTCGTTCTCTCTTATTATTCAGTTTCAGAAAGGTAATAAATTTACGATGATTATTTTATTCCAGGACCATTTTCACCACGTGTTTTTATTTACAACAGAGTCCAAAGTTGTTTGTGGACTAGATGCTGGGCAGGTTCCTGTATATATGTATATATATATATATATATATATATATATATATATATATATATATATA
>JAOXYM010000001.1:7590021-7600596 GCA_028567055.1 Leptatherina wallacei
TATATATATATATATATATATATAATTAAGGGTACAATAATACACAAAATTTCTGGTTCGGTTAGGTTCAATACTTTAGTGTCACAGTTCAATATTTTTTCGATACAACATATAGATTTCAATGGCTTTTTCTTAAATTGTAATTTTATTGAAATTAATTACAAATGTTTATTTAAACTCAAAAGTACTGTTTTTTTTTATTAAATGTTGCTAAAACAACAAAATAATAGTAATAATAATGATGGAGAAATCTCCCATCTTATATGGAAAACAGTGCATTAAAAATAAACAGCTCTTTCCTAAATAAAGCTAATGAATAAAGCTTTGTTGTAAGTCTTTTTGGATGACAGGTCGTAAGAATCTTGTCCAAATTGAAGTTATATTTAGTTTTTAAAACATTGGTCAGAGTGAGACCCCTGTCTAGGTGGTTGTGAAATCTTTGACACCCACACCTCAACAAGAGATGTTAAATAGTCCGCTCAGTCGCTTCTTGTGAAAAACATACAATTCTAACAGTAAAAACTACATTAACGTATTAATAATTGATTTGATATTTATTTCCTTCATGAGTGACCTTGGTATAAGCGGGATAATGCCCTCCCAGGTGTCCATTATCAGAAAACAATGGACTTGGCGGAAGCAACCGTCCGACGCGGTTCACGCCTCCGCGTCGTCCATTATTATATTCTGATAATGGACACCTGGTCGGGCATTATCCCTTACGTATCCGTCCTTCAGATGCCTCTATGATGGACATGCCAGTATCTCTATCACATTTCACCATCAACGGCCATTTCTTGCAATAATATGACAGCTGCGGCCGACCGAGCTGCAGGTGCTGTGGCCAGAACCGGTTACCTTGGCAACGCGGCTCAACAAGAGATGTTGAATAATCCGCTCAGCCTCCTCTTGTGAAAAACGTACGGTTCTAACGGTAAAAACAACATTAACGTATTACTAATTGATTTAAAATCTATTTCCTTCATGAGTGACCATGGTATAAGCGGTATAATGCCCTTTGAGGCAGAGGACAGTTCACGCCTCCACATCATCCATTATTTTCTGATAATGGACACCTAGCCCTTATATATATATGTGTGTATATGTATATATATATTGCATTTAAAGTGTAGTATAAACTGGACCATTTTGAAAGTAGGCTGTTTTAAAGCATTTTTAATGGCTAAAAGGTGTAAAAGTGGATGTCATCATGTGGGGTAAGAAACAGCTGCTAAGCTGCTAGGAAAACGTTCCAGTAGAAGTTCCTATACAAGCAGCTGGTGGCAGAATAACATGTCTGCCTCTGTGTAAACGAGCTGACAGTAAAAAAAAAACACTCAGAAAACATAATTTCCTGCCAACTTTCTATTAGCAAGGTCTGTGAGCAACATTGCCCCATTCATGATGTAGGTATTTGAGCCACATCAAAGGTTAAAGACCCGTGGATAAGAGTCTCTTTTCATATGACGTCTATCTTTCGTTTCGGATCATGCATGGACTCAAAGTGTAAATCAACAGGGCTACTTCATTTAAAGGGCAGACTTAGTGAGGTCATGGTGTTCACATGAGCTCTCACAATGTTGAGTGGGAGGATTTTGGCATGTGAGTGACTGGAGCTGCTCATGGGCCTCCCCTCCTGAGGCCAAGCCTAAAACAGAGAAACAGAAATGTCTGCTGACCTCCTATCTCTTCTATTATTTTGGAAACCTCAAGGTGATTTCTGACTCCAAAATTTCAGCAGACACTTCTAAAGGCAACTTTTCCCCTTCAGGATCTCGCTTTTACAGCTCACACATATTTTGTGACGGCACGGGCGTATTGGGATGAGTTTGTACTGACGCACATAGGCTCAGCACTGTCCACTGCGATGAAACCGATTGGGAGAGCAGGGCAATCTGTTGCAGTGTAAACACAGCACCAGAAAAGCACTGGAATGTCTCTGCAGTGGGAGCTGGAGTACGAGGTCAGCCGGAGGCCAAGGCAGGTGGTATACATCAGAATCAAGGCTGACATCTCAGCATTAACTTATCCAAACAAGAGGCAGCCGCTATGTTATCCTGCGAGTAGTGGAGGAGGAGGAGAAGCAGCAGGAGGAGATAGAGGAGGAAGGAAGAGTGAACATGGAGAAACAGGGGAGTACAAAAGGCTGAAGTGGACAGGAACGGGGGAGTGACTGTCCAGTCATCTTACCATCTCTCCCCGCTGTGCCACAGGGGAAACACGCCAGTTAGCATATGAGGCAAAACACAACATGAGACTTGTTGCCTTTTTAAAACCCTTGATCTTGATCCCGTAACTGATCCTGAGAGTTTCAGCTGAAAATCACTGGCAGCAAGTCCAAAATAATTAGCAGCTTACAGGATTACAGCATGTTGAATTAAGGCATGGTGTTTATTTATTATCTATTTATCATTATTTTCAGATTCCTTTGTCTTCTCTGATCTATATATTCCTTCATACCTCTCCATTGGCTATGTTTTTGCATGGCCTATAATTGTTCACGTTTTATTCATAATTCAGGCATTGAAGGGTGTAAAATATGTTATATGCATTGTAATCAAAAACTTTCTTTCTGCAGATTAGTTGCATACACTAACTGATTCTTCGTTGATTTTGGAGATGTCATACAGTAGGGATAAAGAGAACATCAACTGAATCGCGCTTTTGATTCTTTTTTAAAAGCAGAAAGCTGAGACAAGACTAGAAATGAGAAATATGCAGCTATGATCAAATGCCAGACACAAATTTATGAAGACATCTGCACCTCAATTGATAAAGGACCAGTGCAATGAGGTCTGATGCAGAGATGGGGACTTGAGTCGCACATAAGTCCCATTTCCAGTGACTTGAGACTCGACTTGGACTTGCAATTTGAGACCTGCGGACAAATTTTTTATTTTTAATGTAAATTTTTTTCATGAACATGGTTTTACTGTCTGCTGTCATTTCCCAAGACAAAACACCGACGTAACGTAACACCGACATAACGTAACACTGACGTAACGTATCATAACACCGACGTAACGTAACACCAGCGTAACGTAACACCGGCGTAACGTAACACTTAGGCGACGTAAAACTGACGTGACGTAAAACTGACGTAACGTAACACTGATGTAACGTAACACCGACGTAACGTAACACCGGCGTAACGTAACACCGGCGTAACGTAACACCGACGTAACGTATCGTAAAACTGACGTAACGTAACACCGGCGTAACGTAACACCGGCGTAACGTAACACCGACGTAACGTAACACCGACGTAACGTAACACCGGCGTAACATAACACCGGCGTAGCGTAACACCGGCGTAGCGTAACACCGGCGTAGCGTAACACCGGCGTAACGTAACACCGACGTAACGTATCGTAACACCGACGTAACGTAACACCGGCGTAACGTAACACCGGCGTAACGTAACACCGGCGTAACGTAACACCGACGTAATGTAACACCGACGTAATGTAACACGCATGCACACTCAATCAAATCAATGGCAGCACTGGAAAATTCCATAAGACTGGTTCCACTGAACGTCTTCAGAAGAGGAATGAGACATTTACTGAACATAGTTTCCATAAACTGTGACTTTGACATGATGACATTAAACTGGGACCAAACTGGGAACAACACGCTTGTCCTTGGTCTGTGTATTTGAAAAAAAAACAGCTGTTGCTGATTTAGGAATAGAATGAATATTTATTGGACCTGCAAGTGTTGGATCTAAATTAACCCTCAAAATATTGAGGGTTATTTTTCATTCAATTTTAAAAAGTTTAAAGTTCATATTCTCTTTACTCGTCTCACACATTTATTTCAATGATGGAGGGAAACTAAGTGTTAAACTAGAAAGACTGTTCAGTGCATTTATTGCTTGTGATATTCAACAATGTATCTTCATTACCCTCTTACCCCTACTCTGTAGTGACATAACAGATTGAGCCTCATCCAGTTCAAGCTATAACTTTCAGCCAATCAGCATTTAGTCTTAGCAATGTGTGACTTAAAGCAATAATACTGAGGTTTCCTACCTTAAAACCCTGGCCATCTGATTCATTATACACTTATGCATTGCCCTATGGCGAGAGGCTGAGAAACCACGGGGCTGGTTAGAGGCTGCCATAGTGCGAAAATCTGCCAAAGTTCAGCAGTGCCACTTTTGTACAAGCCAATCATAAATTGCGTCAAATACATCATTATTAATTCAACATGGGATAAGAGTGACTCAAGGATTATCACGTTTGTTTAATTTGTGCTTCCATCCAGCTGCCTGTCACCCGGAAATCAGTCTTTCAAAGGTTTTAAAGATGTCTCCATTCCTAAAATGCACCTGAAGGAATGTTACTGGTGGATCTATAAGCAACGATACATCAGTCCATCCTTCACAGAAGTCTTCAGGATCAGCAACAAGTCAAAGGACTGTGAAGCAATTGAATTGGGAATAAATATAACACATTTGCATGACATATTTAGTTATCAGTCACTGTAACTGTTTCTCCTCATGTCTATCCTTGACTTCTCTGCTCACAGTAGGAAGGACTAATACACAAGGAGAATAGTTGAAGAGAGGAATCACATGTGAAAATTGTGAAGAGATAAAGAGACAGACTGAAATGTGATGCATTAAATAAACCTTAAACACCTGCTGTAAAACCTACCAAAGGGTAAAAGGCTCAGACCATTTACTTTTTTATAAAAGTAATATTCCTTTTATTTTTTCCACACGGCTGTTTTTTCCCCATAGATATCAGGTTATATTGCAACTCATTGTTGAAAAAGAGGAATATTTCAATGACAATCTAACTAGTTTAGCCACAAAGCTAAAACATCCTGAAATGTTATAACTTAAACATGCTCACTAAGTTGTTGTTTTTGCACAACCGTGTATAAACATTTGATGAAGAAGCTCTGGACTGGGCCTGAATGGAAAATGAATGTGACAAGACATAATGTGTTTAATACTTTAATATACTTACTAGTCCTTGAATGTGTTTTTCTGCTTGAGTCACATTAGATAAATGTGTATCTAATGAGATACAAAGGACAACAACTCCCTCAGTACCTCACTTCCATATCAAACCACATTATTGTGATTGGTTTGACAGAGAAACTTTTAACAGAAGAGGTTATATACCCTGTTTATTTTCAATAGTGAAATAGATTATTCGTTCAGATACATGGAATGTACTTTATATATATATATATATATATATATATATATATATATATATATATATATATATATATAAGTGAGTGTGGTAGTAAAATAAAGTATGTGTACTTTGCAGACAAATCCAAAAGAACAAGGAAAACTATCTTCACTAAGAAAGTTTGGTGTTGAAAACTCTTCCTGATTCTCATCTGGACATACCACATCCTCTCTTAAGTGGATGAAGACTTGCTTGTCAGGTCATTAATTCACTTGGCCGGCTATAAATAGTATTTCATCATCCCCAAAGATCCCAGCTCCCTGAAGTCCTAACTGCATGGCTTTTGTGATGCATTTTTGTGAGTAAATATGAATATGATCAAAATGTACACATGCAGTCAGTGTCATACGAAGTTAAACGGAACCCTAGGTCACAAACTGTAAAATAATATTCAATATAACTTCCATATTCCTCTCTGCAGTGTTTATCTGTTATGAGCGAGCATCCAGATTCAGTATTTCTCTTCTTACTGACCGTACCACTTACCATCAAGCTCCTATTTAAAGCCCAGGCTACTCACTGGTGTGTAAAATCCTGACCTTACTGGGAATCAGGAATTAAACAAACTTCTCATCCATGGTAGCAATTTTGTGAGGGGCCTGAAATCCTCGAGATTATAGACTCGCTGCTCTCTAACAGATCAAGACGGCTCACCATAAATGGGGCCAAGTTGCAATAAATCGTAATTACAAGCCATGCTGCTGATATGACCTATTATGGAGAGGTAAATGAATCTATTGTTGCTGCTGGCACATAATACCAGGTTTTGAGGAGCTGTATTTGTGTTGTCAGAATTTACTTGGCCTAAATTGACATAACCTTGAAATAACACTATATGGCTTGTGTTTAAACAAAAACACTTGCAGACTCCCTGTTTTGGGTTCAGTTTATAAACTCAACCAACTCGTGTTTTAGGAAAATTGTAAAAAGTTTTCAACCACTGTGTTGATTAAGCTAAGCTCATGTGGGAAAGACAATTTTTTATCCCATAACTGTGTTAGATTTATTCTTAAAAATATTTAAATTGATTTTGTTATAATTGTAAATAGTTGTTTATTTGGTATTTACTGTTCTCCACTTAAGTGGGCTGTTATTATCATTTTCTTCTGATGACTTCACCATAACAGCACATTTGCAATTTTAGATATTACAGATGTGCTGGTTTCTGTCTCCTTCCAACAATAGCCACTTGTGTCGGCTTACCTAATAAGGTCCTTAAGAGGAACTCGTATTGTTTGGAGAGGATATATAAGGCAGGCATGGAAAGTTCATTGTCAGCCTCTTCGTCCTCTTGGCCTTTTTAGATTTAGTCAGACTTCTGGAAAACAGCTTTATGCACACTTGGGGTAACAAACCTTTAATATTCAGAGTAAGTTATGCAAGATTTGAACATATAAGGTGTAATAATTCATGAACATGAATATATTATCTGTTGTTTTACTGACGTTTGCAGCAAAGTAGAGACAAGTTGCTACTTTGCTCTTAAGCTGACATTATATTTCTGCTTTTGTGATTGGTTAGATTATGTAGAAGCACCTGCCATGTAACTAACTAGGCACTCAGGAAATTTATCTAGCAAGTGAGAGGCAAAGTGTGTGCTGAGCAAGTGAATAGGATCAGTAAAGAGCAGGACTGCACCGCCTAGATCAGCATTAAATCTTTTCCTTACCTTCAGAAAACAGGCCAGGCATGATGTACAGCTGCTCCCACTGCCGTCTCTTTGTTCTTCCACATCACTGGTTGAAAAATCTAAAGCTATAAAGAATATGGCTACATATTCTCCATGGAACATTACATACATATGTTGAAGAAAATTATCCTCATCGTGCTGCCTGATTTGTCCAGATGAGAGCGGACTACCTGAAGCAGGCAGATGACGGCACCTTCACCGTACAACAGAAAACTTGTCCGCTTTATTTGTCTGCACAGGAAAATTTTGCCGTTTAATTAGTTAATTATCCACCAAAACATTCGTGCTACATTGATTCTTGAGCCCGTAACAGTTCCGTACACGTTCTCCTGCATCATGACCAATCTTTTGTGAGATATTGTCTGAGTGGCAGTTGCATAAAACTCAGATGGGCTTTAAATAAGACTGGTGAAGTTTGCCTTATAATTTCAGGAGAGTTGTCAACACCAAAGTCTTTGGGATGGCGTGTTAGATGTATTTCATAATGAGGCAAATGCCTTCTGTCTTCGTATGAAGAATTAACCCATTACCCATCAGCACAAATGTCACTTTTCATGTCGTTTCTCAGCAAAGTAGGATATTTTCAGCAGGTGTTCGCTCCCTCTCTTAGATATCTTTTTTTCCTTGTGACCCTCAGTCACCTTGACTTGCCATCTGCAGATGGCCAAACCCTCTGCGTGAGCTACCATCAATGGGCCCTTTTGTTTCCCTTAAACAATACTCTGATTTATTAAATGTGTTATACTCTGATCCCCCATACACACATCTGCTGACACACATCATTTCATTTTTTGACTCATTTTATGAAAACCAATGTGACTTGTTTTTTTTACTTCCATAGCTGAAAATAACAGAGAGCAAAAACAAGTAATCTCACTATAGAAAAACAATGAATGAGTCAGTGCAGGCATTGATTTAAATTAACCCTAGAACACTAACGTTGTGTACTCTACCCATTCAAAACCAATGTAGTATGGGTGAAATATACCCACCTTTAGTGTTCTAGGGTTAAATAATTCTTTGCTTTTTTTTTTAAAGTCCTCTTCAAAGAATCTGAACAGTTTGGGTTTTAGATGTTCTAGATGTGTCTCTGTTCCTCATCCAGTTGCTTGGGTTTTATGAAGTTTATGCATGTAGACAGAAATTCCTTTCAATGACATCACCAAGTTTCAAAAAAGTTGTGCAGAAAAAAGTTAGAGAAGTTTTGGCCCACGCCTAAATCCATTGTCTCAACTGGAGCATCTTCCATTGGCCCCTTTAGATAAAACTCCCCCAGAAACTCACTCTGTTACATTTTTGATAAGAGATGAGTTCTGAAAACAGCGGGCAGCATCTAAATTATGCAGACGTTTGCGTCCTCTTAAGGGCCAAAGTAGAGTTGGGCTGAGTTGTCGAAGGGAACAAACCATGACAGGCCTGCGTGTGGGGGTGGTGGTGACCATGCATTATGAATGGTGCTAAGTACGCCTGAGCTGGAGGAGTTGAGTGGAGGCGATGGAGGGAGATGGGATAGTGCTAACCTATTGGTCGCCCGCGGGTAATGCATTTTATTTTGTCCCCCAAAACATTCCGTCTGATTCAGTTCCCCCATTACTGCCCCCACCTTCCATCACAGCACCTGCCATGGCCCAAAAATGTCCAACTAAAGTACAGAATCTTCACTTTCCTCAAATAAATCCATGCTGTCACTTTGCAGCAATAACAGAGCAGAAGATGACAAACATAGACAGCATGGCCCCGCACAGAGATGGGTTTTCAAAAGAATGACGTGCTCTTTAGATAAGTTTCACTCAGAGAGACCTTAGCAAATATGAAGTGTGGTTTAAATGCTTAAAGGTCAAATATGCTGATATTCAGGACCAGTGAAAAATGTGGACACACCTACCCATTCATTTTGAATGAGCAAACGGGTCCAAACCTTTGACTGTTGCTGTAGCGTAGGATTCCTCGGCAGAATAAATTGATCTAAAAACAAGACCGAATTAGTTATTGCAATGAATTACTTTTGTTCATTTTAGTTGATTGTAGCTTTGCTTCAACCAACTAAATTTGCCCAATTCTAACTTCTATCTTCCTGTAATGCAGCACCAAACTACATCATCTCTTAATGCAGTGGTTCCCAAACTTTTTTCTACAGGGCTTCCTTTTCATCAAAAACAATAATGTAAAGCCCCCCCATCCCACTACCACATGCACCCCAACACAGACAGAAATGTACCAAGAAGTATACGCTACAAAATAGTTTTTAATTTATTGGCTTCTACTTCATTAATTATAGATAAAACCATATCAGTGGCGGAAAGAATGATCAATTCCTCTGCAAAGCTTTTTAGACTGGGAAACTCTGCCCGCTACTTTGTATGGGGTAAGTTGAGCATGTGGTGAGATGGATGTTGCTTTAGTAAAACTGCTCTGCTATTTACGACAGTTGAGTTTATTTCTAAATTAATCGACAAGCTTTTTTTTGTGTTTAGGATGAGAAGTCCCCGAGTGGCATTGTAACGGCTTCATACTGTCAGATGCTAATATTTTGAGACATACAACACACCTCTCTACATTACCCACCATAGACCATTACTTTTACCTGGTCAAGACCAGAGCTAGATATGCTTTGCAATATATCTTGGGTTTATTTTTATTTATTTTTCAGTCTTGTTTGTTTTTTGTTGTTTGCAGTGGTACTTTTGCAAATTTGTCCATGTTTTACTAGTAGTGCAGAACTTTACGTTTTATTTAGCTTGGCTGTTTAACTCTCGGCTCCCCGTTTGGGAGATCACGTCTTAATGTGTGAATTATTTTGGTCTATCTAAAACATTTCAGAGAGCTTTGTCATTACAAGATGAGGACTTTTTTTATAGCTCTAAATAAAAGCAGGAAAAACTATATTTAATGCTAATTTTACACATGTTTAATATGCAGTTCATGTAGTTTTTGAGAGATAGCGACCCAGATTTGACGCTAAAATTTACAGACGTATTGAATGCTTCTAATCAATCACACCATTTTTCATTCAGTTCAAGCTCTTTTATTTCCTGACTCACCTGTAGACGTGTAGTGAAAGTCTTCATTCACTCAAAAGAGGGTGTAGCATGGCCTGAACAAGATTTACAATACTTGTCAGTATAATAATTTCAATATAAATCAATATGCTTTTACATGTGTATTACAAGAGACAAACAAGAGCATATTTGCTACAATATTACAGGTGAATTAATTACTTCCAAATAATCACCACACAAATCCATTTCCCGTATGAGATGTCCCATGATCCTTTAGCTCCGCTCAAGCAGCCACACTTTGGGGAAATCTTCCTGAATTTCTGCCCCACTCAGACAAGTCTCCTAACCAAGTTTAATATTTGATGAAATTAGTTCTGCTCACTGCTTCTGCACTCTTACTTCTGCTCAATGCCTCCGGCTCCAAATTGCAACCTCATTTTCACTAAATTCCCGCTGGATCCTTACAATTGACAGATTAAGGCTATTTGTAAAGTAAATTTTCCATTTAGAAAATATTAGTAAACTTTTTAAACAGCAGCCTTATTGTAGCTTCTCCTGGACAAAGTTTTTGCAAAGAGCAGTGTATAAGCATGTCAAAATAAACATCGAACAAAAAGTTCGGAAATGTGTGTTTGGTAGATTATTTCTCTGGTGTAACGATGCTTCTTGGCAA
>JAOXYM010000001.1:7607063-7640128 GCA_028567055.1 Leptatherina wallacei
TATCCTGCTGGAAGTAGCCATCAGAAGATGCTACACTGTGCTCATAAAGGGATGGACATGGTCAGCAACAATACTCAAGTGTGGTGTTTAACAATACTGAAGTGGCACTAATGAGCGCCAAGAAAATATCCCCCACACTATTACATCACCCCCAGCAGCCTGAACTGTTGATACAAGGATGGATCCATGCTTTTATGTTTTTTACACCAAATTCTGAGCCTACCATCTGAATGCTGAAGCTGCAATGGAGACTCGTCAGACCAGGCAACGTCTTTCCAAACTTCTACTGTCCAGTTCTGTGGAGTCTGTGTGAAATGTAGCCTCAGTATCCTGTTGTTAGCTGCCAGTAGTAGCGCCTGATGTCTTCTGCTGCTATAACCAATGTGCTTCAGGGTTGATCATGTTGTGCATCCAGAGATGATATTCCTCATACCTTGGTTTTAACCAATGGCTATTTGAGCTACTGTTGCCTTTCTATCATCTCCAACCAGTCTGCCCTTTTCTCCTCTGACATCAACAGAGCATTTTCTCTTTTTTGGACCATTCTCTGTAAACCCTAGAAATGGTTGGTCAGCGGTTTCTGAAATACTCAGACTAGCTTGTCTGGTCACGCTCAAAGTCTCTGAAATCCCCTTTCTTCCCCATTCTGATGCTCGGTTTGAACTTCAGCACGTCATCTTGACCATGTGTACTTGACTAAATGCAATGAGTTGCTGGTGTTCCTAATAAAGTGGGCATGAAGTCGTGGAGTGAGTTACTTTTTAATGTGTTATTCCAAAAAATGTATTCCCAAAATAAATCACTCTTTGTAAATAAATCTTAACAGAACATTAGAATATCTACCTTTCTTACCATAAAACCTTTATAGTGTACCATCAGATGATGCTATGTAGGGATATACTGGATGATATGGATTCTTCATTTAATTTGAAAAAGTGACCTGGTTCTTTCATGTCATGATTGTGCCTGACTTCCTCCTCAGCTTGATGTATGAGGAGGTTATTCTTTCCTATGGGTATGTGTAAATATCATGTGACTGTCAAGTTTCTCTGGAAATCCATAAACTCTTCTGTCTAAATAAGCGGCGTGGCAGAAATGTAAAACTTTCACCATTTGCACCCCATCTGCCATCATTCATTGCATTTTAATAGCTGTAAATCCCGAGTAGGCTATTTCACAATGTTAACCAGTCGTTCAAACACATAATTCCCGATGTCACATGCCAAAAATATAACCAAAACAAAACAGAAGCCCCCCCCTCGAGCCTTTCTTATCAAAACATATCTATAGACCGCTGTTGCTCCGTGATACGACTGAGTTGCTGAACAGGGAGCCACTCATACAATAACACTACTGGCAGTCCCAGACACAAGACTGATATTGATCTTTTCATCTCACTCTTGGCGGGGGGAAACATGCTTTTATTTCCTGGTAACAGCTAATTTCATGCAGCATGAAGCTACTTTAACGTATAACTTGTGTTCCATGGCAAAAAATCTCTCTGATATTGTGTTTTATGCCTCACATTACACACGACAGCCCCTTCCCCAGCTTCATTATCTTCAACTTCTTTTCTAATTCCTTTAACAGCATCATTATCTTGTTTTCCTTCCTTTTTCAGCGTTCTGCCTTTTCCCACCCACTTCTCATCCCCTTGAGAAGCTGGCAACAGCCTTTTTAGATCCCATCAGTCTTTGCTAGCTGGGAATCTGCTGCCCTTTGGTTTGAAGCATAACCCTCCGTGTCCCATATTCCATACACAAACAGGAAGTTAAGGCCTCATTTCTGAGGGAGGATGTTGTGAAAGTGTTTATTTTCCAGCAAGATACTGAATTTCACAATTATAACTCTTCCAGTATGCTGCACTTTAAAAATGTCATTTGTGCTCAGTTTTGTTCATTATATTTGATTTCACATGATTCTGTCTGTAGTTACGTGATTCAGTGGGCTTTTCTGGCCGATTCTTCCCATGAAGAGGAAAGTCTCAGTGGACTTGGTGTGACTACATGAGAAAATTATCCAAACAGTCCCAGTAGGTCACTTCTCCAGCATTTCCTCGACTTAAAGACGCTCTGGGTGGGGTCGTTTCAGTGTAGCATGAAATACTTTGATATTTAGTCTTTTTTTGAATAATTCTCACATCAGGAATAAGATCATTTCTTTCCCGATGTAGTCTGTGTGAGATAGATTGAGTGACAAATACGCTGCCAGGAAAAAAATACAAATTGTTGTTATTTCAGAGCTCCAAACAACACGCAACACACAATCTCACAGTAGTTGGCAAATTCTTTGGGACATTTTTTAGCCCATAGTTTTGTTTTTTCTGCTGTGTATGAAACAATAAACAACACAGTCACTGACTTTGTTGCCTTTGTAGAAAACATAACAGTTCTGAGATCCAGGAGTCAATGAACTGGGGTTACTGTGTTATAGGACTGACACATAGGAATTTATTTTTCTTTACACGCTGTATGACTAATGTTAACACAATCAGTGGTTGAAATCAAACTGTACCACTGTGACAACTTATCAAGAGCCCTCTGCGGTAAAGCTGTGAGCTATTTCTTCTCTCACAGCGAGCCTTGACAGATGTCAGTGCTGCACATCTGGAGCAGGAAGTAAAAGACAGAGAAAATGGTTTAGTCCAGCTGTTGTGCAAAAGGTTATGACTGAAAACTGGATCATTATGGCTTCTTTTGTGCTCATTACTCTTCTTCTTTTTTTTTACTTAAGGCATGAATAAAAGACCAGTTAATCTGTCACCTCAGAGAAAAAATTCTCTCATCTTTGAAAGGTGTCTGGTTCAACTGGGAGCATGTTAAGATTGGTGTGGATCCTCCCGGTAAAGCGAAACCAGACAAGGAGACGCAGGAATCAGCTGTGCAGTATATGAAGTCCAATTGATTTCCAGCAGAAGAAGCTGCCTCTCCACCCTCCTTCTGTCCTTTCAAGCTCACAAGGCAGATGTGACAACGTCTGACAAGTGTCAGCAAAGATGGCAACAGATCAAATGTGGCAACCAAATGGGTAAATGGTGCTATCACCGGCTAGAAGTGCATCACAAATATTATTGGCACAAAACTCTTTTTTTTCTTCTTCTTTTTTACAAAATCCCTCATTTAAACAAATCCAATTTGTTTCCTGGGAGCCAGATGGAAAGCGTGGCTACATGCACGTCTTTGATTAGTCCTGATGTATTCATGAAGAGGGCTATTTATTGGACAAAATATTCATGAAACGTCACAAATGCCTCCCGCGCCTCTCAGGCTCAAGCGAGTGGGTGAAAAAGGCTTCAAAGTTTCCTAGGACCTCCAAATGGATGTTTGGCTGTACCACAGAGGACACGGAGAACACAAGCTAAGTGCTTCAGCAGCGGGTGACGCTAACGCAGTAGGACAGGCTCAGTGTGGCGTGAAGCAGAAGAGTGCTGTGCGAGGTGACTTATGGGACAATGGGGCCGCTTTTCGCAAATAAAACATGAGGCTTAGCCAGAGCCTCTGAACTATACAGTCTCGGCTTCTGTCAGGTGTTTGTGGGTGGAGAGAGAGAGAGAAAGAGAGAGAAAGAGGGGTGGGTGGAGGATTAGATTTAATGGCCCTGAACTGTTTGCTTTATCTGGTGGATACAATGATGGGCGATTTCACAAAGATATTTATTCTTTCCTGATGTGTAAATATCATGTCAGCTCCTTCATTTGTAGTTTTCCGTCTTTATTTTCCCTTTATCTTTAATAGCTTCCTTTTAATGAAACCTCCTTATTCCACATCTCACAGGATCATGAACCTGCTTATGCGTCTAATTAAAAGTACAATATTTTTTACATTTAGTTAAATACTGTGGCAAATCTGCAGAATATCTGGCATGCCAGGGCTTAGATACAACTCCTCTCCTATAGATTTCTCTATCCAGTCGTTTCCTCCATCTCTGGCTTTGTCAGTCCCTTCCTACTGTCTCCTTTTTTGATACATTTTTCTCAATATGTTCCTCCACTGCAGTCTTCTTTTTTGCAATTGAAGCGTTTAAAACACTGCTTTGCAATGTTTTAAGTGACCTCATTCAAAGCCATGCATTTAACACAGTGGACAAGGGCAGCGTGCATCAATTTTATTCATTTATCTTCTTGTTTGAGGGGACATTTTTACATTTATGGCATTGTCGTTGCATATTTAAATTCATCGTATACAGATTCTCTTGCACTACAGGGATCAGATACATTTATTTTACTCTATAACGTTATAGGCGTTGCATTTCACATACACACTAATATCAATGCGGTCAGGGGAGGGGCACTCGTCCAGATCACAGTGAGCCAGATGGACGTCATCATCTATTCTGATTACAGATGAACAGAAAAAAAATCAAACTTGTCATTTGAATAAGTGCTTGTCAAACATCTGCTGTTGTCACTGTGCAAATTATAATATTTTTGCTAACCCTAACCAAGTAGTTTTCCTGAACCCAATGAAAATAAAACTGACAATGAAGAGTAGAACTCCAGTAAATAGGTCATTTCTTCAAGTGAAACTGACCAAAAAGTGATTTTAAACAGAAACTCTAAAGTTATATTAAAACAACTTTTTTTAAAAAGAAAAACTGGCCGAAAGCAAAAAAATGTTTGGCCCAAATATGGCCTTGACTTACAGCGTTGACTAAACGTGAGTGTGGCTGCCAAAACTCAGCCACATGACCACCACATGTGAAGGAAATTGCCATTATCTATGTTCAGGCAGGCTTCCCATATTCAGACCACTTTTGGCCCACAAAAGACTTGCCATAATCCAAGCCAGGCTGGCAAATGACTTCTAGTTCACTTCTGGCCATACACAACACTTGCCAGTCCCATAACTTAGCCCGGATTCAGCCCAAACACGTCTGCCATCTGGGTCAGGTTGAATTCAGGTTTGCTGTGGGGAGGTCCTGTTGTCCTCTCATGCCAACACCGGCTCCTTTCACCTCCAAGTGTAGATTAGTGATAACAGCCTCCTCTAACAGTCATGTAAATTAGTGTGTGGAAGCATCTCTGGTGTCCAGTAGCCTTGTAGGCTTGTTTTTTTTTGTTTTTTTTTGTTTTTAATCAGACTGCAATCCATCTGACAGTTGGTTCCCACACAGGATTTAAACTCACGTCTCCTGTGGGAAATATGTATGAGCTATTTCTAGTCTACCATTATGACCTCCATACATGGTCTTAGTGTTTCCTTTTCAAACTGGAAAGGCTCATATATGTTTCAGATCCCATAGGGAATCATAACCATATGGTCATTACGGTTGGAGGGCTTGGCCTTTGGTTTGTTGAGTTTCTTGTCCATAACCCTATTTCATTCAAAATGTTAACTCAAACATATTTTTAAGCCTTACATCATCAGCTGACAGCAAAACTGAAAAGTTGTTAGACTACATGAGGACTTGAACTTTTCAGTCTGCAGTCTACAGCCACACCAGCCCTTCCTACTTCCATATCAGTGTTTTCCAACCTGCAATAGATTTGCAAAATCATATCCACAGCAGTCACAAATTGCCAAAGAAAACACATGGATGTAACTTTCGTTTTTTTAGCCTTGATATTTTACAGTTTACAATCTGAGCGATGGTTTCTTTTGATAGAATACAGAGGCAAATTAGGATTTTATAGCCCAGAAAATGGATCATTTCTGAGTCTTTTTCCCAAACAATGTGGCTACTACATGTTCTGGTGGGAGACTGCATTGCAGCTGTTTAAAAACAACAATACATTGAATCAAAATCCATTACATTTATTGGAGTTTCAATGGCTGAAAATGTGCGAGTGTGTTCGAACAATGCGTGCAGGATCACAAATGGTACGTTTTATGCTTCTGCTCTCACGATATAAACCGTCTCGCAATGAGTGATGAAATCAGAGGGCTAAGAGAAGTAGTTCACATTTCAGAATCACACATTAAAGCAGAATATATATGCGTGTGGGCATCAAAACAGGTGCAGGATGAAAAAACAGCATCCTCTATTTTAATACATAAAGTCATACTATTCTTGGCTTTTGTTTTTTTTTTAAAGAAAATTTAAATGAAAGCAGTTTTTTGCTCAAAGGCGATGCTTGCTTCAGTTCATGCATATATGCAACATCTGATGAGGAGTACAGTTCTGACACATATTACTTTTCACCATTACTGATAACTCTGATGGGTAAATTTGTTCATGATGTCAAAAGCAGAGGAATTACGTCCTACTAGTCCCTAAAAACAGCCTTATTCCCCATGTCTCTAATTAATCAGAGCAAGGAAAATAATGTGCTAAAGTAATCCCAAAATAAAAATAAACATCTCTTGATATTTCCAGCCATGATCATCTCTGCCCTTAATTATGTGAAGCTTCCTCTCCAGCACATAAGAGGGAAAAGTTTAGCTCCAAACAACTTAAATTCAACTGAGGAGACATATAAATAAGACATATTTTGCGTCATGCATTTACACAAAGCTATCTTTGGCAGTGAAGATGGTGACATTCCTGAGCGTAAAAGGTTCAGAGCTTTAGGGACTTTTTTGCTTTTAACCCTTTGTAACTGAATGGTCCTTTTTTTTTTTTCAGACAGACATCGCTTGAAAGGAATTTTGGGCAAGAAGTTCAGAAAAAAAATCCTGATATCTGCTGCCCAAGTTATAAAAGTGTGAATAAAAGTTGTAATCTGCTGCTCGAGGCCTGATGTAATCGACAAGGTGCATAAAGACAGGGACCTCCTGTGCATTAAAACCTCCTGGCACATGCTGTTTTAGTTGTACGTGTTGAATAAATGGATGATCACTCATCTAAGCAGTCAATATTTTATAAGCAGTGAGTGTTGGTAAAATGACAAACAAAGCATAATTTATGTTCTTGTGCATCTTCAAAGTATAATCCAGCTGCTGAGTGAAAGCACATTTCTGCCTGCTGTTCTGGTTTATTCCTACGAATCCTAAATCTGATCTTTAGTCCTAAAATTGAAAAGAAATACTAAAATTGATGTAAATCCTGACAAACCACCTTCACCGGCTCCACTCAACAAATCCTAAATCTTAAGGGACCCACGTCTTCCTTCATCTTCTGCTCAGCAGGAGGACAGATGTTATAATATCCTTCTTTAAATTCACATCCAATGACAACGTTTTGTTCAAATGCTTTACGATCAATTAGGATAATTCGCATAATAACAGTTATTGGTTTAAAAAAACTGCAACAAATTGTTTTTTATTAACAGTTAATCAAATATTTCCTCCGTTAATGAATTATGAAGAGTTGTGGAGAATAACAGAGACATGCGTTTATTTTGTCCAAGCATGCAGTTGTAATCAATGTCAAATAAAGCAAAGAGAAGAACTACATCAAAAAAGAAGCAGCTGATCCATTTGCTTAGAAACATGAAGCTCTGATGAATTGATGACATCCGTCTTTATCTCTGGAAATGTATATATATGTATGTATATCTACCATTTGGGTTCAGAAACACATGTGAAACAAAGAAGAGCAGCTATTTTTAGTTCAAATCGCTCAAGAAGTACAGTGGGAACACATCCGTCCACTTGCCCCCCCCCTCTCCTCTTCCTCCTCCTCTTCGCCCTCCAGGCCTGATTGTGTTCCTATACAAAGTCAGGAAACCGTCTGGCCTCGGAGAGCTGCCTTGTTGTGAGGAAACACGCTGCATGTTGGGCTCGTGTCCAGAGCTGAGCCTTAACAAGCAGCACAGGCCGATTCTCCACCCACAACCCTTTTTACATCAATCTGTATCCTATAGCCAGAATGCTCACAATTTTACACGGTTATTATTGTTCTATCGGATTATAACTGAAGTGATGTCAATATTTTATTTAAATGTACTTCTGTCTTCACAAACAAGACCTGTCCTGTAATTTACTTATTAGTTTGATCCCAGACAGGTCAAATAAATGAATGCATGCGTCAGCTTTTGAGCAATTTGTTGTTGTTCTAGATTTTACTCTTTCATTTTGTGATGAGAAATGATTTATGAGAAAATATGTGACTGAAAAATATATTTTTGTATGAGTGCAACACCCTCAATAAAATGCATCGAATCAATTTTTACTCAGATACAGCCAGCAAGAATGAATTTCCTTCAATGTAAACTTGTGAGATTTTAACTTATATGGGAAAAAAAATCCTACACCTATTCATGGTGAAATAAACCTTTTTATGTTTTTTCTTGGTTAAAAGGATAAAATACTCAAATTCAATAATCTGTTAAAAGATTATTTAAAAACTTTTGCAAAAGAATGGGATTAAAAATATACTTAAAGCATGAAAGTGTTCCTATATGATATTTATCTTCAATTCTTTACACATTAAATGGAATTTTAACATTCATCTGAATAAAATGTGGGTATTCCAACTAAATCCATGTACTAATTTGTAAATGTAAAAAAGAAATCAATTTAAAAGGGGCACAGCATTTCCTCTGAAATACAGAGAAACAAACCGATAAAAAGCAATATTTAGCAAGTTAGAAAATTATACATACTTCAGAATTTAATCATTAAATGATCATTAAATATGAGAAAACACAGAAGATCGGATTTAATTAACGGACTGTTTAAAAAAAAATGGATTTAAGCATAAGTTTACTTATTAAATTCCAGCATTATAGGAAGAATTGTTGCTAGAATATTTATTGTATGAGTAGCGTTTTCTGTCTCTTTGAGGTACCATACTATATATAATTAGCCTACAGTAATTACAATGATCAGATTGTCATATAGGCTGAAGTTGAGGGTCGTGTGGTCAGTCTCCATTGGCTGTGCGGGTCCCATAGAAACGGTGATGTAGCGGCGGAGGGGTCGGGTCCTCCTGCAACAGCTGAAGCGGATCTGTAGCTTGATTACGGCTCACAGCAGACTCCAACATAATTGATGACCTAATTGAAAAACAGGAGGAGGAGGTGGATGAGAGAGAGAGAGAGAGAGAGGGGGGGGGGCACCCACGGACGGGAGGAGAGAGAGTCGCCCTCCAATGAGAAAAAGTTTACTTGTTCTTCCTCCGCACACAGCTGAGGGCATTGATGTGAGCGCAGAGGCTTTCTGTTTTTTACGCGCACTTCTTTTCCCCCCATCTCTCACCCTCACACACGGAGCACAAATCCACTTTCTCTCACCTTTAGTTTAGCGCGTGCTGTATTTCTTTTCTTTCATTTTCCTCCCTTTTATGAATGATTCTCTCTCGTTGTCATACTTCTACTACGAAACTATCCTCGGATACCTCGTCCGCACGACCTCACCTCGGCACATCTTCTCTCCTCAAGTTCAAACGCCACCAGGACTTTCACTGCAGCTTCAGACGCACTTGGGGGAAATATCACTCGACGAGGAAAAACTTGATACTTTGCGCAGCAGAAGCCGAAGCGACCGTCAACATGAGTCTCAAAGCTGACGCAGAGCCGAATAACAACGTTTCCATTGAAGAGGAGGTGAGTTTTGCTCAAAGTTTTCTTTTTTTTTTTTTTTTTTTTTTTTTTTATGTATTTCTCCGCCGCGCAGGACTTTGACCCGGTCCTGTTCTGGAGCTTCCGGCCCTATATTCAGACTCATGTTCTTGACTGCGTTTGCTCTTCACTGCGGTCCTTAAGCAGTTTTTTTTTGTTTTCTTCGTCTTTTTTTTTTTTTTTTTTTTTTTTTTTAAGAGGATAAAAAAAAATTGCTCAAATTTTAATGGGGGGACGTGCCCATTCTGGTCAGACCCCAGTAAAGTTGGCGCAACTTCATCGATAATTACCATTTTATTTTGGTTCAGGTATGACGGAAACTGAGATTAAATGGAAGAAATTGCTGTTTTTTAAAAGGCGGACATGTTAAATAAATTTTTTTTGTTTTGTTTTTTTAAATCAGCGGACTGAATTATGAACATTTTATTTTCCATTTATTTAGCTGTTACTTTACATTGTGTTGCTAAAATGAACAATCTTGCCATCTCTGTAGCATCTCTATCAACCCAACTTCAGCTTTACCAATCTCCAAAAGGGGGGGGGGGGATTAAAAACATTTTTTTTCCAGCTCTTTTTTTAAAATAAGAATACTTGTTAGCTGGTTGATAAAGACCTCACAGCTGCCACTCTTCTGTGTGGCCAGCTATATTTCCTCTTTAATGACTCCTTATGGAGAGACACTGAGGGAAGCACTGGGCCTTTTGTTGGTCCTCTTTTGTTCCCATTGTCTTCCAACAAAGACTTGTCTGGCCACTTGACTTTTCTTAGCCTTATTTGCTTTGGGGCTTCTTTTTTTTTCTTTTGCTTTCATGTGATTAGAAGCAAATGGAGCAGAAATGTCATTTTCAAAAAGGATGTCTCAAGTCTTTTTAAATGGTCACTTATCCATGTCACTCTTTAACAAAAAATTCTGTTTCCAAGAATTTGAATGTTTATTCCAGACTCTGTAACCTTTTATTTATTTATTTTTATTGTGCACAGCTTCAAGTGTATGCGTTTGAAGTATTGGAGCCGCTCAGTGACGAGCTGAAGGATGAATTCAAACATCTCCACTGAGTGCATGTCCAGCTGAGCCGGCTTTCAGTTGCTGCATATGTTGACTTTCAAAGGGCTGAGAAATGCTGCTGTGCGGCACCTGAAAAATGCTGGAGGGCCGACAGGGTTGGGGCCACGGGTCAGAGGAAGGAAATGGTGTCACACTGTGCACTGTTGTCCAGTGCTGTTCCTCTGGCAGCTCTATTGTACTGAGGGCCTCCCCACCGGTTGGGAACTAATGGACCTCGCAACACACTGTTTATTCCCTCAGCCTCGCTGTACTGGAGATTCTGAATGCCCGATCAAGGCGGGTCCCCGGGTCCTTGAAGGGGAGATCCAAGAGATATCTGTAAGATGAGGGCCATCTTCCATCCACAGTTTAGCACATAACATGTTGGATAAATGGTAGGATGGGAAAAGTGTCGCATAATCGGGCTTCCTGTGCAGATGTTTTACATCTCTCCATGAGGGAGAAATAATTTTTGGATTTGCTGAATCAAGTTAGTATCTGTTTTTATGGGATTTATGCAGTGAATTCTAGCCTGAGGGACTGGAGAAAGAAGGTCCTTTTTTGATTTGTTAAAAGGCTTAAAAAAAGTGTAAATGGGGGAAACATTTGATTAGATTTCTATTTTGTTTTGTTTGGGTTTTTTTCTTGCTGATTGGGGGGTATTTTTTTTCCTCCCAGGTTTTTCTTTTTTTAGATTTTGGGAGGAATATCAATCTGAAGTTGATCTGCTCATTTCTGGGATTGAGGCTGGTTGTCACACTGACTAGATTAATTTGTTTTGGCATTTTTTTTCTTAAAAAAATGTTTGGAAAAATCTGATTGCACAATTGCTTCATGATCTTTTTGTAGGTCAAGTCATGTCCTTTTTTTTTTTCTTAGTTGGGCCAGACTTATTTTCCTCTTTTTTTTTTCTTTAAACAAATGTTGTTGGTTCATTTCCTTTTTTGGTATTTTGGAAGTTGATACCCTGGACGGATTATACTGCGTGTACAGACTGTGTCTGAGAAACGGAGGTGTTAACGCTGTGATTAAATCCAGTCTTTCTTCTGTTTGCAGGTACGAACATTGTTCGTCAGTGGCCTACCAGTTGATATCAAACCTCGGGAACTTTACCTGCTCTTTAGACCTTTTAAGGCAAGTTACCACATGTCTCCAAGGCCATGCTAGAAACGGGATGATGTATGGCCTCAAAGCCGAGTAAAAGCTGTTTGGGGTGTGTAAGTGGAATAAGGCTGATTTGTTACCCTTAAAATCAAGGGTAGCTGCTGTATGCCGGGGCCTGGAAGAGTCTCATGGAAAGTGTTTGTGAAAGGATTATCTGCACATAGAGATGGACCTTTAGACTTAATTTAAGTGTTATAGAAGCAGCTGTCATGGTGTGCCAGCAATTCTTTTTCATGGTGCAGTTATAATAATGCATGTAGCATTTAATGCTTTACTTGCAGTGAGGGATCCGTGCTCATGTGCATAGTTAAATGCCACCATTAATGGAAGTGTACAAATTTGCGTATATGGAAATGAGGCCACATCATTGTTCATCCATTGCTGTGTTCCTGCCCGGACTCGAGTTCCATAAACACCCCTCCCACTCTTGTCCTAACTAAACAAATTGGAAGTGGTATCCCTCGCACATGGATGGTCTTGTGGAATGTGTAAATGAGTAGCTCTTGCGATTGGCCAACCAATCCTCTCCATAACCCAGCTCACCCACCGTGTAGGGAAATAAAAATGTTCCCCTCTTACATTTTCACATTGTGAAACAGATTAAGTGTTTTTTCAAGTAAATTGTAAGAGTCTTTTCAGGTTTTGCCTTCTGCTTCCACTGTTGGCAAACACAGCCCAGTGTGTGCATGTAGTGTTAATCTGATTAAGTAAATTTTTCGTCATGCACATCCAAATAAAAGCTTTTTTTATTAGAGTTTATAAAGAGGTGGATTTCAATATTAAATGTATTTTTATCTGTTGTTTTCCTACTCTGAATTACTGAAGCTAAATCTGGTTTGGATTCTTGCCAAGAATTTTTCTAAGGCAGTGAAAGTTGTTTAATTTTCCATGGCTATAAATCTGGATCAAGAGAGATCCCATCTTTCAGTTGTCTGGTCAGACAAAATTCCCCTCCATTTCTCAAGAGTTACTCATGCATTAACCATCCTCAGTGCTGTTTTAAACTTTGTACGAAACTAGTCTTTATTTGGAAGTCATGCTTTATCTGTTTTTTTTTTCTTTTTTTTTTGTTATATTAGCAAAGAGGATTGCGTACCTGATAACGTGCTCTTGCATCATTAAACTAAACAGGATCTTAGTTAAGCTTTGTAGATAGAATTGAGTGTCTTATCTGTTCAGAGAAGGTTGCGTTGGTTCAAGCCATGCATGTTCCCTGTTTTTATAACAAGTGCAATACAGACAGATTTGAGATGTGTGCAACTTTCTTTTGAGCTCACGGCAGACTAGGCAGATTCCTCTTCATATAGTGAGCTGTTCATGCCTGACTTCCTCCATGTGATTCCTGGGTGGATAATTGGCTATCTTTCTTTCCTGCAGGGTTATGAAGGGTCACTGATTAAGTTAACATCAAAACAGGTGAGGAGCCTTCCATCAGTTCTGTAAAGCTGTGTTAAATCATTTCCAGGCAGTGTTTGTTTTTGTTTTGTTTTTTAACTTGGGATCCATAGACCAGGATTTAATAATTGCAAGTTTAAGTTTTTTGAGTTGGAACATCACCTGTCACAACGCATTTCTTCCCCTTTTTGTCTTCCAGCCTGTTGGGTTTGTAACCTTTGACAGTCGCTCTGGAGCTGAAGCTGCAAAAAATGCACTAAATGTAAGCATTGACTTTTTTTTTTTTTCATTTATATTAATTCTTAAGTCCTTTGGATTTTTACCCCCTTTTTTCCCCTAAAAATTGTAGTTTAAATGTTAGATTTGTTATGACTGTTTTAAACTCACAAAGAAAAAAAAATTGGGTCTTTTTTTATTTTAAAGAGTAAATAATTTCCATTTTCTCAAAGCCAATCCATTTTGTCTCTTACAATTCAATGGCAGGGACATTTTTGGAAAGAGGCCAGAATCCCGTAGCCTTACGGTAGTTTACTTTGACCTTGATACACATCCTTCTTAGTCTCATATAGCTTTCCTCATTTTGCATATCACTGCTTTACTGTAATACTTGTTCTATAGCCACATTTGTAGTGTTATTTGGACACATCTTCAGTAGTGTAACCTCTTATGTTGTCACCCAGTAGCCCACGTTGGCAGTATCTAACACTTCTCTCTCTCATAGCCTAGCCTTCCTTATGAGCATCACCTCTTAGACACACCAGCAGTCACACACAGAAACACACATACACCAAAATACTACTCACCTGCATGTGGGCACAACGCTTAGGGCACAAGAACACAAGCAGGGTTAAACCACCTAAAAGAAATGACTCTAGTCTCGCCATCGGCCCTTTTCCTCATCTCCTTCTCCTCCTGGCTTGTGCCAAGGCTGAACTCGTCCTCCAGACGCGTGCGCTCTTGTTTTCATCATGAGGAAAAAGAGATGCAAGCATGTTGAAGTATTCCAGAAATGTATCCTTCAGTCTCCCCAGCTTCAGTTCAGTGACGGCAGCCAGGTGGGGGTGGTGTGCTCCGTTCCATTGGTGTTAAGCCCAAGGGAAGCTTGAAGGATGCATCCTGAGTATTGAGGCACTGCTTTAGGAAACGGGGCCATGTGAGACTACTGAGCTACAGCCCCTCAAACTCAGCTCGCCTCCCTTACGATACTATGTCCCCCTCCTCCGTCTCTCCCCCAGGGTATCCGTTTTGACCCCGAAAGTCCCCAGACCCTGCGCTTAGAGTTTGCTAAAGCCAACACGAAGATGGCAAAGAGTAAGCTGATGGCCACACCGAACCCCACAAATATCCACCCCGCTCTAGGAGCACACTTCATTGCACGGGACCCATGTAAGTTGTACGGCTGCACCACTCTAGGCTTTCATCCACTCTCACCTTGGCAATTCCAGTGCTCAGTGGCCCTTGTTGCCCTTTTTAAAAAAAAAAAAAAATCTTTAAGACATTGTTGTGTTTAAAACAAAGGAGCAGGGGCTCAAAACAGTTTCTAACAAATGAAGGACTAACTCACCTCCACATGCATGTCATCTTGATTCTTTAGCAGTTGCTTTGCTTCTATCCAGCTGGGAAATTCCACTCACAGGATTTAGTCAGTGGTGGCATCTTTGCTTCCTTTGCCTAAACATCGGCTTGATTTATTGGGTTCAGACAGGTGTTGTTGACAGCAGCGAGGAGCTTCACTCAGACCAGATTTTGCCTGGTTAAATTTACTAGTGTGGTGTGGCAGAAAGCCCTAAGATGGAACTACTGTAGCTGGCTTTAGAAAGAGAAAAGGGGGGGAGGGTGTCTGTAAACTGTTTTATAAAACATTTTATGAAGTACTATTCTCCTGGTAACTCTGTTTATGAGCTTGGAACATCAGCATCTTCTGTGCTGCCTCTGATTATGAAACCAAAGAATGAATATTTTTGGATTGAGTTAATTTCTGTCTTACTTTCAAACTGACTGATTAAACTGTGAGACTCTCCAACAAGCAAAGTCAAGAGTCAGCATCCATGCAGCTGGAAATGAGGGTAATTTAACTGTAAACATTTCTCAGCTGATTCCATGTTGAATAAAAACTGGAAGCAAATTCTGGTCTAACTTTTTATTGTAATGGTACGAACTAATTACAGCAAAACTCTCAGGTCTGTAAATATAATAAAATGTCATGGGTGTATCAGCATTTTAGGGACTGTTTTCTATACACACTTAAGAAATTCTCAGCTTCTGTACTGATTATTTCATGGTGCTAGCCTATACAGCATGAACAAAGATGGGTCAGTCAGCTTTGCATTTCCTCCTCCCGTTCCCCAGATGATCTGACAGGGGCAGCACTGATCCCAGCATCACCGGATGCCTGGACTCCGTACCCTCTGTATACCACGGAGCTGACCCCAGGCCTCCCTCACGCAGCCTTCACCTACCCGGCGGCCGCTGCCGCTGCTGCAGCCCTCCACGCCCAGGTGAGGGACCAACCGGTGTGTTACTCTTGTTTTTTTTTGTTTTTTTTTAACTAACCTTTTAAGATACTCTGACATGCAGTGTTTTATATTGACTCATAGAATCTGCACCTTGGGATGTCACTGGTCGTCATGCATGGCTGACTAGTATGGATTTAATTTATCAAAGCTACAGAATTTGGTTGTTCAGAAAAGGTGATTCTGAAACTAAATGATGGGGATAACTGTAGAGGTTTGATATTATTACAATTCCAGTAGTCGTGAGGTATTCCAGTAATGGTTTTAAAGGCGGTAGGATCAAGACTGAGTTGTCTGCACAGCTTGTGCCCAGGCTTAATATGAACCAGATAGCAGAGTGGAAGTTAAATCATGAGTTGTAGTAATTAATCATCTTGAAATGGAAAATGTCTCAGCTTGTGCTGCCATCAGCAGGGATTTTTGTTTGTGAATCTAGATTAGAGCTAAAATGTCATGCACATAAATTCCTTGCTGCGGTTTTTGTCTGGCAGTTCTGGCCCATGCAGAGGTGCAACTTTTTCCTTTTTTAAGAGTGCTGATCATCATTGTGCTGGTGTGCAGAGGGATATAGGTACACTTGATTTAGAAATAGGATTTTGGTCTGTTGCGTGTACTAAAGGAGTCATCTTGGTCAAAATACTTTTTGATTTGAGCCCTAATAGGATAGTTTTTAAAATACTTTTCCACCTTAATGTCGGGTTTGTAAATAAAAACATTTATTGCTCTTAATTGGCTCATTAGAGATACGGGGGAGAAATGACTTCAGTGTTTTTATTGTAAGCTAGCTGCAGTCTAAGTGCTGCAACAGCAATGCAGCTAACTACAAGGCAGTGGGCAGGACTTCAGGTAACGATAGCAATGGGAAAACATTTCTCTTGTTGGGTCACTTAAAGTTCATTGTCAGCTAACTTCCTCTTGCTATGTAAGAGTGCAGGGGAGTGCTACACTGCAAAGTAGCCAGATACTGCATAGGGCGTTTTTTTTTTTTTTTTTTTTTTTTTTTTTATGCCCAACACAAGAGGCTGAGGAATGTAAGGTATTTGCTTGGAGAAATTGTCCGAGCTGATGGACTTCTCTGGAGGTGCCAACTAGCTGTCCACCTACCCGTTGGAACATAAGCTGACTGGGTAGCAATACAAGGGAGGGGGGAGGCTTTTTAATTGCATTCTGATGAAAGATCCCTAAATTCTCTTCTACTGACTCTGGGCTTGGTTAGTTTTGTCTGTGAGCAAATGTAAGGGTCTCCATATGTCTTTAAATATCTGATAACGGTGTGATTATGTTGAGCCATTTGACTGTACAGTTTTAGCTTCTTTCAGAGTTACAGGTATGCAAACCAGCTCTGACCCAGTGGAAATGTTAGAGGTTCAACTCTCCACATTTCCATGCTGGTTAATTACTTGAGGACAATTGTCCTCAATGAGCAGCTAAGTGACGCACAGTCCCATGGTTTTGGTGACCAGGGCTTAAAGGAACAGGCCTCCTGAACCTGCCTGTAAATGCATATGTCAGTATAAATGGATGAAATCTGCAAATCTGACAATTGAAGCTCTGAGGCCTGGTTTTTGGTCTGGTGAACATGACTATGTTTGTGTTTCTTTAGATGCGCTGGTACCCTACTCCCTCTGAGACTTCCCAGCCTGGATGGAAGTCCCGGCAGTTTTGTTAGATATTTAGTGAGTAACCTTTGGTCAAACAGTGTTTTTTTATCTTTAGATCTGCAAAACCCCCACCCTCAAATTTCTGCTAACCTGATGTCATGCAAACTGAAATCCGGACACTGACACAACACAATGTTTAACTGGACTGCTTAATATGTCAATAAGTGCAATTACTAAGACTGATTTGGCATTAAAAGACCGGGCTGGTACTGTTCTGATTCTTTAAAAAATCCAAATGTTTGTTTCCAAAAGTCTGTAATTTGGCCTTAAAGTTAATTTTCTCACGAGTAAAGTCTTTTAAAAGGATTTAAATGTATAAATATATTTTCCCATTATTATATTTCCTTAAAACACCTGGACATTTATATTTAGCATTCACTAGTCATTTTAATTTACGTGATAATTTTGACCTGAATTGTCTGCTTTTATATATTAAAATGTTTGGTCATCAGTGGAACTGTGTGCCTTAAACGCAAAGCAGTCAATTCATTTGAGGGGAATGGCTGAACTTTGAGACTGAACAAAGAAAAATGCCATAAGTGTTTTTTTTGTTTGTTTTGTTTTTTGTTTCGTCTAATTTTTTTTTCCCTGGTTATTTTTTTCCCCTTTGTCCTTGACCTTAATTGTTGGACAAAAACAATTCAACGTTTGTTTTGCTGTCAGTGTCATCTGTTCTCACGAACATGATTACGTTGGAGCCGTTTTCATACGTACCTTGAAAACTTCTGGACGTAAACAGAAGTTGCGTATCTCTCTCCATCACTTGCACCGATCTTGTGCAGAATTTATTTAGTCAATACCTAAATGTCCAATTTGTAATCTACTAATGCACCTCTCGTACTACTTTATGCATGCGTGAACAGATGACTGCACCATCTAAACGTGGTTCTCTGAACTTTAGAGTTTACATTAAATGGCTTAGTTTAACAGACTGGTACTGCCGTCAATGTTCCTCTAATGTATGAAATGCTCCTAAACAAATGCACTACTGAGTAAAGTTTAAAAACTAACCAGATGTCCAGCAGTTTTAGGAAATCCTATCTTGAATGGCTTTGAGCCCTCAGAATGAAACCAGCCTTGTTTTTAAACTGCCTGTTTTTGTTGGAAGATGAAAGTATAAACCTGCTGGTGAACCTAACTTTTTCTTTTATCCTGTTCTTTTCAGGCTTCTGGAAACCACACCTTTGTCCAGCTGAAGTGAGGTTTGCCAAGCTCTTCATTAATTTAATCAGGTTTATTTAATGGACAAATGTGCATTATTATAAACAAACAGTATTTATCTCCTCCCGATTGTGTCTGGGAGGAGTAGGAGTTGAAACCATCTTGCTGTCGACAATCTGAGCTTATTCTTGGCAACTATTGCGGTACCATTAGCACTTAAAAAATAATTAAAAAAATGTAAGGAAAAAAAAACCTCATGCAAAACCTATTCAAACTCCATGGATTATAATTGCTGAGGAAAATTGACGCATTGAAGTCACTATTGTTAAGCTAGTCCTTCCATGGGTTACCGCTGCTCCTGGGCGGTTTAGAAGCGTTAAGTCGTTGCATGTTGGTCTTTTTGGCATGAATTTAGAACGCAGATTTCTGTGTATCCTAATTTTCTTAGTGTTTGTGTTGCCTCATGGCCTAGACAGCAAAATGTTTTGTTTTTCCTGTAGAACCTTGGTCTTACCTCTGTGAAAGCTAGGCTGTTGTGTAAATGGCTTATCTTGCATGGACCTTGTGAATGCATCCCTATGTTCAGCCAATCCCAGGCCTCATGATCATATCAGTGTCTGTCCTTATTTGAGCGAAGGAAAGTACAAATTGTTTGTACTTTTTTTGCGTAATGTATATTTATGCATTTTTGTGCAACTAAATAATGAACCTATATAAGTTGGATGTTTAGTCGTCTCTTGTGTTTTTGGTGTTAATTTTTGATCCTATAATCCTGTTGAAGTAGTTTTAAAGAAAAAGTGCAATTTGTTTAAAGGGGATGTGGGTATCTGTCAAAAAGAAGTATCGAGCGTGGCTTCTGCCATTCTGCTAAAATGAGATTGCTGTAAAACGATCTTTCAGAATGTGAAACTGGACTACAAACGTAAAGAGTTGATTTTTTGGGGAGGGCCATTTTGAAATGGGAAGCAGGATTAGAGATGGAGGAATTTAGTTTGTGGTTTAGAACATATTTGTCTTTGTATCTGCTGTGCATAAGATGTTAAAATAATCCCATCTTATGAATAAAAGAAGTGAATGCATCCTTCTGTTGGGCATCTGTCATTTATTGTTGCAGCAGTTCAGCAGCCAATCAAAGTTGTTTTGCTCTGAGTCTGTGTGCTAACTTAAAGAATTGAAGTCTGGACATTGGATGGTGGCATCAATAATTCATGCCAACTTTTCATTTGTAATGCACCAATGCATTAGTGTCTCTTTGCATCATATGTGGAGCTGACCTCCACACTCTGCCCTCTAAGCTGGTAAGATGCTCTGCTCAACCAACCATGGCTCATCCTCCAGGGACTCTTAAGTGACTGTTCTCTGTGTAAGCAGCTGCTTAATTGAGCCGGTGACGATATTGGTGGTCAAATCGACTGCAAACACTTGTCCATATTTTGCTAATTAAGTTGCGGTATGAGCAGGATTGTCAGATGTTGCCTTTTTTAATGTATTGATAATAGCTTCAGTAGGGTGGGACGTTTAGGATAACAGCATTCTCTTCATTAAAAAAAAAAACTACGTTCATTGGCATTAAAAGCTTTGAAATTGGGTTTCACATCAATAAAAATTTCAGCATCAGAAATTGATTTAGACGGGGCAAAAAAAAAGAATTGCAAATTTTAACTGATATTTACTTAATCTTGCCGTTTGATAAGATGTATTAAGACATCTCTCTAAGGAACTAAACATTTCTATACATAACATACAGAAAAATGGGCTTCATTTAAATTGAAAATGGCTGTAAAACCAACACTGACTCACAAGAAGAAAACTGTCTCAAGAATCAGCCGTTTGCCCTTCATGGAAAAATGGGTCATTTAACATCACTTTCTCACAGAATATTTGGATTGACAGAAAATCGATACAAAGCGCGAAGATGGGGATGCTGCCGTTTGGAAGGCAGACATTTCCCTTTTTCATCTGCAGGCACAAGCTGTATGTCACAATCTGATAAAAGCTTGGATATTTACTTCCCCTCTGAGAATATTTCATATCAGCCAAAAGGAGCACTTTCAGCCTTCCCAGAAAGCAATGATCAATATTCTACCAGTTTCTACTTTTGTAGTAAAAAATATTTTGGTGAAGAATTAAATCGTTGCTTGTTTATAATCATGTATTTCAAAGGTAAATGTTTGGTATTTTAAACAAATATGCGTGCAGACACTAAATGTAGAAATATAGTAGTCCTTGCTGCTGCTTCTGAAAGCAGTCCCCCCACCCCACCACCACTTTTTTTTTTCTGTCTGTAGTGGTACCTATATAATCAGGCCACCTTCAAAGTGTTAGAAATGGTTCAAACTGGACAAGCCAGTAGCGTTCATGATGCAAATAACATTCAATGTGAGGCTTTGCTGCCCTCTACTGGCCAAACGTTGACATGTACAGAAGTACCATTGCTGCTTGAGTGAATTAATACCTTTTTTATTTTAGAACAAAAACCATACAACAGAATGAAGGAAAATTTTACAGAAGATCGTATTGCATGATCAAATAATATGAAGTAGTTCGAAGATCAAATATAAAGTTTGAAAGCGCAAACTAAATCTTTTAGGAAACAATTACAAGTTCTTGTCAGCTGTGCAATTAAAGAAATCAGTCATTCTATATATCATGATTTTAAACTTTCTCATATTTCCATTAATCCAACCAAGATTGTCCATTATTAGTTTAAATTTTATTCCAGCAGTAATTTGATATTCCATGAGTGATCTTGTTCTTTTGTCAAAAGTGAACAAACAGCTGTTGTGCACTTTGTTTTTAATACTTGCATATCAATACATTTTCATCTTGTCCAGATTAAAGCTCCTCACTATCATGTTTTCTTTAAAATTCAAAACGGACGCATTTCGTTGAACCTATGGTCGCAGCGAATCCTCAAACTGAATCTAGAAGTTTCCTGTGCAAAACTCTCATTCAGTCACCAAAGATGAAACACCAGTTATTTTTATGTGAACTTTGTTTCATACCTCAGTGATGCTTCTTTGTCTTCTGCTCTACGTTGATGCTCTGCATTGATGACTCTGATGATCCCAAAGCAATTCAACAGTCTGGAGGGAAAATGGATTTGCAATTTAACTACTGGTTTTAAGTAGCGTGTGTGTGTGTGTGTGATCCACATTCACAGTTCAACTTCTTATAGCTCTCATAGCAACTTCTGAAGATGATTTAAGAGACATAATCATTCATGTTTTATTAAAAGAACATGGATGCAGCTTAGTTCTGACTAGTTTAAATGCCTTCAAATAAATCTCAGCTATGGATGAAAATGTATATTATAGGTTTACAAAGTTGTCAATTCTACATTTCTTTGTCCCTTTCTAAAAAAAAAAAAAAAAAGTTTCAAATTTGGTTTCTTGCACAGGTTTGTATATGAAAAGCAGTGTCTGTGTGTCTATCCCTCCAGCTGTCAACATGTGTGATTATTATCCCCATTTAATGTTTTTGCAACGTCTCCACTTCTATTTTGGAGGGAAAATAGTCAAAAATAGGAGGGACATAAACTGTGAAATGTTTGAATAAAGTAAAAATATGTGTTTTTGCATGAACAAGTCAAAGATATGCGACAGCAGATAAAATTTTGAAAAAACTGCTTCGAACATGGTAGGATCACAATGTTGAGCAATTTTACTGTCATATTTTTCACGTGGGTGTTTCCTTTCCTAAATGTTACTCCAAATGAATGTGATAAACAAATTGCTCCATTCTGTCCTGATGTGGCAAATTCAAGTGATATCTGCATTTTTAAAAAAAAATTATTTTACCTTTTATTTCCAGGTGAGTCCCATTGAGATTAACATCTCAGCCCTGGCCAAGATGGCAGCTAGAGTTAAAACAATACAACACAAAAGATGTGACATAATTTTTTTTTAACAAAGGCATGAAATGTGACAAACATACAGTACCGATTCAACTTAAACACACTTCTGCTTCTATAGACTATAAGAAACATTTACAATTTTTAAATACATTTTTGCGAACATGCGACACCATGAGCATCCATGTTGACTGAAATGTATGCATGTGTTATCTAAAAGATTGACTTCAAACTTTTATAAAGGTTTTTAGATTTAAAAAAACGCAGTCTTGCATGTAGTTCAAATCTGAAAGAAAAGAGTATAAAAGCAGAGTTTATTGTGTGGTATCTCATTTCATTTAATTCCCGCCACATTGGAAGGTTGTCAGGATATCTGCGGGGTATTAAAAGTTGGTTTTGGATTTTAAACTGATGTGCTGTGATTTTTTTTATTCAATTTGACATTAAGCTACATGGTAGGAATGAATTCCTGCATTTTCATGAAGAACCATGTAGGAAATCAATCCTACCTCTGTGTCAGTAGGGAACTCATGGATTTTATCTCCCTACTGAAAGAAGGGAAATTGAAGAATACATCGTTCTATTCACGCTGAACCTCACATTTTCAGCACATCTGTCATGCATTATGAAGAAGTTCTCTGATGGTCTTATGGTGGTGGGGGGGGGATGAGTCAGAGATGGTCAGAAGTCTGAGTACAGAGACAAAATTTTGTAGTTGTCCTGCAAGAATGACCTAGTTTTCTAGATGTCACCCAAATACCATGAGATGGACAACTTCAGGAGGACAAGATGCCCATCAGCATCGTGGTTAAAGTTGAAGTCGTGTAGGTGTGCACCTTAACAAACGGGACAGGAGGACCAAAAAAAGGGGATGAGCAGGTATTTTCAAAGGTAACTCGGATCCCTCTTCATGTGCAGTAAAATGAGATTTCATCAGGCAGCACTGTAGCCACACCAATTCTGATTTATAGTTTGTCAGGTTTACTAACATTTGGGCCAAGGTAAGGCTTTTACCACTATATCATGTGTTATTTGCAACTTGCTTTTATCAGTTTTTAATCTTTGTTTTTATCTTATTACTGTCTTCATTTCTTTGCACTGTAAAACATTTTGGGTTCTTATGCATTTCATAAAGTGCTATATAAATAAAGTTGAGTTGAATGTTGTAAAATATAAATCTGTGTTTCCTGGATTAATGTCAGAGGGTGACGGCAAATGTTACAGATGTATTCGTTCAATAGAGCCAATGTTTTATATATGCGGTTAATCAGTGTGTGAAATATGGGCAAACATGGGACCAAGTGGGGTTTTGGTTTGAAAACAAAGTCACACTTCAGCTTTTAAATCCCAGCAGAACAGCTACGCTTGTGTTGATTGGTTGGTCATTCTGTTTGTTTACTTTACAATGAGAATTGTTTAAAACCTTTCTTTTCTCTGTGACATAAAGGAGTTCGTGTTTGTAATAATTTGCGTATTTTTTTTACAGTATTCTTTACGAATGCTGTTTTGCCTGCAAAACAATTTTCATTTTCATCGTACAAAATCAAAAATAATTAAAAAAAATGAGCCTATAAACAAAATTTTGTTTTTTGAAACTGGAAAAGGTCTCCTGCTGTTTATAAAAAGTTTTCAAGACAGACAACACTCTCATTTCACTCACTGATTCTTAATTTAACAATGGTCCTGCTGGACGCTGCAGTTCTAATCTAATGGCCACCCCACTTAGGCCTACTTGTGTCTCGGTCAGCCCATAAAAAATTTCCTGGATACGCCACCGGTCATAAAGAACAACTCAGGAAATCAATCCTTTAGTTTAATTATAAAAACAGCTCACTTCTGTCACAAGTGAACACATTGCTCTCTAGATTTGTACATATTTATATAAAAAAAAATTAAATTCCTTTTTCAGTCTGGTGCACCACCTCCTGATATGGTTCTCCATTTACGTTGTCCTCAGTCATCTATACATAACCCTTTTTTTTTATTAATTGCATAAATTCATCCTCTAATTGCAACGTTTTGTAGTTATTTTTGGCTTTTTGGTTTTATTCATTCATTCATTGTTGTATTATTTGCTGCTGTGACTTAACCATCTTCCTTGTGAGATCAATAAATGAATAAATAAACTAAATATGGATAAAAAGAACAAAAATGTGCTTCAGGTCGATAACTGCTCATCTTGTGCGACATTTAAAAGATCTTCAAAATTATAATCCAACAACACGTGATTCACAGTCAATGGCTGCGGCGTGCCTCTTTGATGTGGAGCACGTGATCCCACCGGGGCCTTGAGGCGCAGTCATTCGCCAAGCACACGTTTACCACATTTAGACTAATTAGCAGCTAGCAGACTTCATAAATATGACCTTTTATTTGAGCTAGTGGTCGTTATTGTGACATTTCTTATAGGCTGTCTGTCCACATCATGGCGTTTTCCCTGGTGAGTTAAAAACCAAGATAAATTAGTTGTGGACCAAGTTTAAGGTCATTTGACTTCTTAGTTTGTCATGAGACGACTAACGACTTGTGTTTTTGGCCATATTACCACCTACAATAAGTCAGCAAAAATGGGGGGTAAAAAGTCCCCAACTCTATTTTTGTTTATTCAAAAAAACAGAATAAAGGTTTTAACTTAAATTTGGGGCTAATTTCCCCACTTCCTCCTGCAGAGAAACGATACCCGCAGGCCGGAGAGCCCAGTCTCCGACTCTCCAGCCCTGTCCACCTGCAGCAACGCGGACATCTTCTGCAGGATGAACACCATGCTGGGCAACGCTCTGGACTTCACCGGTGTGTGCACCACGCCGAACAGCAGCAAGCAGAGGCCAGATCTGCTCTGTGGTAACTTTAACTTATTCACCCTGGCTGCAAAAGCATTAAAAAAAAGTGGTTTGTTATGACAGCAACGTGGTCAGAGTTTAGAAATGCAGAGATGAATCTTAAACGGAGCGTTTTCTCTTCTGAGAGGTTTAAGCAATCAAGAAAAAACAAACTTCACGGCTTGTTTTTAATGTTAAGGTATTCATATTTTGGGATTAAAATCACACTACGTCGACTTTGAAGACAGTTGTAAAGTTAGGATTTGTAGTTTATGCTGTTCCAAAGGTAATTTCTCAACTTTTAATTTAACTAAACTTTGTTTCATGGACCAAAAGCTCCAATTTAAAAAATGTTTTTTAAAAAAACAAACGGAAAAAAAAACCCTGTGACATACAAAAAGGGCAGATTAGTCAGACAAACTGTCCAACATCCTGGGATTTGAGTAAGGAAGTGCCCCAATAATGTTTTCACATTAGTTGTGGAGCTAAATGTTGGCTTTTAAAGTACTTGAATCCACCAGAAACCGCCTATTATTCACAAGTTTCAACCGTATGTGTTGGCAAATTCTATAAGTTAGCTAAAAACTTAAAATTCTTGTGAAAAAAAAACATACATGATTTTGCTCTATGTAGCTACACTGCTGTGGTATTCAGGTTTATCAAGAACCATAAAATTACCCCGATTGCAAAGCCTAAATGTGCAACTTCAGGTGAAAAGTTGCATCCCTGATGCAGCTCCATCTCCATTTTCTCATAGCATCTGTTAAACCTTCACCTTGTCGTCATTTGGTTGCCAACAGCTGATTCATGCTGCATTGCTGGTTTGCAGCATTGCAGCAATTCTTTAGTTTTTTTTTTTCAGGAGTGAATTTGCCAAGACATTGGCATAGTGTCTGTCCTTTTTGAATGAATTGACTTGCTCAAAGCACGTCTGAACTTCATACTGTGCAGTTTGACAGGGTAGCACTGCAGCACAAATGCTTTGTAACTTTAAAGTAGGAAAAGTACATTTGATCACGATGAGAATTGGACTAAACTTCCGCTGTGGCCTCTGCCCCATCCGACCCAGTTTGGTGTTGCTGAATCAGGGGTGTAACTGGAAGCTTTCCATGCACGGAAAGGGATGGGAGGAGCTTGCGGTGCAAGTATGCTCCGTCCTCATCTGATCAGTCGGTTCTGCTACAGTGAGGCTCTGCATGTCTGTTCACTGTTTTCAAAGAGAAATCGATCTCTCAAACCATCGATTTTTTTCTCTTTAAGTGAAAAATCCTTAACACTGATGTACTTTTGAGCTGAAGTCTGCTGAGTCATTCACTCCCATGCTGCCTCCCACCATGCTGCTTTAGTTCTGCCCCTCAGCTCCCCTCTCCTCCCTCCCCTCCTGCCTCTGTCAGCTCGCTCAGGAAACAAGGCTAGACACAGTAAGCACCAGCAGTATCGTCAGTGGCAGCTGTTGTCCCACTGACTCGGAGACGTGCTGTGCCTACCAGAGGAGGAGTACTTCTATCAAGCCAATAGCTCCGACAGGAATTTTTCATTACACAGTTGTTAGGCAAGGAGGTGGGGGTAAGGCTGATGTCATTAGCAGGGGTGTGCGAGTGCATCAGCAGCCATGTCACATGCTGCTAGGTGGGTCAGTGATGCGGACGGAGATGCATGGCAGTTGCACCGGGCACAGAGGCAGCAGGTTAGCTCTGCTGTCAGCCAGGGTAGGGGGAGATGTGGCAAAGGGAACATTTTTTTCAAATGTGATTTTTCTCTTTTTATAGAGGATGTTTGCAGACCTCCCCCAGCCCTTTCCTCTGTAAAGCAGACTGGTACAACGGCTTGTTTTTTTTTTGGCTTGCTAACATTTCTTTCCCTTCTCTCTTGCTAAATCTCTGAACTGGATCTCTGCTCCAAAAGAGTCGGAGCTGGCTGCGGTGGGCAGCAGGAGGATGCTTTTCCCCAACTGTGGGGGCATACCCGGCTCCCAGGAGATGCCTTCATCCAGGGGCCCGTCGGATGTCACAGACCTGGGCCTTGGCCTTCAGTCTCTCCGTCTGTCCGGCTGGGACAGACCGTGGAGCAGCCAGGAGACAGACACACACACACCCCCGTCCCAGGTTCAGACCAGCTCACCTTCCAGTAAGTACTGAACATCGCATTTATCTGAATGTTCTTACGACTCAAAGCAGAACTTGTAGTTTCGTCTGGTGGTAGTTTTACTATGTTTGCTCTCATGACCCAGTTTATTTGCATATAAGCTGATATTGCAACATGATTAAGGTTGTTTTGGCATTACCATTAATATTGAAATATGTGATGGTTGGTTAGCAGCCATCTGTCTGTGGAGCACACTGTAGTGTCGCAAGGGAGGATGATGTGGCAGTTTCTTTGTTGCATCTCTAGAAGTCAGCAGGCAAAAACAAGCCAGTTAAGCTACTTTCTTTTGCCAGCACCCTAATCATGTTACCATAGATGAGCTCTTATTACCTGTTGATGTAGTCTGGGGGTGTTAAGACCTGTAGGTTTTGTTTGACTCCAGGAACAGTGTTGCGATGAACCAATTTTTTTTGCAAATGCTGACATTTGGGATGTCTGATGGTGAGATTGGTGTCTATACGAAGGAACCACTGATTATGATGCCTCATCTGTTCTGACCCCATTTGGAGTAGTTTTTATATCATGCTGAAACCATCCTGGCAAAATTTCCTTTAGCAGTTTCTAAAGTGGGCCTGTTACAAAGTGGGACAGGGCTTTGAATGCAGCCCACAGCTGAATAATCCCTTTAGAGCCTCATGTTCACTGTTACAAGCCACGCATTACATACCTGTCACTGTTGCCAGCTGACTCACTTGGTCATGCAGGAAGGAAGACTTTGCTTAACTCTAAAGGAATTGCTGCTTGGCAGTCTCTGGGCTCGATTGGGAAATGTGACGGATGAACTAGTCTGAAGTCCTTTTAGCTACAGGGAAAGGCGTCCAGCTTCTGTTGGGAGTTTTATATTAAGAGTCAAATTACAAATATTAAATGTGAAACTGGAAATGTCCCAACTTGCTCTTAATTGACTCTTTAACGTATCAGCCAGCTGGCACATCGGTACTCTAAAATAAGCTCAACTTCAATTTGCATTTCAGCCTTTCAATGATACAAAATCAATTTAACTTTAAATTTAGCATTAACCTTTTTTTTGTTTTGCTATTTTTTTTGTTTCAAAGTAGTCCTTTTTTTTTTTTTCTTTTTAAAAGGTGTAACTTAGAAAACCTGTTAGTGTGGCTTGCTTAAGTCAATACTGCTCTGTAGACTCAGCACATGCATCCCATTTTCTGCAGTTGCTCATCTTGCAAAATGGGCGTCAACACACAAGCGGTCTTGACTGTAAATGCTGTAATTGTCTTGTTTCCCAGTGCTCGGCATACTGAACAGCCCCTTCAGTAGTATCCTTGGTAAACCCCACGGCTACTTGCCCCATGAGTCCATGAGCATGACTGCTGACTTCCTGGAGAAGTTCCCTGGCATGGCACGCATGGCTAATCGACTGGACTCGAGCTCCTTTCTGGATTCTCGCTCCAGCAGTCCTGAAGACTCGGAGACCAGCGGCTTCAGTTCTGGCTCAGATCACCTCTGTGACATGCTGGTAAATGCACGACTTTCCCTTTCAATTGATTGCAGGGTGGGAAATGTTGCAAACCACATCTGCAGATTAAAGATAAAGAGGATGCTTTCGATCTTAAGCTTGGTTGTACTGCTTGTTTCTGTTAAGAGAATACATTTCATTTTAAGGCATCTCAAAGTTGATGTGAATGAAACCTGTCAACTTGTTGGAAATGATTTCACAGCACTAACATCATAGTAATGCATGATGAGCCACAATAAATGGGCACAATGTTGTATATTTTTAGTTTAATCTGAAGCGCTGGTGAAATGTGATGGGGGGTTCTGGTTGTTTCCATGGATACTCTAGAAAGCCTTCCATGATGCCCCTGGCTGGCTCTGATAGCCAGCAGTCCCTGCTTCAAAGGATAGATATCTGTCCCATGCCCTCATGTTGTGTGCTCAGCTGAGGTTGTCCTGCTTCCTGACAAGCCAGAGTTGTCTTCAATGTTTGACCTATTGGCAATATAATAGCTGACGGTACATTTATAATTGCTTTGATTGCTCACAGGGGACAACCTATTTGGAAATGCCTTCAGCAGCTATTTGACATTTCTGCAGAAATCATTAAACCGCTGAAAGTGTTTTTCCCTTCAAACACATCACAGATGTTTGTGGATCTAATGAAAAGTTTTTATTCATCAAATGAGTAAAAATGAGCTAACTACAAAGCCCTTTTATCATTGCAGCCATCTTTTGAGTAATATAATAAATGCACTTGCAGGATTAATGGGCCATGGTAATGAAGAAAATGCAGGCTTTGCCTCAGTTTGACACTAATTTTACAGTAAAACATGTCCTTTTAAGTTTGTGACAGTGAGATGGCTTGAATTAAGTTAAACATGGAAATCTCTGTGGTAATGAAGAGCAAGCCAGTAGGGTTCTGTAAGCTGTTCATAGACTGAGCTGTTTCTGAAGATTTACAGGCTATTGTCTTTAAAACTTAGCTGGGTAAGACATGAGATTCAAATTTAACTTGTTAAATTGGCCTATTTTTCACAAATGGCTGCATTTTTGTTGATGGTTTTCTTGGAAGTGTTAAATGGAAAAAGATTCTTAGTTCTATCATATTTAACAATTGTCATATTTTAGTTGGTTTTGATCATGCCTGCATTGTCTTCATTCAGCCATATGAAAACGGCTTACGAAACTAACAAATTACATTCCCTTTTTTCTTTTGAATAAGATATTTTTGAAGATTATGCTCTTTAAATGATCTTATTAGTCCAGTCTTCATGGCATGTCTGATGTGCAATATTTTAGAGCCTTAAAGGTAAACACTTAAATTTGTTCCTGTATTTCCAATACATGGTTTATTTCGCGTTGAAGGTATGTGATTTAAAGTTAGAAATCTTAGGCTTTAAAAAATAAAAACACTTTAAAATGAGGGCATGCATGAAAACAGATGGATCTGTCTGGGATAGTTTTAACATAATCAGTGCAGTTGCATGCACAGTTGGTATGCATATACAGGAGGGGAATTTTAGTGTTCACCGAAGTGTGCCTGATGCATCAACACTGGACTGTGGAAAAATGTTCAAGACTTTCTGCTACTTTAAACTTTCTCCATGGGAAATTATTATGCAATGTAAATATTGACAAACTCACTTCAGATTTTGTCTTCAAGTTACTTGATGATATGGTGTCTTGTGAGGAAATTTATATTTTCATCACAGGGCTCCTATTTGCATTAAACGTATTAATGCATTGTCAGCAAGCCTGTGGGAAAGCGACAGTCTGGTGGTGGCAGCTGTGTAATCCCAGCTGTTTCTGGAAGTTGAAAATATCAAGTGAATAATTTAAGTAGATGTGATTCTGGACATTTACTGCAGTGCTGAAAGCTGAAAAACTCACTGTATTTATTTCTGCTAATCAGTCCCAGTTTCCATTAACTATTGTCTGAATGTCTCTGCTCCCAGTCCACTTTACGGATTTCCCCTCCCTTGCCCTATCTGGCATCAAATGTGCAGAAGGATTTGTTGCGATTGGGTACCCGTTTGGATCCCCAGGACACCAGCTCTCCTCTGACTCCACCATCCAGTGCCAGCCCTGCTTCCTCAACCATTTCCCGCCGCTGGCGTGCTGGCTATCCATGGCCAGGTTCAGATGTGCTTGACCAGTCGGATGATACTTTCAGCATTGAGAGGGAGGCACGCCTGCACAGGCAGGCTGCAGGTAAATTTGTTTACCCCTTATAAAATGCTATGAAACAATGGCGTAAACCCGAGATCTTGGCTAACCTCTTCTGCACTCATTAGCTGTGAATGAGGCCACGTTCACTTGGAGCGGTCAGCTGCCTCCCAGAAACAACAAGGATCCTCTGTATTCCTGCAAGGTCTTTCTTGGTGGTGTGCCCTGGGACATCACAGAAGGTAGCTGCTGGCGGTCTGTTTTCACTGTGGCAGACCTGTTGTCTGTGAATCTGATCTGTATTTGCCTGCATTTTATAGCAAAATTAGTTTAAGCCCAGATGAGGACATGCTGAAATTCATTCTTCCAGAGTTTGATGGCTTGAAATAAGATTTTGTACTGGGATGTAACTTGGACAGAAATCCTCAACAATGCCTGTTACGGTCCAGTTATGGTACTTCAAATCAGAACAAACGAAACTGGGCAGAATCTCACCTCATCAGTCAATTCATTCTTGCCTGTAAATTGTTCACCTGCATGCCCAAAACTGTTTGTCACAAGGCCTAATGTGTGACCGGAAGGAGAGTCGAGGCTGCCTTGTAGGTGCTGGGAAGTGTTGTGGCCACCTATTCTGTTCAGATGTTTTTTTTTTTTTTCTTCAAGTTTAACATGGACACCTCTGTCCAAAATATGCACATTACCATCCTTGAGTGTCCTTTATCCTTGAGATGGACGATGGACTGCTAGATCTCAACCTCGAGACGTGGCTCTCCTGTGCTTTGCCATGTGTTTATGAAGGGGGTTGTTTGGTTTCTCCTATATAAAGGTCTGAGTATACCTCACTACATACATGATGCTGCTCGGCTTGTTTGGGTGAACCAGGTTCTGTCTGGTTTGAGAAACTCTGGATCTTTTCCAAACATGACATCCTGGTTAATTTCAGACACTCCTGCCACATTAGAAAATTTTTTTGCACCTGCTTTTCGTCTGTTGACTTCCCAGATTTTGTTTTCAGCTGATAAACCAAAAGGCTCACGTTAAACCAAATGCCCAAACTCAAGCGGAGTAGTGTGGTGTGAGGAGTACTCGGACCTTTTCATGAGAGACCAGATGACCTCTAATGAAACGTATGCCACAACAGTCGATCCAGCACTACTGGTCAAGATTCAGTGATCTATCTGCATCTCAAGGATAAATGATGCACTTGAGTGTAATGTACATATTTTGAATAAAAGCTTGATGGATTGAGGTGTCAAGGGAGCAGACTGTTGGACTGGAAAGAGTATCTGCTGACAGGTGGCCACAATTTATTAAATATAACACTTTTATTTTTTGTAGCTCAAGAGAATTTATAGTTGAATAGAAACTCTAACACTTCTAGCTAGTAATTTTGTAGTAATTGAGCGAATGTGAAAACTTGAGTTTATTTGCATTTTCATATTCATCAAAAACTTGGATGTTAGTTTTTTTCTCATGTTTTTTAAAGCTTTCCAATTGTTATACATCTGAGCTAGAAGTTTCCCTTTTTTTTATTTCACTGATGTCTAAAGTGTATATATTGTCACCCCACCCTCACTCTTTATTTCAGCTGGTCTGATCAACACCTTCAGTGGCTATGGCCCTCTGACTGTGGAGTGGCCGGGTAAGGATGGAAAGCATCCTCGCTGCCCTCCCAAAGGTAATATGGCTAAAGGTAACGACAAGCTGGTAGGCGTATTTTTTTTCTCTCCAAGCTTTAAGGTGGCACTGGTGAGCACATGGTATATTGGTGAGTTTTTTTCCCACAGGGTGGTGATTCTGGGTATATGTAGAGCATGGTGTTGGCAGCAGGTAGTGGGTAAAAGAAAACACGACTTTTCTGAATGCCAATTTGTCATCCAGACATTATTTCAGGCTTAGATTGGTCATTCAAAACCTTTTTATAAGTGTACTTGTTGCCTTTCTATCAAGTCAAACCATTTGCCTGCAAGTTGAGGTTCCCTTTTGGTGTGATATGGATGGGATCAGAAATGTGTAAGTCAGGGGTAGCACATTTGGATGTTTTTGATACTGTCAGAGGCCAGTCTAAGATGGTTTGTATATGTACAGCTTGAATATATTGGTAGGATGCTCTGGTTGGAACTACCAAGCAGGAAGACTATAGATTTATGGATGTAATGAAGGAGGACATGATTTGTGCAAAAGACAAAGGATGGGGTTAGATGGAGGCAGATAATTTGTTGTAGTTACCCCTGATGTGCAACAGC
>JAOXYM010000001.1:7649357-7663334 GCA_028567055.1 Leptatherina wallacei
CTGAACTAGTTTGTTTTAAAATGTGTGAACTGAACTTTGAACTAGTTCATGTAGAAAGTGAACTTTCCCAACACTGCTTGTCATGAGCAATGGACAATATAGACGTAACTTGCTTCTAAATCTGGCTATTGCTCAAGTTTACAGAAACCAAAGAATTCAACAAACATTTCATTTAATACCTGCAAATACTGCCCGATCGATCAAATTCAAAACACTAACATAAAAGAGAGTTAACTTCACATTGTTTTGTGGTATGATGCAACAAGATGAGTGTGCCCCCTCCATAAAAGAAAAAGAAATAAAGCCTCCAGTCTAATAACACAAGATTTCAAGCTGCAGCAGTCTGATCTCAGAGGAAAAGTAATGTCTACAAACTCAGGATGCAATTTCTCTACAATAACTTCAGAAACGCTAAGCGCACATCAGAAGTCTGGATTATACTTCTGCTCTGAGGGCCCAAGATTACAGCAAAAGATGCTTGTCTGACTCCAAAAACCGTCTTGTAAATATGAGAAAAACTGCGAGGAAGCTACCAAACATCCTGTTTCCACCAATGATGCTCCTATCCCTTAAAGAGAGATCTAATCGAGAAGTATCATGTGAGCTTTCAGCATCTAAACTTTGGAGTATATTCTTATCCAGATTCAGGTTTTAAACAATTCATTGTAACACAACTACAACAAAACTTGTGTGACGGTTTTAAAAATAAATAACTAATCTTAGGTGTGTGTCCCAGTGTGTACTTGTTAAACTGTCAGCGAGGAGCTCTGAAACAGGACAATCCTTTGTGCTGATAAAACCATAGAAAACTTATAAAAGCCAACATATCTACACAAGTGAACACTAAGGTACCACAACTGCACTTACCCTGCAACTTTGTTGCGCAGAGGCTTGCTGGGAATGATGGCGATCTCCTCACACACCCTCTTGTTGGTGTGGAAGTCATTGCCCAGACGTGTGTAGTATTTCTCGATGATGACCCTGGCGGCCTTCTTGACCGTCTTAGTCCTGACCCGTCCCTGAAGGGAAGTGCATCAAAAACTCCTCAGCTTTCATGCATTTCATATATAAAAACACCACATCCCCCCCTCCCAAAAAAAAAATCTGTAACAGGCGGTGCAGACAGAAACCTTGTTCAACCAAAACAATATAAAAGCTTTAATGAAAATCCTAATTTTCCATTAAAAACCACATAGAAAAATATAAAATGACTGCAAATTTGATTTAAAAAACAAACAAATCAACTTATATAAATATATTTAACCTGTCAGTGAACTTATAAACTGCCCAGTTTTCATAACATAAGTGTTTAAACATGTTTTAAATGTAAATTTAAGGAGTTTTATCGAAAATTAGGGCACATAGTGTTGCTTGCTTTCTGGGAAAGAATCATGTCTTTGAAAGAAAATAGTCTGTCCTATGTCATTCAAATAACTTAAAACTAAATCAATAAGCGATAAAAAAAAAAAAGCCCGGAAGTGATTGTAAAATCTGTCCTGGACTTGAACCTGGTTTTGGTATCAAATATGAACAAAATTCCAGTGAAGGGACTTCCTGGCTGCTTGAACAACTTACAGCCCAGTTTGCTCCCCACACGGACGCGGTTTGGTTGAATTTACGTGCATTTCACGAGACATCATGTCGTCCACATCCATTAATAACACACTATTATAACATTTGCGTACAGAGCGGTGCTTGTTACTGCTCGTCGGGTGAACACACGGTGAGGATTGAGGAGGATAGTGAGGGATAATCACGCAGAGTGTTTTGTGTACCCACCATGTTTGCTTGGACCGGTTGAAGAGAAGCGTAGTAGAGTCAGACCGGATGTTTATAGTTTACAGACTGAAGCGTCACAACACCGCCGCCTGGTGGCGGGAGGAGAGAACGACGGTGATAAGATAATGTTCTTTCACTGGAAACAGAAAAAAAATTGAAAATAACGAGGAAATAAATTATGATTACTGCATCCCTCAAGGATGATGATTCCCCCACCCCTGAAGATAGCGACTTTGAGGCACACAATTAAGTGCTACACATGAAAGAAAAAATTTCCTCTCTTTAATCAATAACATTAAAACACTGACGTTACTCTTTGAATGGAGTCTTGCAATTACTTTATCTGATTAATCTTTTTTTTATATATTCATGGATGCTACACACCCATTGGCCAAAGATTAAAGATGCATTGCAAAACTTTCCCACCTTAAAACTCATTAGGACTCATTATGGCACATTGCTACAGTGACATCTATTATGTGCATTTCTGGAGCCGCTGCTTCCCTGCAGCATCCCAAGGTTGAGAAACTTTCTTCTGGGACACTGCGTGACGTTGCAGATATAAACACAAACACAATTTGTTCTGTAGTTTGTCCGTGGATTTATATTTCCTCATTTTAGCTACTGAGCATTGACATCTAATACTCCTAAACACCTTAAAAACCTTCTTCCCCAGGCCGTCAAGGCCATCTGTCCAAAACATGAACCTGGTCTTCAACTCGTCTTATTAAGGTGTTAAAATGTGGAGAAAGTGAGGGAGCTGAAATTTCTGTTTCACATCCCCCACAGGTGTAAAATCATCTGAAACTATGAGGGGGGAACATTACACACACTTTCTCTTCTGTTTGACACAAACACAGAGTTGCTTTGTCCTCTCTGCTCTACGGCTGCTTGTTACCTGAGAGAGTGGAGAACATTACGCAGGCACTAAACTGAAGGTTGAAAAGCTCTGAGATGGATCAGTCTGGTATCTGAGTGAGTAGCTGTGAGCCCAGTATTTCAAAACTTTGAATCCAGATCAAAATTATCTGGATTTCCCAGTGTTTCATTTTTGTAGTGAATTTGGTTGGCATATGAGAGTATGACATTTAATTTTTCAAAAATATTGCGTAATAAAGATCATATAATTTACTCAATATGAACAGAATTGTTTTATCTAGATTCAGAGTGAAATATGTGTAGTAGTGACTGCAATTGGGAACCTTGTTTGTTTTACACACAAGATCCACCTTAAATCCACCTTCTGATGTGGATTTATTTTAATCCCTATTTTCAGGATCAAAATGATCCAGATTTGAGTCTAAAATTTTGAAAGACCTAAAAGGGCAAAAGAAAAAAACCTCGATCAAAGGTAGGATTGGATTTACACATCTGGATAAAATCTGCTTTGAAATACCCAATTTATGATCAATTTGGAAAAAAAAAATCCAATAATGTTTTTGATTATGTTTGAAATACTGTCTGTGTGCAGGTGGATCAAACCTCCCGATGGAAAGACTTTTCAGCTTCAGATGGAAAAACTAAGACGTGGTCCAGAGGTAGCATAGCTGTGTGAGAGGATAGCTCAGGGTGGCGGAGACTGGCTGATGTTCAACATGCTGCAGGTTCAACTCCCTGTATGAGCAAAGCGACCCGTTTCAGCTCAGAGATGAATGTGGAACGCTGTTCTACTGTGAAGAGTTACGGTTTTTAAAGAGTGAAAATCTTCTGTGACGCAGCATGGGTCAGGAATAAAAGCTCAGGCTGTTAGGAGGAAGCTCTGAAGTCTGGAGGACCTAGGATCAAACCTCATCTTCCAAGATGAAGATAGAAAAGCTCCACCAGAACAGGGACCAGTAAGGCTTCTTGGTGGAGAACTGGGAGTCTTCAGCCATGCAGCTGCTATTTTGATTCCTCCCGGTTACCAGGACCTGGATCATAAAACCCTTCCCAAGAATCACTCAGTCTGAAACTAATATGGGATTTGGTCCTCACACATCTTAGTCAGTCCTAAAGGGACATTTCTTTGCTACCTAGCAACCATGTTGTAGAGCTGCAACAGCAGCTAGATGGCCCTCTTCACAAGACACCCCTTTTACAGCCATTCCATCATCCGTGACGTAAAATTCCTTCCTCAGTCTTGAAGAGGGTTTAAAGGCCTTGCTCACAACAGACTAGAACAATCATCTACAATAAACGTGACAATAGACTTGACATAAGTTTGTGTTATACTGGCGTTGAGCTGAAAACAAAAGCAGCTTTTTCTCATTCTCATCATTTATGCACATTTGTTCAGGAAAATGAAGCAGAACAAAATGGTCAACACGTTCACACAAGGTGGAGAGATCTTTTATTTTACATTAAAAAAGGGTGCAAACTGGAGTTTCCCTTTAGGTGTGGAGGGAATAAAAAGTGATTTTTATAAGGTTCATGGTTCACTGTATTGTATGACTGGGGGAGAAAAAAAAGCCATTTCAGATAAAAAAAAAGGACCTTTACCTTTCTGCAAATTAAAAATATGAAACCATAAAATGAAGAAATGAGGGTCCTTCATTCTTGAAGCCCTTGACTAACTCATTCAAATACATTTCTGAAGTGACATTCATATTTCAACACAGTAATATTTATTTACAGTTAAGATTTCTCTTAATCATAGCTCTAAAAAAAATTAAAAAAAAGATGAGGGGAGGATAAACTCTTGGAGCTGTACAGTTTGATTTTCCACAGTCTGAGGGGAATAAAAAGGAAAAAAAAATCAAAATCAAAGAATGTCTTTATATGAATTCCCAACCAAGACTACAATTGTGAACTCTGTACAATTTACAGTTCAAATAATCATCACAATATTGCAGTAAATGTCACCCTACACCTCTCCCTCAAAGAAAAATATACAGTAAGTCCAACACGATTCTACAGTACAGCAACAAGGAAAAGTGCCAGAGAACCCAAAGAGACCGAAGCCATTCATTCACACTTCATGTCCTTTCATTTACGCAGCTCAGACACACGGGAACGAGGTCCTCGCAACCAAAGCCATCAACACGACCGACTGAAATAAACCCTGTAAGAAACGCCGGGAACTGAAATGGGATGCGCTGCGAGAAGACGTGAAAAGTTATTTATAATACACGAGAACCGGAAGTCGCAACGTTTCACTGACCCAACAGTACACGAGCCCTACGGGGGAGAAAACTACCTTCAGAGAGAGACCGCTCTCCATCTCCAGATAAGCCATGCAGATACAGAGCAGAGTACTCCTAAAACGCTCCGTATGGGGCCCCACCGAGTTTAAAGTAAATACATCAGAGTAATATATCAACATCTACGAGTTCAGCCATGAGCTATAGAGATAGAGGACCCGCAGTTTAAAGATGAAGCCGATGTTGCAAAGATGATCGGTCACGAACTCTCAAAAACAGTAAGCTTGGACAATACGTAGGTACTTTTGTTTTTTCCTTTAAAAAAAAAAAAAAAAAAAATCGACAACAGTAAGAAATACGGGAATGACTCGAACACTTCCGGGTACGACACTGAGCCATGTTGCTCCGATTTCTTAAAAAAAAAAAAAAAAAAAAAAATCTTTCCAAATGAGAGCGGACACGTCAAGGACAAGGGGAAGAAAAACATTCATCTTCATATTTTCCTGGCACCGGTAAAAAGGCATGGGCTAGTAGTAGTCTCAGAAATGGCACTCAGGGAATTCAGGGGGCACACTGAAGGCTATATAGTCATGATATCCATCTCTGCACAGAAAACGTTCAGCTCATCTTCGGTAGCTGGGGTCAAACGGTCCAGCTGCCACTGATGCTTCCTGGGGGAGAATCATAAGCAGCTGATGTCACGGGTTTGGCATTTTTGAAAAAAAAAATTAATAAAACAAAGTGAAGGCTCAAAATACAATGTGCTGAACGTTAAATCAGAGACATGGAAGTGACTTAAATGTCCAAACCAACATCTGACTGCATCTCCTCAGGGTGGAAACAGTCATCTAGTCATTAACACCAGTTTAGAACAGGACTCCGCAGGCAACAAACTTCACCTGGCCAAAACACTTGAGAGGCACTAAAACAACTCACAGAAATGAATACCTGTCATTCAAATAGCCTGTTTCCCCACCGTTCCCCTCAAATCCTACGTGTGGAATTACTATGAACCAAGACAATCAAAACAAAGACGAAAAAAAGGTCCCGTAGATTTTCATATTCAAGTACTTTCAATAACACAATAACTTAAGACCCCGGAATAACTGACGTGTCGGGGAGGGGGGGGGGGGGTAAAAAAAAACCAAAAGGCTATACAGTGTAAATACACACAACAAGCAGGTTTACATACTGACTCATTGAGATAATTTGCAACATCAACAGCATTTCCAAAAGATGGTGAAGCCGGCCCAAAAGAAAACCATCAAATCTGACACACCTGGTGAGAGTCAAGTTATCTTGGACTTGCATGTGTGTGTGAGCAGAGGGGCGAATGGAAGGTGGCATGGCACAAAAAAGAGGAGTGCGTGGAAATTAAAAAAAACAAACAAAAAAATCTAAAGTGTATTCCCTGCACCCTGTAGGGAAGGCCTATCACACGAGGCAGCTACAATTAAAGTAAAAGCACATTTAAAGTACAGTAACAAGAAGGCAGGGTCTCGTCAGGGAAAGCCGGAGGTCAACAAATGTAGTGCAGTCATGGTCTCAAGCTTTCTTGTTTCCCCGCTCTTTCCCCTTAAAACCATGGCTATTTGGAATGGGAAAAAACAAACATACCCCCAAAAAAAACAAAAAGAAATACAGCTTTCAACAAATTCACATTAGCATATAAAAAAGGCAACAAAAACAACAAGACTGTAATACACTTTTCTGTTAGGAGGATAGGCAAGGTGACATATTGAGATTATTTCAAGGCCTCCAGGCCTCACTCGCATCAACGTGCGGGTTTTCCGTTTCAGCGCCGAGTACAGACTGAGGTTCAGCAGGCCTCCCAACATCCAACATCGCTTTGCAGCACAGGGGTCTTCACATGTAGGGGCAGGAATACTTTCACACCATTACACCAAAATCTTCCATTTGGATTTGCGTTCTTGGGGATAAATCTTCAGTGTGCTAAGGGAAGCCTTCAACACATGCGAACAGTCTTTGACTTTTGGGCTTCATTATACAGGTGACCCCAAAACTTAAACAGCAAGTCTAGCAACCGTGCTGCCAACTCGTCGTCCACCTGGTGATGCGATGCGGTCGGTCTGTTGGTTGATCGGGGTTAAGGCATTGAACAGAGGTGTTTTAGAGGCTGTGATGCTCTGAAGCAAATCACACCAGTTTTTCTTTGAATCCTTCTCTTTTCTTTTAAAAATCGCTCCGAAGCAACACCCCCAATGTCTACTGTTGTTGAAGAGTCCATTATTAAGATTAAAGACATTTAAGACCCTCCTAACCCATAAACCTAGCTAGTTTTGGTCTCGTGTTTTTCCTTTTTCAAACATTGGTTTTAACGCTTTAACCGTGATTTTCCTTCTCATGCACATGATAATTGCAAATACTCCAAAGTCTTTTACTTTTCCGTCCATACATTCAATGTGTATGTTTAAGAATTTTGTAGGAAAACTAGTGGCAACTGAGAGATAAATAGCATAAATAGCATTTTTTTTTTCAGCCCACTCTACAAATGTCAGGTTGCCGCTCATCATCACATAAGACAACAGGAGCAAAACTGCATGAGAGTCAAAAGAGACTGTAGTGTGTTTTGACGGCATCGTGGTTAAGTGGAGTGCTTTGATCAAGCAGTGTTAGCAGAAATTAGCTCAGAGAACACAGTGCAGTAAAAAGTCTCTGGTCTTCTGTTCTCAAAGGCCCAGATCCCAGTGCCAGGGTTGACCTCTTTGGAGAGAAGAAAAAGAAAAAAAAAAAGAAAAAGTGCAGGGACCAAATGGCAGACTGCTGCTCATTGCGCCCGTGGGTGAATATAGGCAGTTACACTCTTGGCTCCTCATGAGTTCACGTTTACATTCAGTCCTGTGTCAGGAATGCCCCAAAAGGGCTTTGTGTCAGAATGAGTCAACAAACTAACTCTGGGCGAAGCGAGATGATCTGGGGCTTCACGGAGGTGAAATTAATCATTTCATGAATCACGAAGAAACAATAGTACATAACAGGCTTGAGGATGGCGAGATTCCACAGGAGGATCAATCTCTTCGTTTAAAAATACCACAGAAAAAGACACTGGAGCAAAAACTTTTTGCCCAAAAACAAAAAAAAGAGAAAAATACAAAATGTTGGGCGTCTTGAAGAGGAAAGGGAAAAAAAAGAAATAAAAAAAAAAAAAGGATAGTCCTCTGCAAGAGTCCATCAAAGTTGTTCCCAAATTGGCCGGGTGACCTGCAAAACATCTCCACAGAACTTAGCAGAGGGGACCCAAGGGAAAAAAATTTTTTTTTTTAAAAAAGGACTCCCATCAAAAGACACAAGTGACTTGTACATCTCAAACCAATTGAACTGGTCCCGGCAGAGATCATTTTAATCAAGAATTTTCAGTCGACTCCCTCTAGAACTCTGAATGGGACCTTCATGATTTTCTGAAATCACAATCAACTGAGCCAGACACGCGGATCGTTTCAGTTTGGTGCTGGCTCATCATTTGTGCCTCGGCGTGTTCTTCTTCCGTTTTCGCTTAAAGAAGCAGCAGCACCTGCGGACGGAGACAGACATTAAAGCAGTTTGTACATAAGGCAGGCTTGAGATGAAGCAAAAAAAAGAACAAACACAAGCAGAATGCATAAATTAGTGTGGTAAATATAAGAAATTAATATAAGTCTTTCAAATCAGGGTACATTTTTATTTTGGGGATTGTAATGAGGAGTTTAGCATCAAGAACATGACTGCTGCATTGCCATCCAACATGTTTCGTCATCACCCACTTTTTTTTTTATAGACATGTGGTAGAGAGTCACAACTACAAACTGCTGAAGAGGACATATTTTGTATGCAAAAAAGGAGCAGTGCACACAAAAAGCACAAGACACGGTGAGCCTTAATGGTCAATAAAAACATAGAAAGACAAGAAAAAAAAGTAGTGGATCACAACATAGGACAGTGACTGGGTCCTCTTATAACAAATAGACTAACCAAAAAAAAATTTGAATCCAAATAAAAAGGAGTTGCATCACGTTGATGCTAGCAAAGCCACTGTAGTTAACTTGGATCAGAGTCTTTCAGTTGAGTCTATCTGCCATCCTGATGGAACGTCAGTTCATTTTTGCATCCATTAAGCAGCTTGGCCCAGTAAATAGTGAAATGGTGTTTGTTTGTTTTTTTTCGAAAAGAAAAAAAAAAAAAAAAGTGCAGACTTTGATTGTGAATATAGCTCTCTCTGGGATTTATAACACTATATGCCAGTGAGAGTTTAGTTAAACTTAATAAATAACTCCACTGGGCCCAGCCCAGGCTGGTCCACTCCCTGTCCCATGAGTCTGATGTGGACAAGCAGAGAGGGACTCACCACAGGTTGAGCATTTTCACGCAGCTACAGAAGAAGAGAGAGGAAAGAGTGTCAAGAGAAAAGAAAGATTAATACAGTAAGACTAAAATGATGGGACTGGGCACATGCCGTACAAACATGCACACAAACACTACCCAACAGGACACAGGTGGACACAGACGGGGAAAGATTCAGAGATTTAAAAAGGAAGAAAGATCACAGGAAAGGTTACTATGCAGCTTATAGTGTTTACCACAACTTCTTAGTACGATGACGATATGGCACCAAAATACTGGGTCTACTGTTTGCTATAACAACGAGCCTGTCACCCTTTCAAAAATGATTTTGTCGCCTAAAGAAAAGAACATTTTTCTAGGAGTGAATTATTTTAGTTTTTGTCCCTGCTTTGTAAAAGTTTTTTCAAACTGAACGTCTCCATCTGGACATTCATTCAGAAAAATTCCAACATAAGAAATTTCAGCATCAGCAATGTTTACCATAGTTGATAAAAACCTGTAACGTTGTCCAAATAAAAACATTACAAAAACAGGAAGTCACTGTATAACCACCAGCTGCAATGTTACGTATTACCGTCTCATTTATATGGATATACAGTTTATAGAAGAATTATTCCAGTAAGCAGTTCTACGGGGCTTGTGCAGAAGTTAATGCAAGTTGGGCATAAAAATGTACACTTTCCTCAAACAATAAGTCATGGTTATTTTTTATTTCATTTTTGTAACTAATTATAAAAAGTCTACTCTTATTTTTTTCCCCTTTGCAGATCATATTTCCAGATATCTTTAAAGCAGTTTTGCAGGCATTTTACATTTACATGTTATTACTGATTTTCTCTGTTCTACTGCAAACACTTGGGCCTCTGCTAGCAGGGTAGACTTTCAGGTCTGATTTCAGTCACTTCGAAGCTGAAGAAGCCAATGGCTTTAAAATTTCATCCGTTTATCTGCGTAACATTTGATTTTTAAATTAGCAAAATGCTTGCAGGCGTTTTCCAGACATGGATTATGACAATTCCTAAAATTAACAAGTCCCCAAGACAATTTGTTGAATTCAGTTTAAAATAGTAGGGATGCATGACAATTGTTTAAATTTTTCAGTCAATAAATCATCAATAAATCCAAAATAATGTTTGCTGCAGGTGTAGTTGACATGCTGCTCATTCCAGGCAACTTATAAATTGCTTTGTGTGTGTGAACCTTTACATACGACGATAAAGAGCAAACAAAAGCATAAGTAATGTAGTGTTAATCAATCATTTGTTAAATAAAAATTCAATAAGTGGGCGAAGTTGAAAGAGAAAGTGTAATTGTTCGAAACACTGAGTTCTATCCTTTATAAAATCCAATTTGTTGCTCATTAAAAATATACAAACCAGTTGAAACTAAATTAAATGAAAGTGTGTGTGTGTTGCCAATGATGTGCAGTGAAAGAGCAGGAAGAGGAAAACAGGTGCGTAATAATTCAATTGAACCAGCTCTAATGGATACCAATATTTAAAACTGACCCTGCACTTACTTAAAGATTATCACTACACTTGTTGGTTTCACCCAAAGAATAAATTAAAAGATAAAAAGCAATCTATACGTATGATTTTAATATGGCTGCAGCTGATATTACTTCAAAAACAAAACTGAAAATGCCTCAAATGCCCAATTTCCATTCACTTCTGTGTGTCCATAGATTTAACCAAAGCCATCATATCTGGTGAGGTATCAAAGAGATGGGCAGCAAACATGCCAATCATTGCATCAAACAAATGTGTGAATGGAGCAGGAGGGCTTGTCATCTGGTCAGAAATAAAGACTCCAGATTAAAAAGGGAGTAGACGGCTGCTGGGGGGTTGTGAAGAGACTTAAAGATGGGAAACTGCTTTCCCAAATCAAAGCACTCATGGAACAGAATTTATCCCCTCATCTATATTTGTAAAACAGAACTCAGCCTTTTTGGTTCCTTTTTATGCATGACTAGATTGTTCAATAGAGGGATATTTCTTTAAGACAATCATCCTGCTTGGAAATAAAGCAGCTTCCTTTAGCAGCTTCTCATGTCGTGTGTTAGCTGAGAGTGACAAATGATCTGCGTCATTCTTTTCATTCACTTCATCAGAAAACATCAACTGAACATCGCAGATAGGCAGCAGTTCAGGTCAAAAACCTACACATTCAGAGAGGTAAACAGGGCAGGATGACAGCCGGGGGGGGGGGCTCTCACAATTCAACAACATACCAAAAGGCTGAGAGTGAAAGAGACGGCAACAGAGGGAGAGGAGTGGGAAAGAGGAAGCAACAGATGGGCACAGGAGAAAGAGAGGCGTAGTGGGCGAATGACACATACTTGGCCTCGTCGACTACTTCCACCTCTGCCTGAGCCGTTATTGGAACGTTGGAATGAGCCAGTGGATCATCTGCATTCAGCTCCCCGTTGGTTGAACTGACCACCTGTAGCAGAGACTGCCATTACTTCAGATAGACTCACTCACGCTTGTATAAACACGACAGTTTAATACTAGCATGTTGGAGTGGATAGAAATTAGGCTGAAAAAAAAGGAAAAAAAAGCTGGGAGAGAAAGATTCACTGGTTAAGGATCAGTAATAATTTACCAGGTGACAACAATTTTAGATTGTAAGACTCTTTGCTATTTACCAAATTTAAAAACAGAAATGTTGCATCCAATAGGATAAAATGTGTGGATAAGTACTTAATACATTAATTTTATTCTATTTTGTTCAGTGGCAGTATTATGTATGCATTATAATGTGGCTGAAGATGTTTTCTGGCATCTGGAGACTCCACTTTGCAACCTAAATGCACAAACACACAAAAAAAAAACACCCTCTACTTTAATAAAACAATGCGGTTTTAAAGGTAGCTATACCGTGTAACTTTTGGCCACTAGGGGGCTAAAACTGTAACTTCCTACTGGCCACACCACACTATTGCAAAATTAAACAGTCTTCCTGTTTCTGGTCTCCTCAGATATCGTGTTCACCCTCTTACTCTGTTCAGATTTGACAAACGTTCAAGGAAAAAGTAGCATGAAGCACAGCCAAGGAATCAAATGGGGTGTAAAATCATAAGATATCACAAATTCTGCCAGGATAAAAATTTTATTTGCTTTAGGGGACAGCGTTCAAAATGAAGTAATATCGTATGCTGATTAACAATCACTGGTATTCAGATTACATCACAAAAGACAACTAAAATATCCAATATAAAAATTGTATTCTTGAGATCTGACATTTCAATGAAAAACAATCTGTAGTTTTAACAGACTGTGATCATCGACCACTGTTAGTATAATCAACTGCTATCTCAACCATTGGTTAAAAAATGATAAACTATGATTCTCACCATTATTGTCCAAAGGAAAAGAAATAAAATGCAAAGAAACATTTTTCTCTAGCTTTCATTACAAAGTTTAAAGACATAATCACATCTTAAAAGGGATACCATGTAGTTTTTGACCCACATATTAGCCTAATGTGAGTAATAATGGATGATTTCTGGGGTCACTACAGTGCTTGAGGTGTGTCGGCGCTCCGAGGGGGGCTGCCCTCTTCAGAAACCAGACATTGTAACTTTGCAGGAGCGGATCTGTCTCTCATGAGATCATGTGACCTGGAGCGCTTTGCTATTAGCTGGTCAAAGTGGTCTGCGAACACAATTCCAAAACACGGATGGAGACCGTTTAATTTTGTGACAGTGCCATGTGGCCTGTGGGAAGTTACAGGTGTAGTGCCCTCTAGTGGCCAAAAGTTACACGGTATCCCTTTAAAAAAAAAAGGACTACTGTATCAACGATTGATCAATTTGGATTGATTCTATTGTCTTATTGATTACTGAAATGATGGAATGATGTGGACCAATGTCGTCCTACACCTGTAGAATCTAATTGTTCATTTCATTGATGTGAAAGTATGACTATGTCAGATTTGTTGGAGCGCCTTTATCTACTGGCACAAAGGATCAAACGTTTACTGGAGGACATCACCCAAAAAAGTAAATAATTCCCACTGGATGTTGACATGACTGAACACAGATATATAGTCTTCTTAGACTCAAGATTCACACTGAAATACCCAAAACTTATTAATTTTCCTGCTTCTAAATAGATTTCTGAGAAATAGAAAAACGCTTTCTTTTACCAATACTAAAATATTCTGGGCCTCCCATCACATACACCTCCCAACTACGCAAGTGAAACTTGTCCAAGTCGTGGAAATCTTTGATGAAAGCAGAATCAGAATCAGAGATGAGGGAAAAAAGAGGCATCTCTGCACTGCGCCTGCGTAGGGCACACTGCACAGGTACAACAAAAACCTCAGTAATTTCATTGTCATTGAACCAGCGTCCGATGAAAATCCTTTCCAGTACAACCCGTCCAAACAGGATCAGGTAGACTGGGGGCTGCAGCCGCAAGCAGCGCTGGCTTTTTTTTTTTTTTTTCTCCCCCCCAAGGTCAAAATGACTTAAGGATGTTCCTTCAGGCACAATGACCTTTTACAACCAATGAGCATGCACTTCGCTGGCTCGGGCCAATTCATCCTGCCATGCAAAAGGTGTCTTGATCTTGCAAGGCGTGTCCAATGCCCCTTTCACACTAGCACCTACTCAGCCCGGCCCGGCACCACACCGCCCGGTTTGTTTGTGTTCCCATTATCATTTTCCCGGGGCAAGTCGGGGCGAGTCGATACTCTTTTAGCACCTACTCCATCGAGGTTCTGAAGGGGCTGAGTC
>JAOXYM010000001.1:7676092-7696562 GCA_028567055.1 Leptatherina wallacei
ATTTTTTTCTGTGCTCCTAATTTTTTTCATTTGGGAGCACTTGTGCTCCTAGTGAAAAAGCCAAGCGTACAGCCCTGGCCATGGGTATCATCTAATCTGTTTTTTGTGCATGTTAATTCATCTCTGCTCTTCATTGTAAAGAAAAGCACAGCATACTGTATATAAACTACTTATATAACAAGTGGTATGAGCATAATGCACTTTAAAGAACCTGGACACAGTTAAAATGGCACCATAATATGTGTGGAACAATTACCATGTCCACCCCTGCTTCTGCTATCAACAGATAATGGCATCATCAGTCCAAAGCTACTCAACATCCTAACCCAGCCTACTAAACATTTGTGATGAAATGCCAAAATTTTATTTACTTCTGCCAGTTTCCCAAGCTGTCATGCAAAGACTTTTCATATTGCTTAGACAGCTAGACAATCTTTCTGTGGCATCATCAACACTTTCAGTGACAGATTATCAGTGTTAGTTGCTGACCGCATGGCTCACTCACAAAAGCATCTCTAAGGAAATCATGAACATTTTTATTACCGTTTGTGTGACAGCAGAAAAAGCTATCTTTTTTTCTGCCATTTAGGGACAGTTCAGTGTTTAAAAACAAAAAATTAAGTCCTGATCACAAAAACATTGCTCCAACACCCTGACTGAACAATATAGAACGTCACTCAGCTGTAACGTAATATTCGCCAAGGTAGAACTGGCCACGAATTGTAGATATTGAAGTCTACTGAGAGTGAGGAAGTTTATGTTTACTTTACCCTGGTTCGTAGATATTGTCTCTTCAATTTGGTCATTTTTCCCAACCATCGTTATACATCATTACTTATGTTTTCTGATGACCAGAGAGCTCCTCTTTCTAAAATACCCTTTCACAAAGAAGAAAGCCAAAGGCCAGGCAGTGGTCATTAAAATATGTAGGCCAACTGCTCTGTCAGTTTGAGTAGGCATTCATGAACTCCAGTAAACCACATTCTGGAGATTAAAATAAGCTGCTGATCCAGCTCAATATCAACACGTAACCAGAGTTGAGTAATGACTTGTTGTGGAAATGATGCAATCTTTGGGACAATCTTCAAAAACAGTAAAATCATTATCATAAAGTCACATAAACACCAAAAAGAATGGAAAAACAAGTCTAATCTCACCTGTATTTCCCAGAGTTTTGTAGAACCGGTACTCCAAATGCAGCTGTGGCGCCCTTGACTTCACAGGTTCCTGCACGATGAAGATAACCAAACCAGTGATGACTGAATAAGAGAGTCTTAAAAACTGAATTTTTATGTCATGTTTAATCAATACAGATAAACAATTACATTTCCCTTGGATCATTAACATACTTTTCAAATTTAATTTTACTTCCGACTACTCAAACTGCACTTGGTAATAACTTTGAGATAAGTCAATGTCACATTTCTCATTTAGTAGTTCCTCCGTTTCTGCTCAGTTGATTCCAATTTTTTTAAGCTCATTAAGCTCAACATACAAAAAGATAGCAGTAGAAAACTAGTTTCGTGAGCTTGCTCATTTTGATACTGTTGTAAATTACAATTCAAGGGCATCAGCCGGGAGTCACAAAAAGTCCATCAATAAAAAGAAGGACACACACCTGGCTGAGCATCTACACATCATTTACAAGTCTCTGAAATCAGAACAGCCACAGACAACAACCATGATTTTGAGCCATATTTCTAGAAATCATGTGACCCTATGCATGATTTGGGTTTGTTGTTATTGTTGCCTTTTAACAAAAATAAGGAGAACAAAAAAAAGAGTTAAAGCAACAATCTACTTCGTATAGTTAAGTGATTTTTTTACATTGATATTACTGATCCCGATTAAAGCCTGCACCAATTCTATGCAATAATGAAGTGGTTTAAAACTGAGTAAAATATTTAAAAAAAAACAAGGAGTCAGCCTGAGAAATAAAGTGAACACTTACCAGTTTAATAGCGACATACTCATTTGTATAGAGATTCTTACCTGAAAGAAGACAATAGAGTAATAGCATGTATTAGATGGCTGTCTGAAAGTACAACATGCATGAATAACTCTGTTATTTTCTTCTATATTAAATCAACTTAATCTCAAAATGCAAACTTTGGAACATTAATCACTACAAGACTAAAACTCAACTTACCAAGCTTCAATTCACCGAAGTTTCCACAACCAATCTTTTTCCCCACACGAAAATTGGGCCCCACCATAAGGACACCTGATGAGCTTGAGGAACCAGATGGCCGGGACGAGTGTCCACTTCGGCTCCCCTGGGAAACTTTGGTGCTTCTCGCTGGCCGCTCGCCATATTTGTCTCTTTGTTGATCCATGGCGTATGCAGCACAGGTCAGCGGGAGCCAGCAGTGATAGACAAGAAGGCCTCCTGGGCTGGGCCCACCACAGCCACAGCCCTGGTCACTGGCAACACCTGGACGGCACAATTACTCTCATGGGCTAGTATCTGGGGGAACAAGTAGACACTCCTCCCGACCTCACCATGTCACCTCTAACAGTTGTTGGGCCTCAACATTTGTCACAGAAAGATGAAGATCTGCAATCAAGTACAACAGGGAAAACATAAGTATCCACTAACAAAAGCACATAGGACAAACAGGTATATCACTTGCAAAGTTGCTTCTTTATGTGAATCTAATAATATTCCCATTAAATATACTTTGAGGGGGAAAAAATGCAGGCTGATCTTTTCAAAAGACTCCCCTTGACCAAAAACTGCACAATTCATTTAATAGTGTTTACAACCATAAAAGCACCAATTACAAAATTGTAACACTTAAATTACAATTATTCACTTTTTGCCAAACAATGCAAATACAAAGCTTTGAAATGACACATATTGCAATTAAACATTTCTAAACTGAAATCTGCAATAGAGAAAATTTGACTAAATTTATGATGTTTCATTCACATCCATTAAAATGACTAGACAGTTCTAAACAAGGACAGGGGTGGTTTATAGTAAAAACACTTCTGGGCTAGAGATAGCAATCAAATCACAGTGGTCACAGAAAACACAGCAACTACTTTGAGCATCAACACAAAGCTTAAGTCAGTTTGTGATCATGAAGGCATCTCACCACCCACAGCAATAGCCTGGCGGACAATGCCATTGGAGAATGTTATGTAAACAATTATATAAAGCCATGACGGCTTGCAAGGACATTAAAGCTTAACTTGATGGACATTAGTCTGATTTCTTAACTCACCGTCATTTCATTATTTAACATAAAAGGTAGTTTGGTGAGGTATTATCAAATCACTACGACATATAAAAGTTCTATCAGCTGAAAATCTACCGGGATATCCTATATTGTTTATTGTCTTCACGTTAATCTACAAAAGGAAAATGACTGTTGACAAAAAAAATTGACAGACTCTGATAACTGTTCAATCCAAATGATCTTCTGAATGTTAAAAATAACTTTTAATGGTTTCAGGGAACAGATAAAGCCCAGCCACTACTGTTTTCATGACAATGCTGTAATTTCTGTACATGCAAAGGCTGCAGCTTAAAGTATCGTGTGTGGGTTTCTGGATGACTCATATTCAGTATTGCCTGCGCAGATCTCAGCATCAAAGACAACTAGTTTGCTCTCAAGGGCAACTGTGCACTGTTGCTATTACATAAAACCACAAACAGAACAACACAACTATAAAAACAGGTTTGTAGAAGAGACCAGTGGTGAGCTGTAACAGTTTCCATTGTGCAAAACATGATTTGTGGGTCATTATAACCCAAGGTGCACAAGCGTTTAGATTAGCTCAGCAGTGTTCCTCTTGATTTCAAGTAGTGTCTATCATATTCATGCACAAATTCACACCTCAAGCTCCTGTCAACCAGTTTACACTAGATATTACCACAGACTATATCAGTCACAGCTGTTCACTTTACAGCCCACAAATCAATTACAGCAGAGATCATTATACAATTTCACATATCTTAGCACTAAAAGACCTTTCAAATTTAACGTTTATTCAGAGTTGTCAATACTACTGGTCTTTTCTTGCTCATTGCGTGTATCATTCATTTTACCAGCCGTATTGCAAAAGCACAGCTGCTCTGCATTTCGAACATGTTCAGACATGCCCAATATGAGGATTACCATTGGCAAGTAAACATAGTGGTACAATAACTTAATTCCAACCATTGGCAAGGCTTTAAACTACTTGAGTTAGAAAAATAATTAAAAATCTGCAAAATTTTATTGTGAATTAATGCAACAGTATGAGGTAAAAAATAAAAGCATAACATGGTAAAAAGGTGTTATTCAGCCATCAGATTGCTTTGTAGTGTTATTAATGTGCTGATAAATAATCATTGAATGATAAAAATCTAACATTGATCAAGTATTAGTACAGATAATAGATGTTAATTTATTTGGCTGAAACCATGTTAAGGATGCAGTTGTTTCAATTAGCAAGGTCAAGGTTCAGCAGCATTATGCGCTAAAAAGTGAGCTAAGCCCACTACCACCTAAATACTAAATGATCATGTTTTTCCCATTGTTAGATTTTTCTCTTGCCTGGTTTGAGTATATGCCTGAAGCATGGAAACATAATTGCTGGATGTGCTGAAGGAGACTTTTACATTAGTCTGGCTCTTAACATAGATAGAAAGTCTTAGCAATAACTTAATGCAACTCCGGACAGATATAAATGTTGCCATATTGATAAGCTTATCTAAACAATGCCCTGAAGATTGCATGCAGTAAAAGCTTTAAGCGGTCCAATAAAGTTTTAGTGTGTGAGATTCTATTTTGTTTTAGGTTTTTTTGGGGGGGTAGTGTAATTTCAAAATATAAAAGTAGTACTCGAGTCTGTAAACTATTCTTTACTCCACTTAATCAATAAAATGAAGACCAAAGTCAAGCAAAGCACTGGAATGTTCAGTGGAGGGAAAAAACAACTACCTTGCAGTTCCATTGGGTAAACAAGTGGAGTCTTAAGTTTTGATAATAGGTGGGGATTCCCCAACCTTTATCCTTGCAGAGGTGCCATGTTGAATGAGGATGCTTCGTGATACACACCTTTTGGCAACCTATAAAAGGATATGAATTTCTTAGAAGATATAAAAGGATTTTCATCAACTCAAGCAATTTTATTGATCTTTTTCCTTAGTGATGTGTTCACCAATTCTTTGTATCTACTATGCAAATATACTCAACAGCAAAAGGAGCAAGACAATTAAACCAGTTTTAATCAGAACTGGCTCTTGATTCAAAAGTAAAAATTTGGCCTAGTCTGGCAGATTTAGATCAATGTGGGGCTTAAATTCAGATAACGTTACTGAATTCACGATACGTCTTTTGAATGTCAACAATTGCTAGATTTGTTCCGTGCCGAGTAGATAAGTAGTGCATGTGTCTGTCTATTTAATGAGGATATAGATTTATGATGGCACAGCCCAATGGTTTATGCTGTCCTCATTGTCATAGTAGCATTCATTTGACACATCCTGGGTCTGATTGAGCGCTAAATAGTAACAAGATCGATCCAGGTTTTGTAACAATCCCCGTTATCTTTTCTTCTTAAAATTAGCAGACTTTATATGGTATTTTGACAGCATTGCTTTCAAAGTGCTGGTTTAATACTTCAAAGAAATGCGTAAATATAAAAATAAACACATACATTACTGTTTGCAGTATAATAACATGTCCAAGTGTTTGATGATACTTTTAACTTTAAAAAAAAAGAAGAAAATAAGAAGTTTTAAGCTAATTGGTGTAATTACATATGGCTGGTTTTCAAATCTCAGGCACATATGTAAGTGGTTTTAAGAATATTTCAAAGAATGCACATTGCAATGTTGCTTCTCTTGAGAAAATACTGCATGTAAAGCTGTATTTTGTTCTATTATTCATTTGTTTCATATACGTGTTCATAAAGTGGATTTTTGTATAGCTGCTACCATGGCCAGGTCTCTCTTGTAAATAGATAAAAATCTTATTGGAACTTTCTGGTTGAATAAAAGTAAGATAAAATAAATCGTAAAAAGCTACTTACCATTTATCATCCTTCAGGAACACAGTAAGGTTACAGTGGGAAAACTCCAAAAACCTTGACATATTTGCTGTTCAAAGTAGCTTGAAAAACCGGGGTACTTCTAGGTGATTAACATATATTGAAATAACTCATCTGTTGACATATCATTATTATTATTATTATTATTATTATTATTATTATTATTATTACTACAAAAAAAAACATAATGGCTCTGAGTGCAGTGATTAACCTTCAGTGGAAATATCAGCCTGTGAGGGGGCCTGCCAACAGTGCAGACTCCTACTGTGGCTGTGCCAACTACCAGCTGCCTGTTTTCTTTTATGAACTGTAGTTGGTGGGAATTTAGATTATGCTCCTTTTTTCCTCACATTTAGTTAATAAACATTTTCTACATTAAGCATAGCATTTTCTTTGTGTGCACCTGCATCCATGAGAATAATCCTTTTCCACCAAAAGATCTGTGTTTCATCATTTACAAACACTGTGTGATCATAAATATAGAGTCCACTTGTCTGAAACAACTTATACCTTACTTGATCAAAATGCAGCTTTAGCAAATGAATGGTGGCAAAATAAATTAACAAGTGAACATGTATCAAATGTATCTAAAACAAACACACAGATTATGGAGTTTCCTTAGTAGAGGAAGAGGAAGTAAACAATTAGCTTGAGTACAAGTTCTATTTTATCACAGCTAATGTATTATTTAATAGAAAATAAGGTTAACCAATTACATTTCTAGGTGAGTAAATGATCATCTCCAATACACACTGCTTTAGTTACTGCATTTCACTCAAATGATCAAGGAAATGCACAGAGAAAAAAACTACTACTACTCAAGTCTGATCACCAGCATAGAAAGAAAGGGGGAGAAAATAACTCTTTGCAACATTACTAAAGTGTCCATTTGGACTTTTAACATTTGCATCCGGCAGTATCAAACTTCTACCACGTCCACAAATGCTTTAACAGAGCTCTACCCATGGCGACCAAGCTTAGAAGGGGGCCTTGATCAAATGCAAGAATCTAAATCTAAAATCTGCAATCCTGTTTGTGGAAAACTGTTTCCTGAAAATAAAAATACCAGTGGGAATAAGTTTCTATAATGGAGAAGTGTTAGGTAGAGGTAGTTGAGGTTCATATAAAGATGATCGATTCTTTGTAAGCAGGCCTGCAGTTGAATCAAAACAAGGAGGCGAGTTGGCAGCTGTGTACCAACGTTTCACGGACAAAGCCAGCCGTGGCAGTCTATTTTAAGTGGTGGTCACGTCGATTAGTAAATGAATTAACCATCAACCAAGTCAAATTACCAGGTTTCCAACACGAAACGTGACTAGCCAGTCATACAGCTAACGTTAGCAAAACAATACTTAGCCAAAGTGACTGGTCTGCCTGAAAATATAGTCTACGAAAACCGCAACACAAATATTCCCTTGTTTGGCAGATGCAACTAACTACTCCAAAGGGCAACAACAAGAGCAACCATTGTCTTTGCTTAATATTGCCGCTGAGCACCAACTGATGGCTGGGTGACAGCTGGACCAAGCGCAACAAGGAAATTAGCTCCGTTAGCAACGAAAATATTAGCTAACAGCCAAAAACCTTCCACCAAATGCTGCTTTGCTAGCGAATCGAAAATAAACAGAACTGACCCACCTTCAATGTGGTAAGTCCAGACCACTAGAGCGCAGCTTGTCTCCCTCACGTCAAAAGTAGACGAGTGCCCCGAGCTTCATATGATTTTTTCCCCCCTGCGCTCTACTTGTTCCTGGTGTTTCAAGCTAACAGCCGTTAGCGGCTCTCTCCATTCTTCGTCTGCCTCCGCTGCTCGTGAAAGGTTCGAACACACCGGATATAGAAAAACGGCACCGCCCGCTTCGCGATGCACACTTCCAGGTCACTGATACTGGCTAATTAACCCTCAGTGTTATAATGATGTTAGGATTAGCTACTCGGAGATTGTACCACAAATACATCTGTCTGCACTTTAATGGATTGTTTGCAGGGGCATTCAAAGCCTTTGATTAAACGACTTGTCCATGTTGTCATCTGTGGATCAATCAGTCTGCCGCCTCCCGGAATTGACAGTTTTCATAATAAAGTCACTTTTCACATTGGAACAAAGGGGGGCGGGGTGGAGGGTGGATAAAATCAGAATATACTTTTTTGTTGTCTCATAAAGGAGATAAAAATCTATTGGGAAGTTGCAAAACTGGGCAGTTTTTCTTGTTGGAAAGGAGATATTTCAGGTCAACAAATCAGAATGTATGATTTGAGAAGTATGTTTGTATACTTGTCAATGTTTTATCTACAAGTATATTTCTCAAAAAGTAAATATTAACCCTCCAATTTCTGTCTTTACCTTGGATCATGCATCCCAGAATGACTTCAACACCTCTGGACTGCTCTGGCACTTCTCATAATCATGTGGATTTGTATTTTTTAAAGTTGCTTGTGTTTAGCTAGCAGCCCCAATGCAAAGAGGATTTTAAATGATCTACTTTAGTAAAATACAAATATTTCACAAAACCTGTATTCCTGTCTTAATTTTTCTTGAGGCTGTGTATTATATGTGGATGTATCATATGACTTAAGGAAAGATTACAAAACTCACCTATGGCATGAGGACACCAACTTTAAGGTAAAATCCCAACAACAGCACAACTTAAAACTAATGATTGGCTTTAAAAATGTTTGAAAACACAAAATAACTACAACCAGAGGTCTTTTATGTTTTTTCTCCCCCAAGTTTAGAGTCCATTGTTTCATAAAACGAATGTCCTATCAATATTACCAACTGATGTATTAAAAACAAACTAAAATAAATAATCCTAAAAGACTCAAAAGCAGCATCCAAAATGTAATCAATCATTTATTTTGTTCATCAACCTGTAGAACATTTACAGGAAAATGTATCAGCTAATGCAAAGTGGTTACAAAAATAAAGCACATTCTTACGTAAATATGACATGACAGAATAACTACACTTTATTTAGAAAAACAAGGGACCACATCATTTGAACTTCTGTTTTGACATTTCAATGTTATACCCATTTATCAAAAAAAGGGAAAAAACAAAATAAAAAACACGTACGTTTACGAATAATATCCAACAGGATTTCTAGGATTCCATTCAAGCACGGCACACGTGTGCATGTCAACAATTCTTTACTTCACACGGGTTGTAAACAATCTCTCAGTAGTTCCGAATTAGCTCGCCTTGGGCCTCAGTATCTGACACAAAAAAAGTAACAACTGTGGAACAAAAAGATGGATACATAAATGTGGCTTTAGTTATATACAACCATAGAAAATACCAATACAGAAAATTGCATTTTCAGCTTGCACTCACTGTAACCTTACAATTTTTTCATCATTTTGTAACAACTCTTGAGAATCTTGTAACCTTGTTAAATCTGTATTATAATACTTTTACTATCCACAATGTATTGTGTGATACACTGTAACAATGTGATAATACTTCTGATAAATTGCCTCAGTCATCAATAACAGTGTTTCAGTAAAAACACAAAAAACTAAACAGCCATTTTCGTCCGTTTCCATCTTACTTTAGTGCATCAAAACATTATCTGGCATGCAGCCACTAACAACATCTGTTAGAGTGGAATGACTTCTGACGTAAACTATAGACAATGTTAAATATGGCAGTACCTTAGTATTAACACTAGAATTTACTGGTTTAATTAAGAAACAAATACATAGTCCGCTGACAAGACGGTGAGTTTCACAGGTTAATCTCAGCTGGAACTTTGCTTCATATCATCTTTAAATCGAGAACATAAACAAGGAATTATGTTAAAGACATGTTGTGTAAATATGGTAGCTTATTAATTCAAAATTCTGTACAAGATAAGAGAATATATTGTAATTAAAAAGACAAAAAAGGAAAATGGATGGAAGTTTCTTGTGTGTTTCAAAATCATCTCTCAACTCCTGGTAAAGAGGTAAAGTGTTCAAAAAGGCAGTTGGGTTCTTTAAAAAAAAGACAATCTCCTGCTTCCTGCATTAAGCTATCGCCTTTGCCTCAGGTAGGAAAGCTTCCCAAAACTTTATAAGCTGGAATAAAATCAGAGCAAAAGGGACAAATGCTCAGTTAGAACATGTTCTGATGATAAAAATGAGTTAATAATGTGACAAATAAAAGCAATTATATATGACAAAATTTTGAGAGTATGACATTTGATATAGTTAAAGGATTACCCGTTGTTGAGACTGCAGCATCGCCTCCAAATACTTGATTATCTGGCTCTTGAAGTCCTTAGCCTTTTCTTTCTGCAAAGACAGAAGTGTTGCCACGTTTGGAGCTCTTTAGCAAAATGTGAATGCCACATTTCGGAAACATCACCTCCCTCCACGGTGCATGAAGAAGGTTATTTTTCTTGAATACAAGACTGATGATATACCAGCAATCACTGAGCCAGAATCATCACATTATTGTGGACAGGGCAAACATGTTTCAGCTACAAGCAGTTATCAGCCTTTTATTCTTCCACATGAATGTGCTGCTGAGTTATTTAAAGTAACTGAGTCGTGTGTGTCGTTTTCCTCTATTAGATTATTATTCTGAAGATTTCAAAAGCTGCACGAACTGTAGTATAAAGAACTTCACTGTGAGGCCAAACGGTTTCAGCTTGTGGCCTTCATCAGTCATTGTAAAATCTGTTTCAAAGTGTAGTTGCGAAAGTTAAGCATAACAGATCTTTAAATATGTAGCTATGTGGTCCAAGTTGTTAAGATATCTCACTAAAAGCCACTAAAGTCAGGGGATCACCAAAGACTGGAGAAACATCGATGTCGTTGCAAAATTTCAAGGTAATCTATCCAGATGATGCTGAATGATATACCACACCATTAATATGACTGAAAAGACAGCCTCTATATAATCTGTATGCGTTTCTTTCTGCTCAGAGCTTCCATCCTCCATAAAAACAGTCACATATACTGAAAAGAATGTGACAAAACACAAAACTATTTGAAGATGCTTTGTAATGTTTGTTAAATTTCCCCCTGGTCTCACAACAGAGTTCTTTATGCTGCAAGTGCTGAAAAAAAGATGAAAAATACAGTCTCTATAAAAAGTATGCCATTAATCTGTGACACTGCAGGGTACCTACCTCAAATCGGAGAACCTCTTTGCGTACAGTCATCCCAATCCTGTCAAAGTCTCTCTCATACTGAGTAACCCTTGCCTCCCACTGAGGACAAACAGCAAGGGAAGACACACAGATGTATTAATGCTCAACATTCTCCAATGTGTAATTTCAATTTAAAATCATTACTCTTATTGTTGTCTTAAAGCCGCAAACAAATACATGTCTGCTGTTATGTCTAAAAGGTGCAGTCACCTGCCAGTGCTGCTAACAGTAGAAAACTCAAACATGCATCCAAGTTAAAAGCATGTGCGAAGAACTAAAAAAAAACAACACATTAGTGGCAATGACCAAAATGTCGTTTAAAGAAAAATCTGGCTTTTATAAAAAACAATTTAAAAAAATTGCTTACCAACATACAAACCGTTCATCATTGCTAAATTTGGCTAAAATAGAAGCTCTGAGTGATACTACATGAAGAGCCATTTGGTTGCTCTTCTAAAGGAACAGAGCCAAAAGAGCCAAATCTTTGAAAAGAGTCAACTTCCCATCACAATTCACATCCCATCAAATTTCTCAGTCTATGGGATGAATAAAGTATATCTTATCTTGTAAAATGATCTCTGTCTGAATGAGTTGACTAAATCAAATTAAAAGTATATAAAAGAGAGACACAGCTAAGTTTTTGACTGTAATTTGGCTGTTAACATCTTTGGCATTTGGATCTAAAAATGATGTAGTGAGAATCTGGAAACTTTGCACATTTACTGAGCATCATTCAAAGCAACCAGGCTCTTAACTATATAAATCATTATGAGTATTGAAGGAATATCATTTCTCTGTATATTTTGCCTATTGCTATTAGCAGAAAGACAGAAAAAATAGGAGAAGACAGAGAGTGAAATGCAGCAAGGGTAGGGTTGACTGGGAATAAAACACTCCAAACAATAGTGCATTTTCAAGCCTTCTCATAATAAAAGGAAAACAGTTGAGTTACAGCATGTACAAATTCACCTACAGGACAACTGTCATGAACATGGAAATTGGCTATAGATAAGATTTATTTTTTCCTTTTGTTATCAGACTGTAACCCTATTTATTTCCTCTATAAAACTATGCCATTAAACATGAGGGTCTGTGGGAATCCACTTGCTATTAAAGCCAGTGCCAGGTAGCCATTTAACACCTTTTAATAGGATTTTTTTTTATTTATTTTTTTTATATCTGAGCACACATGAAATAAGGTCAAATTAAGTTTGTTTTTGATTTTTTTGGGTCACTGTAACCTGCACAGACTGGTATGATCATCAGTCTCTTCTTATGTTTTGAATTTGATCTAAAATAAAAGTACACTCTACTGCCTCTGCTGCTGTCATTTTGACCTTTGAGCTGCAGTAGTCCAGTGGTCACTGTGTCTTGTTACTACCTCAGTGATCTCTTCTTTGGCCTGCTGCAGTTTGTCGGGTTTGTTAGCCCACAGCAGCTTGGCCTCGGACTCCCTCTTCTTCTGGAGAGTGCTTTGAGCTTCCTGCCATCGTTGCCATGCTCGCATGCGTTGGTCAAAACACCCCTGTTGATGGAGAACAGAATGCAGTAAAACTGTTGGATCAGATTCCCATATGCACTTTTTTGCCATTAGATTTGCTTTTCTTTGACTTTGAATGAGGTGACAAGTTTTACAAATTCTATCCCGGGTTTGTTCATTGTTCAAATAGTTCATTTCTTTAAAAAAAGATAACTTGGGCACCAGCCAATCAGATGACCAAACTAATCATTTGTCTGATATTGTGACTGACTGATGCAGCAATTCCAATCATCAGGCCTGCTCACCGAAAAGTGTCAAATCATTGTACCCATGTCCTGCTTTAAAGTTCTGACCAAGACTTTTAAGAAGTTTCCAAAACAGGTCTGGTTTTTTGTGTGCATGCACATTTGTGCCCAGAAGGAGTATCTGACACTACATAAAAAATAGGAATGCCATCAAATGCTAATCTTTGACATGTCCAAGAATCTTATCATCAACAATGATCCATCCCGTGACCATTTATCATATGGAAAACAATTAGTTTTTTTGTGGGTTTTTTTTTGTAATAAATAATCCAATAATCCCAAATAATCAAACTGACTTTTAAAGGGTTAGCCTCCTAAACAATATATTATTGACTGATAGTTTTGAGCAGGTTGGAAGTTGTTTAAATGATTTGAGGGGGGAAAGGGCATAAAAAATATGCCAATGTATAATGACTTTATAGCGGTTGTTTTGTGTGAAAATTTTTGACCACAAAGGTCACCAGAGGACACAAGGGTTGATTTACTTGCAAAATTAAGATGAGATGATTTGGATTTCCTTTAGTCCTGATATAAGCTGGAAAGGAACCATTCAAACTTTTCTTTTCTAATCTAGCCTAATCGGGTTTTTTTTTTTTTTTTAAATTGTACCTTTTCTACTTGTATAGCCATCAGCTTACCCGCACAGCACCCAGCAGGCGGATGTAGTCGCCAAGAACCTCTGCAAAGATGAAGAAGTCACTGCCTGCCTGCTCCTGATGCAGCTGCTCCATCTTGTCCTCCACTTCTGCCAGCTGGGACAGGGCCCGCGAAAGGGCTGTGTTATCCTCAGAGTTTCCCAGCATGGCCATACTTTTGGCAAATATGGCCGTGTTCCCACACAACTCTGGTGTTTGAAGAGGAAACAAAAGAACTTCTTCAGACTACTTGTTTCATCCCAAAAGACGAAGCAGCCGGACTAAACTTTTTTCCTGAGAGGAAACATTTTTATTGGAAAAACTCTGCAAACAAAAGTCAGGAAAAGGCAGATGTAACTCACCCTTCCTGTGATTGACGAGGGAGTCGACCACAGCATGAAGCTTCCTCAGATGCTGCTCCTCATTCTCCACTTCCTGGAACTTGTCCTCAAACCACTGAGACAAACAATGAAAAGAGAACTATATATATCAAAAACAATATTAACAATAGTGAACCTGTCTGTTTTGTCACTAATTATATAATGATTTTATTACATAACATAGCTATCAAATTAATTACATCTATATTTAAAAATTAAGCCATCGCTGTTGTTGTACTGAAACTATACAGCTTCATACACTGACATTAGTTATCGGGTCATTCCTCTGAATCCCTCAATCAGGGGAATTCATCAAATGATGGTTGATGTTTTCTGTTATGGCTGATCTAAAAAGATTCATCCCACAGAAATGACTAGAAATTTCCAAGAAGCAGAACAGATGTGTAACAGTCAACAGTTGGACCACAGTGTAGCACTTCTTCCAGAATCCTCTTACAGTGTCAGACTCATTCATCTTGATTGTCATCTTGTTGACAGCATCCGATGCCTTGTTGATCATTTTGAGGAAACCAGCTCCACTCAGTGCCTGGGTGTTCACTGCTCTGGGCAGCTAAAAATAAACATAAAGCACAAAAGTTACCTCTTAAATGAGCCTTGTAGTAAATAGTTGTTAAGAATCTTCACTAAAAGGCAGCTAACTCCTGTGTCCTTTAAACCTCAAAAAAACACACCCTGACCCGGATAAGCTGCAGAATATGGATGGATGGACCCTGGCACTGTTAGAAAATGCCTTTGCAGGGTATTTCTAAATTAGAGTCCAGAAATGTCCAGCCTCTTCCTTTTATCTCCAGCAACTTCAAGTTCTAATCAAACTGCATTCATTCCACGTCCAAAGTGGCAAGTCAGAGCTAATAACGCTCTATCTGTTCTTCGTTTAATGTTTTATGCGACTGGGAAATAACATTTCTAATACATGTTCTTTATTTTTTCCCAGTAAGAAGATGGAATCTCGGATTTGTCCATATAATCAGCAGTTTTTAACAGTAGCTTTTTAAAATAAATAATAAATAAATAAAGGGTTTATGCAGCTAATACGTGATGGGGGAGAAACGGCTTCATTTCTGCCCAGCCTCCTAGCTGGCTGTTAGGTTCTGTGGCGTTTAAACAACTTGGGCCAGTTCAGCACATGACTCATGATGAGATTGTATTAGTGGCCAGACTGCAAATGATGGATATGTCAGTATTTTAGAATGAAACAGCCAATTAAACACTCCACTGTGTGTTGGTGTGAATGCTCAGGTTACTTACTATATGTCAACTCATGCAATAATAATAATAACAACACACTTCAGAGGTTATTAAATACTATCAATGTTAAATGGGCCACTTCAAATAGAGGTATAAATTCATGGCTGAAAACCACAGTAGTCCTGTCTCCATGTGCTAATTCAACCAAAAGAATATCACAGACATTTGCTGTGGACCCTTAGGAATCTGTGTCAGCTTGTGAAAAAAAGGTCATAATATGTCTGCTTTAAATACTGGATGAAAAGACAACTATGCTTGAATATACAACATATTACAACAAGACAATCGCTTCAAATCATAAAATACTCACATCTTCTCTCTCCAAGAACTCACGGACATCGGGATCTTGCAGCAAAAGAGGGTGAGAAACCACTCTCTGAAGATATCTACACAAATCATCATGGTATCATTGTGGAGTAACAAGTTTGAGCAATAACTAACAAATAAACATCCACTCTGAAACTGAGCCTAGGATGGAACATAAACATGTCATCACCTTAAAGATGGCCTAAATATGAGTATTAGTGATCAAGTCGTTCATAAAAACATGCATGACTCTACCTCTCCAGAGCTGCTCTTCTTCTTTCGACAAACTCCACCGATGATGGGTCGTCCATTCCCACCTTCACCTTGGTCATTCCTGTTGGTTCAAACGGAAGTCATAAAGGGAACACAAACAATAATAAACAACAAAAAAGCGCAAAGCATAAATATACATAAAAATACATAGTTGCTTACCTACGACACTTTTCTCTGGTGGTGGTGGAAGGATACAGCCGTGAAGCGACTGCTTGACTGAAAGCTTTTCATACAGACCCAGGAAGTCGCTGAAACGCCTCCTAACAGTGAACGTCTTACACTTGAACACGGGCAAGGACGTCTGGAGGAAAACGCAGGGAGATGATGTAAGAAATGCTCAGACTCAGAGTTGTGCTAATATAAACATTTAGGAATCAACACAAGCTTAGATACAGACCCTGGTTGATACTTTGTAAGCCACATATGCATTCATGCCATCTCCTGAAATGAGCAGAAATATTGGGGAAACGTTACAGTCAAGAATGAATTAAATTTACATCTGAAATGAGTATCTAAGGAGTATAAGTTGTTAAAATGAACTACAACCATAAAATTGTTAATTACAGTATTTTCCAAATGAAAACATCTGGATGATTGCAGATAGCTGTGTGACAGAATAACTGAACTGACCAACTTTCTCAGGGTTGGTGACAGCAACATCCACGTCAAAACTATCCTTGGCCTCCTCCTCCTCCTCCAACTGTAATAAAAATTTAAAAAAGACATTGATACAATCGGAAATCTGAAGATAATCAGCTTGAACTTGTGGCTGCCAAAGACAAACCACACAGCAATTACAGTTCCCGTACCTGCTCCAGGGAGGTGGTCTGCAGGGCCGCCGGGCTCTGAGAGAACGAGGAGGTGGGCCGAGGGTCAGAGGAGGTGGAGGACTCCTTCTGAGCAGAGCTGCCAGAGTTGTCTGGGCTTAAATCTGCCTGCGCCTCTGGAGAAAGAAAAGGAAAAGGAAGAATAAAAGAACAAGGTGTATACAACACAGGGTCATTCATACATACATAAAGCTACATGACGACTACTATATGACATGAAAGATAGGACGTGTAGAATGCTGCACTGTCATGTCAGCAAATATTTGGTCAGTAATATCATTTTTGTTATTTTGCTTCTTCACATTATGACAACAGATATAATACAAAACAATCAAGGTATGGTTTAAGATGTAACCCTTGGCTTTTATTGAATTTCTTCAATAAAAAACCTGAATTATCAATTTAGGAACTAAATTAATTTTCTGATTCTCGTGCTATTATCGACGCAGGCTCAAAGCAGAGATGTATGCCTAATGTTTGACACTAGAAGGGCTGTTTTGACATTCCTGTTGAAAATGTAACACTCATATTAAGTTCTTAATCCTTTTTTTCTTTTTTGCTATTTACAGTTATTTATGCTACTATTTACCTACGATCCTCACAAAACAACTCCGTGTGCCACCGTGTGCCAAAAACATCTCCTTTGTTTTATTTCAGCCATAGAGAACCATTATTTACTTTTTAGACAGACATAACTTTCTGGTTGATCTTTGGCTGCTTCTAATTGGACATTACTATCAATTTAAGCCATCTAATTGATCGAACGTTTGACAGGAAGTGGCTTCAACATAAATTCTGTGTTTAAATAGAGGTCTCTTATCAACAAAGTAGTGACAGAGAACTTGTTTTATTGCAAAAATGTGCTAAATAATGATGTTATTATCACGGATCACTCATTGTGGATTTTCCATATAGAGTCTCTGGATAAACACTACATTTTGTGGCTGGATTGTAAACCTCCCACATGATATATAAATGTCTGGAAAACTTCTGCAGATCACGTGAAGGGTAAGCTATTGATCACAATTCACCCCATAGAGTTACACACTACTGTTCCTAAGCAATTGTTGACAATGTAAGCGAGAGTGCCACGAGACGCCGGCAACCGAGTGGAGCTGTCAGGACATGAGAAAAATGTCTGTAAAATTAACTGTGGAATTATTGTAAAACTTTCCCAGTCTATGTCTATTATTATTATTATTATTATTATTATCATCATTATTATTATTATTCCCATAAGTTGTTTGTTGATATTGAAAACACATCAAAGCACATGCATGGATACCAGCACAAACCAGTTGTTATTACAGACAGGTGGGGAGCCCAATAAGCCATTCTTGATGTGCTGTATACAAAACAGCTATTTCTACTGTGTAATTTTTGCATCACATCCTTCCACTTGTGTGGTCTATCCAGATGCCACATCAGAGTATTTCCAGTTGTGAGTGTGCTTCTCACACATGTACAGATCAGTGAAAACATAATTATAAAATGAGCATTATTGCTAGTTTTGTATCAAAGCAATGCTTGCTGGGAAAACCTGCATCCTGGCTTTCCCATGGCGACTACTCTCAGATTAACTGCACCACATGACATATTACACAGTGTCATGATTTATTTAACAAAAACAATGCCATAATGCAGGAGCATTGGATGAAAACCTATGTACGCCTCATATTCAAAAGCTTGTAGAACCACCTTTCACAGCAATAGCTAAGTTCTCATTTCCTGTACGATGTGATCAGTCTCCCACACTGTTGTATGGGGACTTTGGCCCATTCCTCTTTCAAACATTGCATCCAATTATTGAAGTTCGCAGGCATTCACTTATGCATAGCTTTCCAAACAGCTTAAGATTGATATGCAACAGCAATTGCTTCTCCAAGATCTTTGCTGATGTTTTTCTTCCTTAATATTGTGCTTTTACAGAGGCGCTCACCCTTTTTGATGATCAGTTAATGAAGAGTATTTAACCAGAGGCACCTGGCTCCGACTTACCCTCTTATTTCCTATGGAAACAGTATGGCAGTACTAAGCTTTCCACTGTTTTTTCAGCAATTGGATTTAGCTTGTTTTTAATCACATAATGACACGGTGTAATATGTCATGTGTTGTTGTTCATCCAAAGTAACTGCAATTCATTTTAAGACTTGGTAACCAGATGTTTGTTTATTCTCTGTTATGCAAGAACTTGGAATTGAAAGAGGGTCTTTTCCACTTAACTACATGCATTAGATTTAATCTAGCGTGAGCTAAGCCTCACATAAACCACCCCTGAAGCATCCTGCGAGTGTTGTAAAATTACACATAATCAGGGCTGATCTCAAAGAAGTGTAGCTACCAACCTGCAAACAGATCATTGTCATCATCGGATTGAACCCCGTTGGACTTGGCAGATGAGGCGCTGGTCGCCTCTTCACTGAACAGATCTGCAGACTCTTCACTGACTCGCTCCGGCTGAGAGACTCCTCGGCTAACAGAAACCGGGACACTCTGCAGACACAAGTTTAATGAGAGGCACGCGCACCAAAGACAAGCGGGGCATTGAAGTCTAACGACTGACCAAGATAACTGGGGATAGAGGAGGGAGCTGGGTGGGGTCACGTGAGACTGATATTAATAAAGAAACACTGGAACATTTCTAAGTGATAAGTAAAAAGTAGGATAAGTTTAATTAGACAGCAAAGCAAGAGGGCCTCAAAATGAACAATTAATCATATTGACAGACCACCAAGCTCAAAACAATGCGGGAACTCACAAGTAACTGGTCAAAACTGCTACAAATGTCAGATACAAACTAACTTCTAACACAATACGGTTGCTTTAAAGCAAATCAGACATTTCTTGATTGTCAATCAGAGGTTTTGAGCTATTTCGGATGTCATGAATGCTGGTCAAATCAGATAAAGAGGCTAACTTCCAGGCTTTGACTCGCCCACAAAATTCAGACCTAATTAACTAAATTAGCCGCGACAGAGCTGGAAACATACGTTACTGACAAAGATATCCTCTCCCTCGTCGCTGTCCCCATCTGCCATGTCAGGTAAACCGGGTTCTGGTTCCTCTGTTGCGGGGAAAGGAGGGGGGTTGCGATCCGAGCTGGCCGCCATATTCCGTGTTGTGAGAGCCGCTGACGTCCCTGGCCGGAAGTGATGGGGAGTCGGTGAATGGCTGCAGCGGCCCCTGCTGGTCCCCACCTCATATTACAGTCCTGTCTTAATTGTGCTTGCTAACTACGAACGAACTAAACTCAATTCAATTCAATTCAATTCAATAAGCTTTGTTGGCGTGACTGTAGATGTTGCAATTTTACAAATAAGGTACGATAATAACAGAACAGTATGGAAAAATATTAATACAAAATACAAATAACAGATACATTTAAACATTTGATATACATGGACAACATCAAGAGCAGATTGTGTGTTTTAAGGACTGCATATATATAAACAGATGTGTCAGTATTATTAACCCTCACGCCGTGGCATAAAGGGGAATATTTTGCTGCTGCTAAACTGGTTATTCTGTTTTTCTCCAAGAATCTGCTGCATTTTGGTTTGATTAGGCAGAGAATCAAAGTCAACAACTATGTGTTTTATTTTTAAGAGGAACTCAGCTCTTATGTGTTCATAACTTTAATCTTTAATACCGTTTATTGTCATATGTACAGTGCAGAAACTGGTTTCCCTGTACAATGAAAGACTTAATTTGCCATCCACACTGAATGCCTTAATGAAATAAAATATAAACTACTATAAAATAAAATATAAACTACTGTTACTAGTATATATTTACAGTATATATAAAGTATA
>JAOXYM010000001.1:7696662-7709332 GCA_028567055.1 Leptatherina wallacei
CTGCTACAACAATAATTTCCCTCAAAAGGGATAAATAAAGTATTTTTCATTTCATTCATTTCATTTCATTTCATTTCTATGGCTGCACAGTAGTGTAGTGTTTGCACCATAGCCTCACAACAAGAAGGTTAGTGGATCAATCCTTGGCTGGGAACAGTGGCAGCTGTTCCAACAATGGCCTTTCTGTGTGGAGTTTGCATGGTCAGCTGCCCATAGACATACATGATAGGTCAGTTGGTCACTCTAAATTCACCCTATGAGTGTGTGATTGTTTTTTTCTTTGTGTTGGACTGGCAATCTGTCCAGGGTGTACCCTGCCTCTCGCTTGCTAATTGCTGGGATAGGTTCCAGCTCCCTGGGACCCTCAATTAATAGATTAAGGAATACAGATAATGGGGAAAAAAAGAGTTAGATTTTGCTTATGTTAGTCTCTCCTGTCTGTTTTAATCACAGATAATATCAGATAATTATGTGATGATGGCGGCAGACTCTGGTCACTACGCAGTATTGGTTTTACCTGATTTAACTGCTTTCGACAATGTGTAGATCCCAGTATTCTGATTGATGGACTTGAGTCAGAGGAGGGGTTTTCTGAATCGGTCCTCCAGTGGTTTTCCTTATATATAAAAGAAAGAATTTTTAATGTTTCTGTCAACAATGTAATGTCCATTGTGTCCAACCTGTCATGTGGAGTTGCTCAGGGTTCTGTTCTGGGGGCTTTTTTTTTAATTTTTGTTGTACCTGATGCCTCTTGGTCAGCTGATATGGGGTTTTAAAAATGTATCCTACTATTTTTATGCTGATGACATTCAGTTGTATTGTTCTTTCAATGACTCAGAATTTCCCTTTTTATCTGTGCTCTTGGAGTGTTTGTATTCTATCAAAAACTGTCTCTCTTTAAATTACCTTCAGATAAATTCAAGTAAGACAGAAACTCTGATCATTGCTCCTGATCAAAAACTACCTCGGAGATCTGGGCTCTGTTAAAACTAGCCTCAGAAACCTCGGGGACAACTCACCAAAAAATGTTTTTATCATCTCAGAACTCTCTCTAAAGTCAGGAGAATTTTGTCAAAATCAGATCTTGAAATGATCATCCATGTTTTTATTTAATTTTGGATTGATTATTGTAATTCTGTTTTTACTTGCTTTTATTAGACGACTCTCAAAAGACTTCAGCAGGTGCAAAATTCTGCTGCCAGACTTTTATCAGGTGTGCCCAAAACAGTCCACATTACCCCTATCTTTATCCAGTCTTCATTGGCTTCCAGCCAAATTTCGTATTGATTTTAAAACTTTAGTCTTGACTTTTTGGGCGTTGCATGGCCCGCCCCCCCCCCCCCAGTATATTGCTGACTTACTGTGTCCCTACTCCTCAGGGTGCACCCTTCGGTCTTCAGGCCACAGCCTCCTGAAGGTCCCTAAAACCTGCTTTGAAACCGGGGTGATCTGGCTTTCCAGAACGTAGGCCCCAGACTTTGGAATGATTTACCCCTGTCCCTTCACTCTGGTTGACTTTTTTTATTTAGGAAAGCTTTTGGTTGATTTGGTTGGTTCCTGTTATTTATTTTATGCAACTGTTGTATCATTGCACACATTTTATGTACAGCACTTTATGATTTTTATCTGTGAAAAGCGCTCTATAAATAAATTTGTACTTACTTACTTTACTTACGTACAAAGAAAAACATTTGCAGTGGGTTCAGAAATATATGAAGACTAATTTTTCCAACAGTTTTATTCCCTGATGAATGCCATGCCACACTGGATAGTCCAGATGGATGGAGTTCTGGATGGTTGATGGATGGTCACCATGTCCCAACATGGCTGTGACATCAGCAAAGTGGTGATGGAATGACGTTTTGAGCTGGAATAATGGGGAGTGAGATGGTAAACCCCTTTAGGACGCCTGGGTGTGTCAAAATAACCTCTCCAAAATATGTGCAGTTTCTAACTGACAATTTTCTGCCATGCTAGAAAAGGAAGAACTGTGACTGCAGCAATAAAATAATTTTTATACGGGACAACGCACCATCCCATGCTGCAAAACAAACAGCTCAAGATTTGGCTGCTACGGCTATAAAGAGGGGGAAAAAAAACTCATGACATAACCATCATCCTCTGACCTCAACTCTATTGAGAACCTGTGGAGCATCCTTAAAAGGAAGATCTATGAAGGTGGGCAGCAGTATACCTCCAAACAGCAACTTTGGGAGGCACTTCTTGATGTAGGCAGAAACTATCCATGGACTTCCAAGTCCAATGGATGAGAAATTTGTAAAGGTGATATCAAAGAAGGGTTCTTACATTAACATGGAACTTGATCTGTAATTTATTTATTTTTTATTTGTTTTTGGAAAAGTTATTTTCTACTTAATGCAAAATAATATGACATCTGTGCATTTTCAGTTCTTTAAAACCTAATCATTGTTTTGAAACCGTTATGCATACTGATTTGGAACACTGTATTTTGAGTGATTGGCAAAAAAAATAGCTGTTTTCATTATTGATAGTTTTGTTCAATAAAATCCAGATTATTATATAACCTACTATAATTCCAGATTATCAAAAAAATGCATTCACTGTTATTTGCATTGATTATTTAGGAACACACTGTATAGTGATGGATAAATACAGTGTTAATTCCTGTCGGGTATCTTGATCACGTTTGATGAAAAGAAGACGAGCGGAAACATTTACTTTGTTAGTATTCATAATAGTTTGTATACACAATGTATAGGAGCACCAATAAAAAAAACATCTTTTTTTTTTTCCAAACATTTTTTGAAGATTTTTTAAAAAGCCACAGATTCTTCTTTTTTTCTACAGAAAGCAAAGAAAGCTCTGTACATGAACAAGCAGAACAACCGAATTCCTCATCGTGAGCTGCTGAGTCAAACAACTCGGCTGCTCAATTCATATCATCTCTGAAGCAAACAAAACAAAACAAAAACAAAAATAAAACAAAAACATAAAAAAAACAAGACCAGCTGCCTGCTGCTTACCTATGACACTACATTACACAAACAGCTTTTGATATTTAAAACACAAGATATGTAAGAAATGTACTTTCCAAAAACTGTGAAAAAGTGCAATACAGATTCAACTGTTTACATCTCAATAGATCATTTCCCAAATGGAGTCCGGTCCTTTTTCTCCCACCTTTGTTTTTACTAATCCTCACCCTCGAAACTTGTTCATTGTTTTGTCTCCATAGTTAAAATCTCTTACAGTTATACTGACATTCATGACGATGCACATTTATGAGAAACATGGTATTCACAAAAGTAGAGCAAATTACTATGATTGCAAATGACAAATTTCTTTGGGTAAGAGGGTAATGAAAAACTAGTTTCTTAGATGAACTTTTTTTTTTTTTTTTTCATTTTTACAGCAGATTTGTGTACAGAACAAGCTTCTTTTTTTTTTCTTCATACAAAACCTACCATGTAAAAAAATCTGGGAGTCCCCCCTTCAAAAGGCCAACATCTTTGCATCTTATAAGATTTGTAAAAGAACCACAGTGTGGCGTCTGATGAAAAACAGCAAAACGCATCCCCGTTGCAGGAAAATGCCCACGTGGTTCAGCAGAACAGATGTCTGAAACCAAATATTGGTTTTTGGAAACACACACATACAATCGAACATCTCGTATAAAAGATAACTTGTCAGTTGTTGTTGATTGATTTGTTCTTTTAGGAAGAGGTGGGGTCAGCGTCCTGAGTCCGAGGTACCCCCTGACCTGTGAGGAGGTACTGTCAATTCTCGCAAAACGATGCGGAAGCTGCCACAGAAGCGAGTGACAGCGCGACGCCGAGTCTTCTCCACGCTCCAACATACAAACATGTTGGTAAGGCTTTTAAAAACGGAGCTCCCACGACAAACAGAAAGACTGAAAAGCATTCAAATGTACAAAGTGGGCAACAAAATGCCAAAGAAGAATGTACTGTAGAAACGCATCCGGCTTCTCTCCCCCTGTTGTTGTTACAGATAGGAAAACTGAGCTTCGGGACTCATCTGTAATCCCACTTTCATCCCAAATAATAATAATGAAACAATGGGAAACATCAAAATAATGAGGCAGCTTGAAGAAAAAAAAGAAATATATGTACATGTTCTTAAGGATATGTGTGTAAAAAAAATAATACAATAACATAGAAAATAATAAAAAGTCATGGCACAATATATGACACAATGGGGGAAAAGGAAAAAGATAAGGGAAAAAAAAAAGTAGGCTTGTAAAAAGAGGGGCTGATATCCATTGCTCACTTCACTGAAACGGCCCAATAGATATACAAAATGCACAAAGAAAACACTAATCAAACAAACACTGTGTGTAGACTGTGCTGCATGAGCACCAACATCAAAACAGGCATATTTTTGGACTTCCTCCTTTTGACTTGACATTGAATTAACGCATCTTGAGCGAGCGTTCGGCACAGGGACCGACCGAACAGATTTTTGCTGAGGAAATGAAATTCACAATCTTCTGGTTGAAAGCGACCGACATTTAAAAGTTCATTGTCTCTGAGAATGGTTCTTCATATAAAGATGAAGCGTCTCATTTTTCTTCCCTCTGATGGCGATCTCCTTCCTGAGACTGAGCAAGGTGAGCCGTAAAAGTTCCAGGTTTCAGTTTCAGTCTGGAGGTTCGCTTTTTTTCTCTCTCTCTGTGCAGGGGGGGGGGGGGGGCGTAAGAGATTCCATGGGCACAAGAGGCCATTTTAGTGTCCAGTGGCCTCCGGCTCCAGAAGGTTTAACGTTTGGCTGTGTTTTGTTTGTCGTGAGAGTTGTGTGGCCGTCTGTAAGTGTGTGCATGTGTGGATGACAGAGGAAGTGTGTCTGCGGGTGCATGCTGCGGCGAGCGCATGCTCATGGCGCTGTGGTGATGGCGTTCAGGTCCTTCATCAGGCCCTCGAGATGGGCCATCTCCTCGGTCAGCTCGTCGGGCTCATAGCTCTGAGGGAGAGGAACAGGGTTACTGCGAGGGGCGGGGGAGGGGCAGGGGGGGAGGGAGGCAAGCACCTGGAAGGAGGGAAGGAAGAGAGGAGAGGAAAGGAAAGGAGCAGAGTTTCAGTCAGGGATCTCTCACAAAGGACGGAGGGGGGGGGTGGGAGGGGGTGGGGGGGGAGGGGGTCGTATGGGTGGGGTGATGCGAGATGGGGAATGGGTCAATGAGACTGAAGCATCATGAATGAGAAAAGAAACACAAACAGGCAGCAGACGAAAGCCAAACATCGACAATCAACAGCCAATCAAAGAAGGGATGTGGAAGTAAGAAGAATCCGATGGTAAAAATAAAATCATTCCAGTTATGGGGTTTGTTAAGATCAGTTGTAAAACGTCAAATGAATCAACAATCAAAAAGGCAGCCAACAATGCCATGACATTTTTAAAAAAGTGGGTGAGATTGAAGTTGGATAGAATAAAAAGAGAGAAAGAGCAAACAGAAAATGTGGTTACAAAAAAATCCAGCTGGAAGTCACTGTATAATCTAGTGCCCAAAGAAAACCTGACATGGATCTGAAAGTGTGATGCGTGACCGGTCAAATTTAAAGACTGAACCAATATGATATATTTTACAGCCTGAAGACCTAAAAAGACTCCTCATCATCTGCCAGGGAGGGGCGCTATACTCACGCTGTCTACATCCTCCAGCATCCTGCTGGTCTCTGGCACATCAGGGGCGTTGGGCACAGTGACTATCATTGGTGTTCGTGTCCTTCCTAGCGTTCCAATGGAGGCTGTTTTTACAATGTGAGGGTGAGTGGGAGGCCCTGGGTGAGAGAAAACCACACAAAAATTCTACAGTCAGTGAAGGCAACACTTAACTCTGTGTTAAGATCAATACTTTAAAATGTAGAGAAAATAATATGAATGTTACATATGAGGATGAAAAATTGCTTCTAACTAATTTGAGATGGACAGACTCGGATAGAAATCTGATGTTGTGGTGCTTGGCTCACCGGTCTGAGCGAGCAGGGGCGTGCTGGGCAAGGCAGGCGATTCGTATGATGGATGGCTGGAGGCAGGGATTGCGGGTACGGCGAAGCTCTTGAGTGGGTGAGCGTGGGCGTGTGGGTGGGCTGAACGGTGTGGGGGCAGGTTGCTGGAGTAGCTGGCCTCCTCTTCTGTGGTGGTGGAGCCGTGGTAGCTGCCCTCGGGGTCAGCCAGAATCTCGGAGGGGCAGGAGGCCTGGGAGGAGGCGGTGGCTGGAGGGAGGGGCTCTGAGCTGGGGGTGTTCCTCACCGACTCTGGAGAGGAGGAAGGTGGAGTGAGGAGATAAACTGAGCTAGCTTCATACAGCCGTTACAGATACGGATGAAATTAACCGTAGTGTTTGTCCTGCCCCCCACTTGTGAATGCTTTCCAAGTTGTCTTTGTCTGTCGGGATATCAACTGGAAAAAATGAGCAACTTAAATGCCTCAACTTGGACTGTGGGAATACTTGATGAGTATTTTACATCTACTCCATACTCTACACTTCACAGACCAAATGACAACAGGTTAGCAGCAGCTCCTTTACGCACACAAATTGTTTTCTTTTATCCATATAAGCAGCATAATGGAATTTCTCTTTTTAACCCTTTAATGTTATATGTTTCCTATTTGATACATATAGTTTCTGAGAACTTTTGTATAACTTTATGGTAAAGAATTAGCTCAAAACCCTGTTGTACACAATTTGATGCTTGTCTTCTGCCCCCTGGTGGATAAAATAATAATACAATAACACACTACAATAATTTTGACATATGACACGGTAATAAACAGTGAATTTAGAGGGACCAATTAACCTATCATGCATGTCTTTGGACAGTGGGAGGATACACGGGGAGAACATGCAAACTCCACACAGAAAGCACTGCTTCAAACACCTCCCCAGCCTGAACCAAGCGACCCCCTCTGGCTCAAACCCCGCCCGGGGCTCAAACCACAACATTCTAGCTGTGAGGCTGCGGTGCTAACCACCACACCACCATTTTTTTTTTTAAACTGTATTGCTTTGTTTTTAACAATATTACTTTTATTGAGTATGCTTTTATGTATGTTTTTTAAATGTTTACCCTTTTTACTTCTATTGATGTTAAGCACTTTGGTCAACCTCGGTTGTTTTTATAAAAATAAGTTTGATTTGATTTCCCTTTTTTGAGCCTTAAAATCAGAAATGGTGGTTATGTTTAGACTGACAACCCTAGTAACCAATAACCTTGTAATTCTGGACAAAAGTGTGAAAGGTGGAGTAAAACCTTTCAACATTTCAGTTGTAGTGATTTACACTGATGAAGAGATCACCTTAGATGTTTTTACAATATTTATCAGCAGATTCCAGCTAACATCCCCTTCCAAAAGATCTGAAAAACTCCATATTTATGTCTTTGAAACCATAATCTTCACATGTGCAACACATAATTAAATCAAAACCAGAAAATTTAAGCCTTTAATCAATTAAATCCTTAACATTCTCTACAAAACAAAACTTGACCTGTTGCAGACCACTTAGGAAGGTAAAAATGTAGTTTTCTGTACAGCTAAACACAAAGACTGGATAGAATAAATGAACATAATCACCAGGCCTGAAATGAAACCGGTACGGGCTAAGGGCAGTCATTGGTTCTCACTGTGAGACTGTTCTACATACACACTTTCTCTGCAGTTTTGCACAAACACCGTACAAGGTGCTCAGCTCCTCTCCCTCCATCTCCTGTTGTTCTTGAGACAAGCGAGTGTGGGAAGGGAAGCAAAACAAATCTGATGTAAACATATTTGATATGTTACATTGTCCAGGATTTTGCCAGGTTAGAGGAAAATCAAACACTATTTTGAAATTCTGTCCGGGCGCATTTTTTAGCTCTCAAAAAGGGGAAAGGTCTGTCTAAAACAGGACGTCTGGTCACCGCATTTCAACTTCCCAACTTCATTTTTTGTCCATATATGGTCACATTTTGGCCCCGGAAAAGAGGAGCCAATTGATTTTTCAAAGTCTGAGGCTATGAAAAGTCTCCATAACTTTAATTTTGGTGTTTGTTTTTTTGAAGTCTGAAAATGAAACAAATCTTAATCTGAAGCTAGAAGCAGCAATATCTTAACTTGAGCTGTTTAGCAACAATTCAAGTAATGCGCCACACTTTTTTATTTTCATCAACTGAATAATTGACACTCAACAGGCTGCAAAAACTTTAAATCACTACCGTGTGTGACCACGTTCCTGGAGAAAAGGTCTGTGGAAAGTTGATTGGAGCGTAAAAGCGCATGGAAAAAAATTCTGAAGGCACAGAGATCAGAGAGGAATTCAACGTGACACTATGGAGGACTAAAATATGAATGTAACAAGATGGCGGCAGTCACATGCAGATGAATAAGCAAATGACAAATCAATGAATGAATATGACCAGCCAAGGCTGCTCATCCCTCCTCTGTGTTTCTCCTGCTGTCCAGCAGGTGGCAGTAACTCACCTGTAGAGTCCACCCTGTCTAGATGGGAGATGGGGGTGGCGCAGGCGTGCGGGCGTGGGAGCCCACTGCCCTGGTGGTAGAGGTAGCTGCGTGTCGGTGATGCCAGGCTGCCCATGTGATAATGGTGGTGATGGTTATCAAGGGAATGGATTGGATGAGCACTAATCACGGCTGTGAATGGATATGGACATGGATACACAAACAGGATGAGATGTTTAAACCGGTGGCAAAAATGATGAATGATGTGGATGTTTTTTTTTACTAGTGGGAATGAAAACATGAGCTTCTCTGTTGTCTGAATTCAGAAAGCAACAAGTTCTCAAATACAGATGAACATTTTGTGGGAGGCATGAAATGCAAGTTTTGTGCTTTGATTGTCAGATATATTCTGGAGATTTTGCAGATTGATTATTAGAACTTGTATAAACACACACTTACGCTGAGGTGGCTGTGCGTCAAAAGGCATCATCATTTTAGGCCTCATCCCTCGGCGGCCTGCTAGTGTAGACATGCTGTCCTCTGATTCGTGGCCTAAAAGGTACGGTGGAAACCAGCCAATCAGAGAGAGCGGCTACTCTGCAGTTCTGTTTTTTTTTGGATGAATCATCCATCATAAGTTCAAATCAATTTCATACCATTGTGTTTTGATTGCATTTCGCTGTCAACTCAATGTTATTAAGCCATTAACTAACTATAGCTGAATACATAGTTTTGGTATTGATATGTGAGCTTTGCAGCATTATGACATGTAATGGGCATATTGAGTGCCATGCATGAAAAGCATGAAATGTTCTGAATGACAGTCACAGACAAAAACAAGTGCATACTTGTGGCACCAAAGTCACCGTCTTAAATTCTCTAGTGCTCTGTAAGATGAGCTCCTGGAAGCAAACCTTGCAGGTATTACCACTTCTCCTGTCAAAATAATCGACTATTTCCCCAGTGGACATTTCCTGCCTGCCAGCCAAACTCAAAACTTCTGCTCGGTGTTATTATGTACGCGAGATCAGGAAGCAAAGGGTGACATTTCACTTTCATCTTTTCCCAAACATCAAACTTGAAGTCTTCCCCCCTTGGGGAGAGACTGACCGCGGTAGGAGTTGCGCCTCTGCTGCAGGTGGGGGTTGCTCTCCAGGCCGCTGTCAGCCGGCGTGATGTCCTGCGAGGAGCGGGGGATGGGCGTCTCGGTCATGACGGGGTTGGGTTCTGGAGACTTGTCCATGGGTTTCAGTTCCAGCCTCTCGTGGTGAATCCAAAGATCAGGCGGCTTCAGGTCTTTGGAGTTTCCCTTGTATTTGTGGGAGCCATTTGAGGACTTTGAGGCAGCTCGCTTTCTGCAGGAGAGAACACAAAGGCAATGATAAAGGAAGAGAAGCCAGAACAGGCCCAGGAGGGAGCCGAGCTGTAGATCATAAGAAGCATGGAGCACTAGGACACAAACAGAGGATAAGAAAGATATAAGTGTCAATGGACATTTTACTTTTTCTGGTGGGACGTGGTGCGCCGTGTGCACAGGAAGGCCCCCACTACCACCACTATTATGGTGAAGGCTCCCACTGAGATAATGATGACGATGACCAGGATGTGATTTTCACCACTTCCAACACCTGATTTACCTCAAAGAGAGAGAAACCGGATTAGACGAGATGACTTTACATTAGACAACTTTAACAGAGAGTTAATGTCACAACTATGCAAACAGGGAAAAAAAAGACACGTCAATCTAATCAAATTCACGTATCTGTATTATTTCTTTCTTTTCACAAGTTTCACTTTTTCTTTTAAAAAATATAAGAATCCTCATCTCAGCCGGACAATGCTTCCGGGAAACACGGTTCAGATCATGACTAGTTGATGTCTGATGAGCATGACAGCTGAACAAGGACTGTCAAAAACAGCAGGTGGGATTAAAATCTTACCAAGTGGAGTCCCTGGGTCCTGTGGATGTGAGCTGCCTGGTCCTGGTTTTGGTGCAAGATTTGAGGCTGATTCAAAAAGAAAGAAAAATAAATATAAATTATATACAAATATATAGAATAAGAAGACTTTCAATGGTTTCCTCATGAGAAACTAAACAGTCTGAAAAATTCAACTAACTCAAACACATTTTGCCAGTCATGCATTGCAACTTGTCATCAGCCCAGAAGACGGAGATCCTTAGAAAGAGTTGGCAGACATAAAGTGTGAAAATGGAGTTTACCTTGGTCATTAGCCATTTTGTCAGAAGACTCAGCTTAAGAGGCCAAAGGAGAGCAGGGAGGAAAAGACAATAAAAGCAAAAAAACTGGTTAGCTGAGAAGAGCAGCAAGGGACAGCGAAATAAAGTGAGATGGGGGCTGTGAGGAGGGAAGAGGGGAAAAACTAGGGGGATGAAAAATAGTGAGAAAACCAAACAGTTGCTAAACAGAATGTGCTGCAGACACAGACAAGCTGATACTAAGAGCAAAGCTTTGATGCAGAAATGATTAAAACATCCAGTTCCAGGAACTAAATTATTTGAGAAAGAAAATTTAAATATTATCAAAATAATTAAAATAGTTTCATTTACCTCTATAATCAAACTGATTGTAAATATTCAATACCATTTATGCAAATATGAATGTCAAACTTCCAAAGTCATCCAAAACCAAACAACAAAACTTGAAAAACTTTCAGTGTTGAGCATATTAGAAAAACCCTATTTAACTGAAGACAGATACATCTTATGATTTACAGACAGTTTGGGAGGGGGGGTGGGGGGGTGGGTTCTTTTGCAGAGAAAAACTGTGTTAGTGGTAATCTAAGATTTTGATGCATGATATAAAAGGAAGTTTGTGAGATTAACATTCAACCTTAGCAGTTTAATAAACCGTTGCCATGAGAACAGCTTTGTAAATTAAAGTGAAATCTTAAAGCCGCACTAGTTGATTTTACATATCCAACAACCAGCCTAGAGTCAAAAATATGCAAACACAAAATTGGCCCTTGAGATATTTTTAAGGCTCTTTATTAGAAATTCATTTGTAACCTCCTGAAAGCTCCACTTTACATTTCAGCTTCAAGTGCATGATGGAAACTTACTGTTTGGCGTGCGGAAACGCACGGCCTCAGACATGGGGCCCATGCCTTTTGAGTTTCGGGCCTGGATCTTGAAGTAGTAGGTGGTGTCCAGGGTCAGCTCTTGTATCTGGTGAGTGAGGCGGTTACCCACCACCGGTTCAATAACCCAGTCATGGACTTCTGCGTTTACATCTGTACTGTAGTAAATAATATAGCCTACATGGATATGGCAGACAAAAAGAAAGGAAGAAGTTCAGAGTATTTCTTAAACAAAAGCTTTTTTCTTATAGTTTTGATACTTTTCAGTCATAACTTGTCATCTTTCAGGCCTATACACAGAAAAATGTATTTAAATAAGCCCATTTATGTGTTTATTCTATGACATTTGTGCAGATCAGCACACATCTAATAAGCTGATGTCTTGTTTTTGGTTTTAAACAGTTAATCAAATTACTTGTTGACAAAAAAGTTGGTTTAATAATCAGCTGGAAAAGTATTGTGGTTACAAAAAAAGATGAAAGTAAACTCTAGTTTCCAAATAAAATGATCGATTATTCTTCAATCCACTTCTGAAGGTGTTTTTGTTTTGTTTTGAGTCAACACTGCTGATCGCACTTACTTCACGTTTCTTGTTTCATGTCCTACTACACAAAGGTTTGTTCACAACTCATGAAACTTGTAATATTTTCTTTCTAAAAACATGACAAAAAAGATCTAGTTTTTCTACCCGATTATAGTATTTACAGAGTAAAATAATAAAAAAATAAATCAATTCCCTCAATTAAAAACCTTTCAATCCCATTTTTAGTAAATCAAGAACCATAATCAACATTTTTCACAGAAGACCAGATTCGTGTTCTGAAAATGTGAAAAAATGACACATTTTGACGGTGAACACCTTCTCCATATAGTTACAGACACAATTTCAGAAAACATGCAAAACACACAAAAAATGTCTTTGTGTAAATAATCAACAGAGGAAGTTTCAGAATTATATTACTACTTTTTTAAATGTTTTTTTTTTAATCTGTATTGATGCCTCAAAAGACAGCAGCTTTTTTACTGTGCTAAATCTGCACCATTTTTACAACTCAACCTAACAACTACAGCCTAATGTCACATTCTTTATTTATTTATACATATATATATATATATATATATATAGACATATATC
>JAOXYM010000001.1:7715738-7729929 GCA_028567055.1 Leptatherina wallacei
CAATTCACAACAATGTCATCTCATGGCGCTTCACAGACAATCAGTTTGAGCCAATCTGATTGTCATTCATTGATTCACAAAGGCCAGTTCATAACAAATTATTCGATGCCATGACTCATGATGATGATGACGACAACGAAGATGGTCTTCGTCCATTTTTTTAGGTTTAGTTTTTTTTTTTTTTTAGGTCCAAAATTTTGGTTTTCTCAGAGCAAATAACACAAAGCAGTAAATAAGTTGAAAATGTTGACACAAACCTGAAAGTGGTGAATGGCTTCAACTCATTCAAGCATTTAAAAATTTAAAACAAAACTGGGGCTTCTTTTGTTGGAATAATAATAATAATAACATTTCTTGTACGGAAGACACTGATATGTATAATGAAGAGTAAAGAAGAATCTCTTACCTTCATTTTAGTGTTGGCAGGGATATTGGTCTTCCATCTCACGGTGTAGAATCGGTTATCAGTGATCTTTTGGTTCTTGGGTAATGAGTTGTCAGCCCAGGTCACCTTGATGGTGTCATGACTCAGCACGGAGGCCTGAACACCCACGGGAGGCATCATGGGAGTTGGGTCTGGTACTGGGGTGTATGGAGCATGGAAGATTTCGTACAGGTCAACATCGGGGTCTAAGGGGTCTGCGCGTCAGGCAGTGAACCAGCATGCATGCACACAAATTAAAATGACCAAAATTAACACATAACGAGAAGCGTGGTGTGGTGGAACAGACAGTGGAGTCAAAACAGGATGCAGGGAGGGATGCAGAGGAGAAAAATCAGGTTAATGCGTTAAAAATGAAGGACCACGGTGAAGTGGGGGGAAGGGTCATGTTGGTGTAACAAGGGTGGGATTGGGAAGGGTGAAAAGAAAGAGAGAAAATTCTATTAGAAAAACACACTAACCTCTACAATAAGACGAATCTACAGACTTTTTGTTATATTGAAGCTACTGAACAGTATGTGAGGCTCTATCAATAGCTAGTGTAGCACTATGGAAAGAGAGGAAGAGATTATCTATTCATATGAAAAGATAACAGTAAATGGAAAAGTGAAAGCAGATAACCACAGTCCTACATTCAACATGTCAAATATATATGAATAAGTTATATCAATACTACGTCTTTTCAAACAGACGTAGATGTAAAACATGTTTACAGATGTTTATATCACACAGCTTTTTGGCAACATTTTCAATGCAAAGCGGATGAGCACAGAGTGCTCTTGAATGCTTCCCTCCTTTCAGGGTTGAGTAGACGAGTTGCATTATGTCCTTCAAAACTGTACAAAGAAAAATCTAAATTCAAGTACGCAGCCTGGAGGTGAAAAGGAGATGAGGGCCATGGAAAAGTGGCAACTGGAAAGGTTACAGTATGTTATGTTGCTTATGCTCTACAGCTCAAAGGCGTTCTCAAAAAAACATAATTTAAGTGCTTTGCTGGCTGGGATTCTTTTCCTTTTTGGCAGGTTTTGCCCAGCGCTATGCAAATTCTGGACTGGAATTTTTAAATTACTCTCGGAAAAATTTGCCAGTGAGACTACTACATGGAAATGTCATTGTTTTAGCTTTCAAAGGATGTGCAGATTTTCTGAACACCTGGGAAAGGTGGTCGCAAAGAAACTTCTCTGGACGGCTACCCCTCCCCCCAGCTCTTCACATCAACTAAAGGACATGTCTTTTATACAAAAGGAAAGGCAGTGCCTTCTGCCTGCACAAGCCCAAAAAGCAGGACAGATTTGGGAGCATGCAGCGGCCACAATTGGCCCTCATTCATGAGAACCCCGTGTTGCTTCGTCACTTGAATGGGAATTAACCTGTGTGGCTCGTCCTTGTCAACAAGATTATAAATAACCATTGCTTACCTCTTCATAAGTTCTAAGGCAGTACTTCTATGTTTGGGTTCTTACATCTTCTTACATCATTCTACATATTGTTTTAACACAAAATTTCACTGAAAAAAGGAAAACTGCTGATTAAATATTAAAAGGCATTTTGTGGGATGCTTGTGATCTGAAGGTAAGGGCTCCGTGCTTTCCACTTTCATTTCCTTTACTCTTTGTTTCAGACCTCTGGGTGGCTGTGGAGCAGGTGATTCAGAGCAGGACATCAAATAATCGCAGAGTTGGCAACTCGATCTCTGGCTCTTCCACACTGCCAAGTGTACTTATGCAGAACAAGGCAGCTTTATCTGGGCTAGTGTGTTATTGTGAATAAAAACACACTGGTTAAAAGCTTTGTGGGGCCCCAAGTATGTGAACAGGAATTCTACAAGTGTTTACCATCTAGATAACAGTAACATACATCGCTCTCCTTGGACTGTATGATCATAATCCTCCAGAGAAGGTAAACGGATCCAGTTTGGTTAAAAACAACTCAATTCCATTGCTCTGTGTCTTGTACTGTGTGTGTCTAGGTCTAAAGGTGGGAATAAAAATCAACCTTTTCTATTTCCTTTTTTTTTTTTTTTTTTTTAGCTAGAACTAAATCAAGTTTATAAATGTTATAATAAATCTCAGCATTGTGCCCATACAAATGGAATTTGGCATGGTGAATAAGGACAACCTGTTGTTTCACTCTTAATCTAAGAATAACCGTGGGTGTAGAAGTGTTGTCACTAAGAAAACTTGAGTTTGTTTGTTTGAAGGTCCCTGCCCACTCCACCTCATAAAGCACAGTGAATGCGTGCCTAAAGGGGAAGATGGTCTCTAACAGGCAGCTTCTGGCCAGCGTACAGCACAATAAATGCTTCAAGATGGGCTTCTTCTGGCTGCTGGTTTCTTTGCTCCTGTTTCCAGACTTGGTTTGGTTGAGATTGGGGGCAGCTTTGCTCGGTCACCCGTGATGACACTCCTCCTCGATCACTTGTTGGTCCTCTACTCTGCGCCTCGCTCCATTTGACACCTCTTTGTACGGAGCTGCCCTCATTATATTCCCAAGACCGAGTCGGAGAGTGTGCGTCTGTGTGTGAATGTTGAAGATCCAAGCATTCATGTGGTTGTGGAAGAGGCACTGAGGTTTTTTGGAATGGCATGCAGGCCGCGGTTCTTTACCCAGCTTGGAAGAATACAGTCTTCAGTATTTACAGGGAAAATGAGCTGCAGGAAAGAGGCTGACTTGCCCTTGTAAAAAAAGATCCTGCATTTGAGCATACAGCATAGCTCAAGTTCACAAAGTTTTTCTTCAATTTTATTTTCAAAAAGTAAAATGTAGGTCAGCTCTTCTTTTTAATTCTGGCTTGAACAAACTGGCAGGAAGGGAACGCGCCCCAAAGGATTCAGCAGCAGACGATGGTGGTGGGCTTTTGGTTCTGCTTTGAGAGGAAACGTTTGGATCTGACGGAGGGTTGCCAAAGCCACCACAGGGGGTCTGCACGACTGCTGTGTGTGCGCGTGAGGATGTGAAGAAGCAAGATCGTCTTAGAAAAAAGGCTACAGCATGACAGTGTGTGGGTGTGTGCACATACTTAAGCTGCCACCCCCCCTTGAAGCATGTTGACGTGATTCATGTCACCAGGCATCCCACCCCTCTCATGCTCGGTGGTGCAATGGTGCAGCAGCGTAGACAAACTGCAGTGATCAAGGCTGAGCAAAGAGGCAGGAGGCTGGATTGGAGGCTGGATGGGAGAGGAGGCGGGTGCAGCCCACATTCTGGGACACACCAGGGAAGCATGGGCTGCTCGTCTTTTGGCACAGTCACATAGACTGTATGAACTCAGCCAACATGCTCTCCTAACTGGCAGCGTTTTGCTAACTGAGATCATTTGTCAAGCACTCTGAATTGGGACTTGAGTTCTACTTCTAGCTGCTAACGGGGTTGTGATCTGAGGCTTAACGAATGGTGATGCTGGCACCCAGTCAGGATCGCCAATATTCTTTGGCTAATGAAACAAAGCGGCTTTATTTCAATGCCGTCACATGAAAGACACAAGCGCTGCATCACATAGCTTAAAGGATAATGGATACCATAACCCTGACACTGCACACTCACAAGCATTTTTCAAGGAGGATTTCTTTTCCAAAAAGTGATGAGCTAAATAAGCAATCATTTAAGTTAGATCTTCGAAGGAAATAACTTGATTGTTAAATAGAAACTCACTGGCCATTTGATTAAGTACACCAGTTCAATTGCTTGTTAACACACACAGCTAATCAGGCTACAATGCATTTAGGCATGTAGACATGGTCAAGACGATCTCCTGAAGTTTAAACTCAGAATGGGGATCTGATCTGAAATAGATCTGAATTATCTTGTACAATTCCAGTAAATTAATTTGTCAAGAAGAAAAACCTGTTTTTCTTTTTTGCCTGAGACTGAGCTCCTGTCTATGAAGCATGTAAATAATGAATAATAATTCCGGCCACATCTGCCAATTCAAATATCCAATCCAGCAATTGGGAAGCGTATCTCCTGTAGTCTAATAATCAAGACTAGTAATATAGGGGGCAAGATTTAAGGGTTTGATCGTTTGATTAAAACGAGACTTTGGTATACTTGGGACCATGGCGAGGAGAGTTAATTAAAGCAGTGAGACGGGCCGGTGACCCATTTTCTCGTCAGTAATTTAGAGTCAAGACACATTCTGTCTAATAATGATGTCAGGTTAGGGAGAGGGCAAAGATAAATGTCAGTAGAATCCTTTTTTATTTTTTTCAGCAGGGGCGGAAGACAGCAGTTATGCGTCTCATCCCTTATCTTGTGTGTGATCAGAGGAAGAAACTAATAATGATTTAAACTTCTGTGGAAGATGGAGACTATAAATATAATTACTGACTTTATAATCTTCTCCGCATGAGAACATAATTGAGCCAGGAGTGCATTTTTGTGTATATGTAGATGTGTGTGGTTCATACCTGACTGGGGTCGAGTGACAGCACTCTCATAGACAGGAATTCCCTCCCCCACGTTATTGAAGGCCTTCAGTGTGATCACATAGTGGGAGCTGGGGTCTGAGAGGGACAGACAGGGAGTGGTGAGACAGACAGGAGGAGTGAGATCAATTCATGCAGCCATCTAATCAAGCCAAACTCTGGAGACTCTCAGCTCATAATTGCAATATTAGCAAAGCGAATATTTCAATACAAGCATTCCACTCACTGTGACTGTAATGAAGGCTTCAATTATGCATTTATAGATATTTTGCAGCAGTTCCTCTTTTGAATCTCTCAAATTTCTTAGATTATCAGTTCTGTGTTCATTCCTGGGACTTTAACTGAATCCTCTGATTTTAAACAATTATACAATAAATCAAATGATCATGACTTACATACGTTTACAAGTATGTAATGCATTTCAGAAGAAAAAAAAAGATCAAATTTTCATATTTCTCTCTTGAATTCAATTAAAAATCTATTTTGTCCTCCAAAATGACAAAATTAGTGTTAAACATAATTTAATTAAAGGTTGGACCAAAACAGAGAAAAGGCATTCAAGCAAAATAAGCAGCATTTTAAAGAGGCACAACTTTATGTTTCCCTTGGTTTGACAGCTAAAACCACCAAAACCGGTTTGTTTTATCTAAATATTGTGGCATTTCAACAACTGTGTCCCCATTGGGACAATTTTTATAATTAGTGGCTAAAGATGGGCTGGAAAAGATCTAATTAATTCCCTCAAAACTCACTATAGGTTACAAATTAATAATTTCATAGTGTTTGTGTGTCAGTGCCTTTGCTAATTAGTTATCAAACTCAGTATATCAAATTAAATGTGACACTACTTTTTCAGAAAGATAAATGATTTAAATGTTCACATTCTCTGTAGCACAAAGACACAAATCCCACAGGTTATATCAATATCTAATTAGCAGTACATGACAGATCAGCTGACATTCTACAATGAAATTATGTGTGTGACAAACGGATACATAATTAATATCCAAGCCATCCAAGTCCAAACTAAAGGCAGTAAAATGCTAATGTGGAAGCTAGGGATTGTTCATACCCAGGTTCTCGATAGTGTAGTAGCGCTGCTTGTAGTCCACTTTGATGGTCTGAGCGTGGGGGCTTCCGATGCCGTAGCCAATGGTGTAACCGCGCACCACGATCTCCTGGTTTTCCGGTGGCGTCCAGCTCACTACGATGCTGTTGACCAGGGGCCGAACATGCAGCGAGCTGGGCTGGTCCGGTACGCGGGATTCTGAGGAAAATGTGGGGAGATTAAAGTGTAAGTATGAATCAGTTATGGTTTATTCTACATCTGAGTTGTCCAATGTTGACCCTCAAAGGCTGCTGGGCTGCAGGTTTTAGATGTTTAACCTGCTCCTGCACACTTGATTCAAATCTCCTTAACAGCTTGTTGTCTAGTTCTGTCAAGCAGAAAACATCTAAAACCTGAAGAACAGCAGCCCCTCAAAGGTCAGAACTGGACATCCCTGGTCTACATGAACTGAAAAAGCAGTCGCTGTCACCGTCCAGGTCGCTCTCAAATGTCTCGGCTGTGGTCCACTCAGTGGCCGGTCCTGTACCGTTCACCGTCATCGCCAACACCCGGAGGGAATACTCTGTCCCAGGCTCCAGACCTGGACACAAACAGGTCAGAACTTTATTATAACTCATTTTCTTCTTTTCTCAGCCCCGATTTCATTCTATAATTGACTCTTGCTCTCACAAAGTAAATATTTGATGGCAAAAACATCTCAAACATTTTCTCTTCAAACTCCGAAAAGCTTGAGGAAAAGAATCCATATGGCTGCGTGTGGACGGATCAAGTGATTGCCGCTGAGATGTTGTTGACCCACTTTCACGGACCTGATTGAGAATTACTTCAACTTTGGTTAGAGTTTTAATGGATAAAAAGGCATATATGAGAAGATTAACAATGTGTGAGTGCAGCAAAAAAAAAGAACAAATAAGAAAGGACTATAAAGTGTAAAAAAAAAAAAAAATCAAACTCCAAATTCATTCATATTTCAAAGCTATGTCTCCCTCAGAGAGTTGCATCACAGTTGGGTGCCGCCTTTGGTATTCATAAAGATGGGTGGGGGGCTACTGACAAATGATGTGTTGCTGTATTAATTTGCAATAAAAATTTTCGTACTCGTCATATTGTTCCATTTGCATGCTACATGCTTATGGTCTAGTCATTTCACTCTGTAACCACTGTTCTGGGCCAACCCTTGGGGGTGGCTTCTGAAGGCTGCGTAACCGTCAATGCCTGCGAGGCTACATCTCCTTCTAAACACTTTTGAACCAACAAACACCCCTCTGCTTCACCCCCCAGAATGTTCTCAAAAATCAACTTTTAAGTGTATATTCTCTTTGATGCAGCGCACAGCATCAGGCCGGGCCACTTGAAAGTTGCTGAGACAACATCTAATATTAATCACAACCGCTGTGTCTTCTTTCTGGTGATGCTGCGCATATTTTGGTGGTAGCAGAGTGTAATGTTATTACAGTAAGACTCGTAACTTCATTTCAAAGCATCTAGATTCAACTCAGACATGCAGCCAAAGCGATTACAAACAACAATTTAGATACATCATGAGTCTCAAGATCAAGATTTTAAATATTCAGACAGCAGACAGTATGCACTCTAAGATATATTCAGCTAGATAAAATAGAGTCTGATGGGATAAAAGATTTAATGTAAGACCTATGTGAGGCATCAAAGGGGAACAAAATAAAAATGTTTCCTCAGAGCAGATTACAAATGTTTTTCCTGGATAAAACATTGAAATTTATGTATGAAAAGAGGAAGAATTGAAAAGAGTTGGAAAGTGTCTCGAGGATATGAATGTCATACTGCAGAATACACAATTTAAAGTCAAGGGCACAAATCAATCAATCTGAAGAGTGAAGAGTCGAGTTGAATCTTCATAATGGCCAGGACTGTATTTTGTTGGGCATGCCATGTGGCCAATCACAAGTCAGGAAAAAACTAGGATTGTACCATTATATGAAAGGAGGAAGGGGGCAGACTCTCAGAAGACAGGAAGTGTAGCAATAAAGGCCAGGTACACAGTGACAAACAGAGATGTGGAGCTGGATATAAATACAAGTGTATCAGTAAAAAGTAAAGAAATTAGTGCCTCAAACGTGTTAACAAACAAAAAAAACTACTACAGCATTACATAACAATATTCCTCTGGGATAAAGTATTTTTCATGAAGACTTCGGCCTTAATTTGATTTGTTTGTTGTGGTTCTGTGTTCAGCTGTTCATTTAAAGGTTTGATTAAAGCAGGGTGTCAAACTCGGGTCCTTTGAGGGCCCCTATCTGGCAGGTTTTCATTCTTTCCCTGCTCCACCACATCTGACTGAAATGAATGGGTTACTTTGAAGAAGTTGACAAGAAGTTGTTTGATCCATTTGATTTGATTCACGTGTGTTAGAGCACGGAAACAACTAAAACCTGCAGGATAGTGGCACTTGAGGACCGGAGTTTGACACATGTGGATTAAAGTATTAAAAATGCACAACAATAACACTTTTATATATAAACACAAAATAAGAAATTGCTTACACAAACCATTCATTGTTGCTAAACTAGGCTAGAAATAGACGTTCTGAGTGATATTACATGAAGAGCCATTTGGGAGCCCTAAGAGACATGAGCCTCTGTTTTGGGTCCCTTTGATTGGTAAAAAAAATTATGGAGTTTGCAGCAGATGCTCCTTTTTTGTTTGAGCCATGAGTCAAAAATGTATTTAGTGGTTATGTTCCACTTAGAAGCTGTTCCCTTCTAGTGTTATAAATCACACCGTAGGTAAGGGAAAACACAACACAGGATATTAGGATTTTTCTAAGATTTCCACCTCAAACTGTAACATTTATGAGAGTCCTGCGAGTCGCGGGATGGAGCTTCCGTAAATCTGCTTGCTGCCGTTTATCTCAGGGAAGGTAGATTGATAAAGATCTGGGAGCTGCTCCTGAGCAGTTTTATTTATTTTTTGCATTTCTGTGATATGTAATGTCCTGACTCCATGATGTGCTCCGTTTGCAGTTAATGAGGATGATACATTTAAAAGTAGCATTACGTTGTGGCAGAAAGAAGTTATCTATTTCTTCTCTGTCAATTATCCATCTGGCAATAGTTTTTCTCTTTCTTTTTTTCCCAGCAGCAAGTTAAACATTTTCTGTGTTTTTTGAGCTGGAATCAAAGTTTGCAGCCCAAACATTAATCACTGTGACTGCAGCATGTTGGATGAGATGAAGAGTACACACAGGACACACGTCTGCAGTCTATAACAGAGAGTCAAAGTTTGCCAACTGACAAAACCAAATATGAAAAGCAAAGTGAAATTTGAAGTGCTGACATGAGATACAATTAAAGTGCTTTTTGGCAGCAGGTCTAAACTCCATATCTGTTGGAACCAGACTCAAACTGGATGATAATTGCCAATTATACTCTGTCCACCAACACAAGCAGTAATAAATGCAAAGATTATCATCACAAGGTCTGAAAAGTTGTAAAGCTAGATACTGGGAACACAGTCTGTCTCTTTTTCTTGTATCTTTGATTAGTTTAGCAAGAATTTCTAACATAAAAGATTGAGCAGACCGGGTGTTTTTTTTTCTTATTTCCCTCAGACACTAGCTATTATAGTAAAATCAACACCAAAATCATTACCATCAATGAGCTTATAGAGCTGGGTGCCTGCAGTGGTGACAGCTGACTCGCTCCTCCGGGATCCTTTCCGGTAGCGTATCTTGTAGCCGATGATCTCTCCATTCTGGTTGCCCAGGGGTGGAGGCTGCCACCGAAGCATGATGCTCTGCAGGGGGAAGAAAATTCCAGGAGGACACGAGTCAAAATGGAACAAAATGGCTTACTTATTAGCACATGTGGGCTTGCAGCTGTAAAGGTGACCTCGTGTTTAAGCAGATTGCATCACACCTTCCCCACCCAAAAAACCCTGGCAGAGGCCTTTTGTGTTAACGTCACTCTGCAGGTTCACTCCTCTGTCTCACCTGCACCCACTCCTCGACAACAGGGATGCAAACAAGAGTGCTTCGCAGAAACAAACACTCCTCTGAGCGTGAGCGCAAATTGATGCATTAGGAGGAAATAAACATGAATAACAGAAGGAGAGAGGCGTGCACGTGCGTGTGCCTGCAAAGATACAGAGGCAGAGAGATTATTGCAGGGCTTCGCTTGCGGCTTGCACTGTTGTGGGATGCTGGTGTTGGAGTTTCTGTGTGTTTAAAGAGAAATGTGTGTGTGTGTGTGTGTGTGTGTATAGGGGGGTGGCTCAGCGTGGGAGAAGAGTTAATTAACGCTTCCTCGCTGTCACTGATGCACAAAAGCCTGAATACATGTACAGGGCTCACACGAGCTCCTCCCCTGCCGAGCCATGGGAATTGCACAAATTAAAATGGGGTTAAGTGTGTTCAATTTCCATTTTTCTTATTATACAATAGGTCTCAACTTGTTGTGTGTGTTGCTTTTCTCCCGTCTTCTTCCTAATCATGGAAACCTGTTTAATTGACTTTGTGAAACCACAGAGGACGATAAAAAAGCAGATGCCAAGGGGAAAAATAAAAGGAGCAAAATCAGATTACAAAAACATGATTTTCAGGTAAAAGATGACAAGACCATAAAAGGGTATTGAAAATTAAATATATGTTAATTAGTTTTTTCCCTCTAATTTGTATTTGGCTGAGCTCACCGAACAGCTAACTGCATATATGAATTGTATTCTGAATTATTGAGAATTGAATTATTGACTTAATGGAAATAATGAAGCACAATGTCAACAAGGAAAGTAGAAAGACAATTTTGTTGCTTTATGTTCATTTCAGTGTTTTAAATAGCTTTTTCTGGGTCTAAGCTCCATTCTGAAAACAAATCCTGCCCTTTCCCTAGAGTGCGCCCTCTTTATTTACTCTTTAAATTAAAAAGAGTGTTTTCTCCCCGCAAGTATCAGTCGAGTATCCCTCAGCAGTGGTGGCCGGTTTGTTCTCAAGCTGGGGGTGTATGATAGGATTGTCATTCAGTCCCTGCCTCTCGCTTGGGCTTTGCATCGACCAGCAAAGGACTTAAAAGTGCTGGCTGCTGTTTCTGTAGTCAATCCACGCACCCAGAGGTTTTCCTTCCATCTTCTTCTTTTGCAGTTGCTGTCTCACATGTCTGGAGTTAGAAACATCTTTTGTAAAACTTAATCCATCATCCCTCTTTAGATATACAATAAATAGGCCCGCACCACTCCGCCTAAAGATCAAATGGTCCAAAAGGATGAGCGGTAGAAGCTCGCTTCCTGTTTTAATCACAAGCTTGTTGTGAAGCCAGCAGCCACCTCAGCAGCTTTATCTAATCAAGAGCTTCAGACAAGAACTACAGTGTATTTGAGTGTCATAAATCGGATTTAACAATGAGAGTTAAAAAGAGGGAGAGACACCAGATGATTCAATCTAGATAAAAGACGTCTCACTCTCAAACTAGTAAATCTATTTATCCTTTCACCTATAAACTTGCTAACCAATAGGGTGAAATCTCTGTTAACAGGGAAGCAAAGTTTCCCATTTAAGCTCCAACCTGGAGACTTTCAGTCAACACACATCCAGACATCTTTGTTAAACTCATTACTACTTACCCACTTACCTACTTATTCACCTACTTGGATTTTGAGAGAATGTGTCAAAGTGAAACAACTGGACTTCAGCAGTTGTTTTGATATGAAAATGACCCAATACTTTAAAACTGGTGAGATTTTTGGGGCTCCTCTTTCTCCCGCTATCCATTTAGGTTTAAGCTGCTGACTTCTAAACCAGATTCTGTACAGCCAGAGTGATACAGGATAAAACCTTCTGACAGGCGAGACTCCTGTCGATGAGAAGATCGATGAGAGTTCACACACCCTCTTAACCAGCTGGGGCTGCAGGTCTCTGATGCAGCTAATCACAGAGCGCAAAAACAGCGCTCCGGCCTGCAGGCTACAAATCTGTTCAGCTGTTTGTGTGTCTGTGTGTACGCGGGTGAATCAGCGGGGATTTAGTAAGGCAGATGCATATGTTGTGCACCAAACAGAACGGACAGGTGCATTTGAGATTGTTGTTGCTGATGTCGCCTTTAAGAGTGCAACAAATGAGCAAGCTTTTAACTATGCAATCAAGCAGCAGCTCCTTCGGCCTGTAGCATCCTCCTCTGTCAATGTAGTTAATCCTACCTTTGAGTTCTGGACCTCCAGGGTAAGGTTCTGAGGAGGGGCATCAGGAACTGTGAGGGGGGGGGTGAAAAAGAAGAGACTATTTATTTAACATAAAACAAAACTCTTCACATAAATCTGGATGACTCTCAGGAATAATTAAGAATATTCTGGATTTCAAGTTTCTAAATTCAGTTTTTTCCACTTACACCATAACAAGCTGTAAACATTTGGTTTTGGACTGATACCCGGACAAAATAGGTGGTTTGATACCATCGCTTTGGGCTCCTTGCAATACTCTGTTTCCAGTTGTTTCAGTGCAAGAAACTAACAGGAAGCAATCTGACTATTTTGTTAGTTAGCTTTGGTTAGCGTTAGCTTTCTTCTACAGATAACTTCACTTTGTGTGTTTATAAACAACACACGGAGCAAACGGATGTAAAAAGAAAATCAAGTTTATATTTCATCATCTCACTGACCATCAGACAGGGTGCGGACGATGACATCATCGGTGGAGACCCCTGGACCGTGTTTGTTGTTGGCCACCACACGGAAGCTGTACTCTGTGTTCTTCTTCAGGCCAGTTATAGTGTAAGACTGACCATTTATGTCAGCATCCTGAAACAAGACACATGCAATGCGTGTGTGACAGTGTGAACAACAGCGATGTGTAACTTCACAAATTAAAGTCTGAAAAATAAATGAATGGGCTACCTGACAATTTAGTATGAAAAGATTCGGTAATGCTCGTGTGAAAAGTGGAAATTAGTGCTTGAAAAGGATGACCTCCCTCCAAAAAAATAAAAACACGCATTCACAATTTTTCACTCTTGAAAGGACCTTGATAAATAGCAATTTTAAGAGTAACACAAACATATGGTAAATAAGATTGCAATATGAGATTCATCCATCATTTCATGACTCTAAAACTTCTGTTTGTAACTCGCTGTAAAAATGTCATCTTCCACTGACACACAAATCATGCTGTCTGTGTTTTTGCCTTACAAATTGGGCATGCAGCCACATTTCCAATTACTTCAGGCCTATTTACATTCAGCTCTTTGCTTGAGACACCTTTTTAAATAAAAAAGCAGACTGTGAGAAAAACCTAATTTCGCTTCCACCGCAGTCCAATCATCAACTCTGACCTCAGGTCACACTATCACCTGTAACCACCTTGTGATATGTGGTCTCTGACTTCCCTCTGCCCTTTAATATTTCATGTCTTTTGAGCTCTGCGCCGTTCTAACTTCATCTTTTTCGCTCATCTCGTCCTTCCTTCTTTTCACACCTCTCTTCATCTCCTGCTTCCTCCACCTCGTCGCGGGGCTCTCTTCTCCAGGGAGCTGAGGCATCATTACTCAACGTACTGGCTGATGTTTTCATCCATTATCATATTAAAGGCTTTTTAATGCCTCGCTGCCTTCCACAATGCTACTGCTGGGGGCTCGATTCAGTATCCAAGCAGCTATATTCCACTCTTACGATAGAGTTAGTCCAGCAGAGAAGGACAGGGTTCATGATGTCTGCTTTCTTTTAGTGGAATGCATACTTATTTTTCTGCCATATTTGGCTAGGAATCCCAAAAACTAAGTGCAGGGAGGCTTGGCAAATGATCCAGAAGTCATTACCTTATCTCAATAACCTTATAACCTTGCACAAATCAAGCACCAGTTACATACAGTGCTTTACTTTACAAGCAAAGTGTGAGCAGTGAGGCATTAAACTGCATGTTTCCATTCATAGTTTGAGAATGACAAAACATGGGTGACGCCAGAAAAATGAAAGATTTGATGTCTGAGTCATCTATTAATCTCTTCTATTAAGAAAATGTTAATATAAAAGCTTTTGCAGGACCTTCCTTGATTAATCTTTTGATTGCATTTCTCTGGATAATTTGTTTTCACTCCCATTCAGAGTAATTTAACCAGGATTCTGTTTTTGTTTTTGAATGTTCAGCCGAGTGTGATGTAATTTACAGAAAAAACTTAATTAAATAAATCTGATAGGTCATAACAGCGAGATTAGGACAAGAAATAATAATAATAATAATAATAATAATAATAATAATAATAATAATGATAATAATAATAATAATAATAATAATAATAA
>JAOXYM010000001.1:7730029-7756178 GCA_028567055.1 Leptatherina wallacei
ATAATAATAATAATAATAATAATAATAATAATAATAATAATAATAATAATAATAATAATAATAATAATAATAATTCTTCATTCTGGAGACAGTGACCACTTTATGCTAAGATGTCTGAAAATCCTTGAAGCCACAGGGTGTTTCTATGGTGTGAACAGTATATCCTACCTGTTCATTACTGGCGCTTTTGTCTGTGTAGTACAGCTTGTAGGTGAGGATCTCTCCGTTGCCAGTAAGAGGTTTGTCCCAGCTCAGAGAGACTGAGGTTGGTGTGTTTGACACCGCCTGGAGGTTTGGAGCGGGGCCCGGCACTTGTACTGGTGAAAAGAGAAAAAATTTTCACACAGAAGAGAAGAGATTAGGAAACCATCCAATGTGACCGTCATGTTATCTAATATTAATGTTTAAAATGTTTTTGACTGTCAAGAGAAACTAATTTAATTCAGCAGCTCTCAATGATTGCCGTTTAGAAACGTGCAAACACGTTCCTGGCTGTGACAAAGCCACATTGTTATGGGATGGCTCTCTGTAGCCATGCTGACACACAAAGAGGAAAGTTTATATTCATATTTTTTTTGTAAATTCAGGAATTAAAAAAAAGCCTTTAAAAATAACCCCTCTTCCTTCAACCTCAGTCTGGATGCCAATTTATTGCATCAAATCATATAAGTCCAAACTGAGGGGGAAAATAAAAAATGTGTGTGTATATATCTATGCTTTCTCACGGAATGGTATTTTAGCAGTCTTATAAGTTTAGAGGGGGCAACACTTTGGGAAATGGACCCAACTTAACATGTGCACAACATCACATCGGACATATGTGGACAGTGTGTTCATAATGTCTTTTGGATAATAAGTTATGATGCACAGCTGCAATTGTTTCATTCTCTGTTCAAGGCTACATCCCAATTAGTCACAGCTAACAGTTCAACTAGATAGTTGCTTGGGTCCTTTTCTCACCCTCCCCTACAAAAAACCTCTAAAAGTGGTAGAGAGGCAGTAGATCACCCTGAACCTTTGGGAGTTTGTGCTCATTAAAACATAGTGTGAAGAAGAGTTAAAATACTTTAGAACCGTATTTTGTTTTACTTTATGAAGCATATTTTTTACTTTTTCCTGGCATCATAACAAGATAAATAGCAAAAATAATCTGTACCATCTATTAGTGAAATTATATTAAACATCAAAGTTTGTACCAGCCCAGCCTTTCACCATCTGTGGCCTATTCAAACACCACACATGCAGTATGAATCTGCTGAGAAGATACAAGGAGCGGCGAGTGAGCAAGCTTAAAAATGAATGAGGAGAATGAGCTCCGATTGAGATGTTAATGAGATGTTAATCTCGAATTGTTTCAAGTGGTTCTGTTCTACGGCACAAATGAAAAGAGCCGCAACATCCGTAGAAGTATGTTAAATTACTGCAAAGACAACATTCGTACTCGAGACATTCATGTCTGAATAAATGAGTTTGACTTAACAAATAAGAGGAGAGAGTGTTAATGATGTAAAAAAAACAACAACCTTCAGTTGGGGGGTGATAAATTGTTAATCTGATATTTACAAACTGATTACATTGTAAAGCACAAATGTAAACAACCACAACTCATACAAATATGAATCATGATCAGATTTTGGCTCAATCCCAATCCTCTCCAGAGAGGATTTTTTTCAGTTTATTTTCTTTTAGGAATTATGAGAATTGGTCATTTTGTACCTCAGCTGGGTCACCGGTGCCCATTTTTATGCCTAGATGACCATTGCAATTCAGTGAATGGAGCTGAGGTGTACTTCCTGGTTTGCTTGGTAAGCTGCAGTGGGACCAGGGTCATGGAGCGTCAGAAAGAAGCGACACACCTCAGTGGACTTAAATTGCTTGATCTATCCATTAAACCATAGAGGAAAAGCAAAAAGACAACGTCTGAAATAGTCTTTACACTCCAGGAAAAGAGCCCCAGACTCTTCATGTTCTTGGTGATGTTCATAGAAATACGCCTTTTGTTTTTGAACAATTCCTCTCCATCTACTCCATTTGTTTTGCTTTTTCAGAGCAGCACCAGCGTCTCTTTGATGGCATCATTTCATGCTGTATTTCTACAGCATTGGCCGGTGCATACATGTTGGTTGGAGCAGCAGTCACACTAAAAACTTGAATTTCAGACAGTGACAAGACCATTGCAACAACAGCCTCTGAAGTTCATACACAAAGGGAGGCAGGATGGGCGTTCTGGAGTGGTGACTAAAGACATCATGTGCCATCTTTCATCTTGGTCACCCCTAAATCAAACAATTTATACCCAGCTTTATACTGGGTTATATTTTCAAGATGAAGACAGGCAATTTAAGAAGTCTGACTTCACGCTTGGCGGCGCAGTAATTTCCAGTCAGATCCAGCTGATAACGGGTCACAAATGAGAATCTTATCCTGCTATAAACATTCAAGTTCATATCTGAGCACTTCCTATGCTAGAAGAAGAGAATAAAGGATGTTAGCGTTGGATTTAAAGCAATGGTGAAGCGCTTGCTTCAGGCAGACATACAGTATGACTGTACTTTAGGTAACATGCAGGTGTTCCTTACAGAAGAAAGAAGCTCCATTTGTCAAAGTGCAGGGATGCTGCAGGTATGTGTACCTCTGTTTGTGTATACACTCAAGTGTATTAAGCCAGTCTCTGTGGAGAGGCGATACAGGGCGGCGTTGTGTGCACATGCCTGGCACTCAGATGCAGGTCAACAGTTTAAGCTCCAATTCATAGTATGTCCTTACACTAAAAGTACACATACGACAGAGATGTACTAGACAAGTACAGCCCGCCCTCACTGCTATCCCCGTGGGTGGCTCAGCTCCTGCTGGCAGCCATTAAGGTGTTATGTGTGCATTTCTGTGTGTGTGTGTGGATCCGTCTGCCCTCAAACCAAGGACGCAGGTAGAAAAACAGCGGCTGACCTACAAAGCGACATTGACAGAGCAGTTGCTCAGCCAGGAGGAGAGGAATGTCCACAGTCTGACAGTAAGCTAGGGAATCCCCCTCCACGACACTTTGAAATATGGGTGAAACTGAGGGATTTGGAGCAGCAGCCACCAGGAGGCTTACACACCCAAAACAAAAAAAGAAGAAGAGGAGGAGAGGCACTTACTCTCTTTTCCCTAAAGTAATTTATATACGTCTAGCTGAGACATCCTAATGAGCCTCTGTAGCTTCTCTGTAAAGCGGAAATTCCTGAATAATAATTCCATTCCTCGCTCAGGTGGGTATGGTTTGAAGCAAAACACAGTGGGCTTATAGTAAATATTGGGGAGTAAACAAGAAATGGCTCAAAAGAGGAAAAGGTTGCATTTCTCTGGTCTGGTGATGGGTGGTCTGCCTAAACACAGCCCCCTCTGCCTGTATGTGGAGGGGAGATGACACGTCTGTTTGAAGCCAATGCATGCTGAATGTGAGTGAATATTTCTTTATGCAAATGTTTATTTGCGCATTTTTGTGCCCTTTCCAACAAACTGGCTGGAGTTTGCCTCCATGTTTATGTGTGCCGTTTACTGAACACGTATAAATGAAGAGTTGTGTGTGCGTTACCTTCAGCTTGGGTGGCCACTTTGAGCGCTGCAGAGCTCTCGCCCTGCCCGTTGCTGTTGTGAGCCATGACCCTGAAGCGATATTTGGTGTCTGGCATGAGGTTCTGGATGGTGACTTGCATTTCCCCTGGACGGCTGGTATTTACTACCCGCTCCCTGACGTGGACACACACAGACAAGCAAAACATTTTCAATGATCTCAATGTATGATATCACATTAAAAAACAAGCATTTACAGTTATTTTTGTTGGGCAACATTGTCAAGGTTTTATAATATGACTTCTCTTATTTCTAACTGCAAGGAGGAGGACAATGAGAGTCTAATTTTATATACAAATTGCATGTTTTCAATCTTTATTTTATAATAAGCTGTTATCTTCTAGCCATGTGGGTACATTTTGAGACAGGGGCTTTTTAATTTCCAGCTCATCTCATTTCCCAATTTGTTCATCTCAGCAACCTCTTCTCGAGTCTTGGTCCCTCCCACTCAGAATGCGATTAGAGAAGACAAAGAGGAGAAGCAAGAAGACTGGAGCCAAGCCAACAGGCATCTAACAGCCACCGACTATCTCTATCAGATCAGCATTGTCAGTGTTGCAGGAAAAGAAATTCTTTCTTAACATTTTCGGAGGTGGAATAATGTGTCACATCCCCTTTAGATGTCGCTCATGCAGAAATGACTTGAGCAAAGAATCTCCTCTCTTATCTCTCCTCCAGATACATTTTAGGAATTGAGACATATTTAAAATCTGTTTTGTTAAGACCAGTTTCTGAGTCAAGGAGCCGCTAATGACAACCTTGATTGTACATTTATGTTAAACATCACATACTGTGTAGCGCTTTTTTTTTTGGGACTTCGTGCAAACATTTTTTTGGGAAGACTCCACAACCAGAGCCCTCAGGTTGAAATGTTTTTGTCCACCCAACAGTGTATTTTAAAAAAAAAAACTATTTACAGTAACAGAAAACATAAAAGCTGCAGAGAAGCTGTAGTCCTCACTTGTTTGTCATTTTTTTCCCTGATAAATGTCTCAAATGTCGACAACCGCCGCGGTCTGTCTGTACAGCGTTAGTACAATCACTGCCTTTGCAGATATGGTAATATTTGCATTTACATCCCTGGTTGTAACTACAGTTTAAAACTACTGTGTCAGGCCTCCGCTGAAAATTGCTTAAAGCTATTTTGCAGGGAATAAAAAGGGAGGACTTGTGGAAAATCCTTTCCGCTTCTTAAATTTTCTCTTCAGTCAAATGAAGTAAATCCTCAGCTCATAAAGGCAGGGGGGGAATTATATCACAGCAGCCCTCGAAATAATAAAATTACAGTGCAGGAGATTTCTTTCTTCTTTCTTTCTTTTTTTGTTTGTACCTCAGTGTTAGAAAGTAATCCTCTGAGGAGAAAAGTTTTTATTTAATAAATGCCTACTATTAAAAATGCTTTAACTGCTTTAATTAGATATTCTAATGGCGCTCTGAGACTCTCCGCACGCATATATGTATATTGGCACCCTGCTGATAGTAGCAGTAATGTGTGTGTTAGTACCCTGCTGACAAGGCAGCAGTGCAGTGTGTTGCTTTACCTGCTGTTGCCTTCCTGGCTGTAGAAAACAGAGTAGGTTAACTCGTCTCCGTGCGGCTCGGCCGGTTGGCGCCAGGTCAGCTTGATGAAGCGGGTGGACACCAGCGAAGCCACGACGTCTCTAGGGGCGGAGGGGGTGGGCCCTGCTGGACTTCCTACACCTCCGGAGCCTGGCGTTACATGGTCAGTAGTGTTAGGAGTCAGTGAAGGGGGAGGGAAGGAGGGCAGGGCTACGTCTTTGGGTTGGGGACGAGGAGAAGGAGGTAAGGGGGCAGGGGCAGTGTTGGGGGTGGGTTGGGGATGGGTTGAGAGAAATATTGCATCCAAATGGACAGGTTGAGGAGAGGAGAGGAGTTGAAATGGAAAATGACAGTGGAACGAAAGAAAGGAAGGAAACAAAAAAAAGAAGAAAAACAAAATAACAACATAACAAAAAAGACTCTTGGTGTGACAAGGAACCACAGAAATAAAACACTTCTATTACACTCACGAAGCTGACAAAGCACAGTACAAAGGGGGGCTAAACATGCAGCTACACACAGTTCTCTAATGTTAGGGGAGTGGGAGCAAAACACATCGTCATACATTTAACTTTAAGGCAAACAGCTTTCAAGCCAATCATTTGTGAGCTAAAATGATTGGTTTGCATGTTTTGCGACATTTCCAGTAACTGAAGACTGGACTGACATTCAGCGGCAAGCAGAGGTAGACTTTGACTTCCCAGGAACAAAGTTACCTTGTCGCCTCTGAAATGAGCACATGAAAACTGTTGAGTTTTATGTGGAGACAGCAACACAACTCAAGACGAAAAGGGTTGAAGTTGAAGCTGATATTCTGTCACCAAAGGCACCAGATGATGGTGTTTTAACACTTTTACCGTCACATTCCACAGCCTAGCCACAGAAATGTTTGTGATTTCATTTGGTGGGTTTTTTCTGTCTTTCTTTCTTTTTTTGGATGAACAATCTGCGGTCAGACTTTGAGATCTGCTTTCCATTGCCAGGAAAGTGAGCAAAACAAAACCATACGGAAAGAATGTCAGTCAGTGTGATGTTTCCATTTGTTCGCAGGTCAGGGAAATTAACTGGAGGGCAAAGCTGAAATACAAAAAAGGTGTGCAGCTAGTGCACTGTCCAAATTGTGCATTTATTTCCAGAGAACAAGTGATGAAATGCAAAGCGGCCGCTGGTATTCCCGTCTGTCCTTGCTCACAGACAAACCGCTCATTTGGCTTTCGATATTTGTTTACATGTCAAATTCTCCGGGTTCACTGGCTTCTGTGATTGGACCGATGTGAAAGATTTCATTTCACACAGACTTTCTGTGAATAATAACTGAAGAATGAAGAAGCTGTGGCTTCAGTTCAACATCTGCGGCACAGTTAGATTGTGTGGCACGTTGTGTAAAGCCAGTCATGCTCTAACATTTTCAGTTGGCACCTTGTATGTGAAATAAAACGATGACTGTGGATCACAAGCAGGGATTTCAGGCTTTTTACATACATACTGGATGCAGGAGTGAGAGAACCTGTTCTACAATATGGATAGACTTATTTCAGAAGAAAAATACTTGGCAAAAAATCCAACTATAGCACCAGCCAGTAAAGACTATTCCTTAAATTAGTCCAGAAAATATTGGTTGCCTTTTACTCTGGGATTTTGTATAATTGTACAAAAGGAAAAGGGGGAGCAGTCTTGGACTCTTCATCGATTATGTCCCGAGAATGACAGCGCCCTTAAACCACTTCAGAGCTAAATAGTCAGAACTTTCGCCTAAGAGCTGTCGTTTCATTTCAAATGCTGTTTGCTGGAAGTGAGCCAACAACAATGCAAAACGTATTATCATCCTAATGCTTTCTGACTGCAGCGTAAATTACCAGATGCTGAATAATTATCCTCATTTAGAGAGCGATACATACACACTTGAACCAGCTTCACAGAAATAAACAAAAGCTTGAAGTCTCATTGTTGACAGCGAAGTGCTCCCTGGATTAACAAAATGTGAGAACATAAACACACACGATGGGCTCTTCTGAGTGAAGTAAGAACTCGTTGTCCTCCGAGTGTGGAAGGTGAACCGGAGCACTGTTCTCCCTAAAACTCATTTTCCTAAAAAGAAAAAAAAAGCTCAGAAACTGGTATGAACAATTTTTAAACTAATATCAGCATTAGGTTTTTCAATCTATTCATTTGCAAATATTAAATCCAGCATGAAAATAAAAGATCAAATTGAGACAAAACCCACATTCAATTATGATCGCCACATTAAAATTCAGGTTGCATAAACATACCGCAGGCAAGGTTTCTACTAACTCTATGGGTCTGTACAAATGAGTTGATATCACTGAGAAGAAAATACTTACATTAACTGCCAAGACATCTCCTGTGCATGCTAATTGTGCCATATCTGGAGTTACAGCGTAATAAAAGCCACTGAGGGTTAGAATACGTATTTTTAATAACCAGAAGGACCCTTTACTACTGGAAGCGGTAGTCCAGCTCATAAGAAGGAAATACAGTACTCATTATTATTCCAAAATAAAGATGGTGTCAAGTGTGCGTCTATATCCAGTACAGAAATTTGTACAACACATACACCAAATGCACATGATTTTCTTACTTAGATAAGAAATGGGGCACTTTGACAGTGACGGCATATTCCATGTCTAACTCGTCCAGATTTTATGGTGGACGTAAATCCGCCTTCAGCGTTTGCATACGATATATGACAACTTCATTTTGCACACATGCACTGAATGTTTACAAATCTGCGCGCCCAGATTGCAAAACCGTAAGCTTTATGATTATGAATCCGGAGACAGGGTTAATAAAACCCAGAGCACAGATTTAAACCACATGGTTCCTTTTTATTCTGCTGATCCTTGAGATTCACGTTGTTCTGCATCATCCAGAGTTCAGCCAGACGACACACAGAGGAAAGAAAACTCAGCTGAGGGAAAGATCCAGACACTTTTTGTTTATGCGGTAGAAAAATCCATTTTAAAACGCAAGTTACATGATGGAAGGAAAGGTTCTGGAGGTCAGAGACACTTTCTTACAAGTGCACAGAGAACGGGTCGCTCCTGCCTGCTGCCATAATTCAGAGTAAACTCGTCAGAACAAAGGACCTGTGATACGAGATTTGATGCGTCTCCTCTTTGAAGCAAAGCAGAATAAGGAGCAGTGCAACTCAGTAAAAGAAATAATCCTGAAATCAGTGTCAGGCAGGACAAAGAGACTGCAGCGGTGTTCAGTGTGGGTCAGCCAAAGTAGAAGAGATAAAACCATTACAAGCCGTTTCCGTCTTCGCACACCTTGTCAGCTGCAGGTAATTGACATGCTGGGCAGTTTTCAGTGTCCTCCTGACAATCTGTCTTGTACATGCACGTCTGAGATTGTTACAGTAAGGGGGTGTCAGCCTCCCACTGCTGTTGTAGAGCTCTATTCATAGCTGATTAATAGTGTCATTAGTCTCTATGCCAGAGGTAATGAATTACTGGCATTAACGCTTAATGAGGAAGGTTACTCTAGATCTGCATACTAAATCTGGATACACAAAACAGTCGGGACAGACATGCATAGCATGGTTTATCTTAATAGTCAATGTAAGTAAAAGCTAAAAAACAAAAGTAATATGAGAGTTGTGTTCAAGTTCTGTTTAGAGCTTTGTAACTTTTATCTTGAGTTGCTAACTTCTTAATCCCTGTGAGCGCAGCTGTAAAGTTATTCCAAGTGTTATTCCCATCACCTGGTCTAAGTCTTCTGATAAGAGAGCCTACCTCTCTGGCTCAGACTACACACCTCTACCAAACAGAGTGGAAATCTACAGAATGGAGATATCCGCCAGAAGCACCCACAGCACTGTAACTACAGATAGTCTCTTTAGAGGAAATTCAGCAGGCCATGCCAGGCTCTTGCTAAATGGATTTTCTCAGGACTGGTTTCCATGTCTAATGTGGTTTGGTAATGATGATGGCGTTAAGAGACAGATGTAGCACAATGCTAATGGTCCATTACTGAGTCAGTACTTTTATCTGCCAGAGAAGAGGGGAGCGAACAGAGCAAGAAAGCTCAATATACTCCAAAAGCATGGTCTCCACAGAGCGCTCAGAAAGCTAACACAAAGAAGACGGTCAATTAAAACTGTCACTTTGGAGCTGCCTGTCATACACACACACCCCATTCTTCCCCACATTTACTGTCTGCATCTTTGCTGCCACTTTCAAATAGTAAAATAAATAATATAAAACCATCAGCCTTTGTCACATCCCATGCAAACATACGATAGTCGCATGGTTGCAAAACTGAAAAAGCCCTTTTCTGGGCTTGAAAGTAATTAACAGTGGAATCCAAGATTCTTTCTGAGCGAAGATAAAAGAGGAAAAGGACGCTCTTTTCATTAAGAAGAAAATGGGCTGTAAATAAGAACAGAGCACTTGAATTGTTCATATGAGTTCACGAAAAATGTCTGAAAGAAAGCCGTCAGTTTGTTGCAGCAGCTGCTGAAAACTATATCTGCCGTGTTTTTCTCTCTAACTCTAATACGGGAAAGATGAGAGAGCCTGACAGCCCATGACATGCGAGCAGCTCCTTAATGCGCTGACAAAAGAAGCCAAGTCAGGAAGACAAGGCAAATGTTTCAAGCAAAGATATAGAGAGAGAGATAAAGAAAAAGAAATGAAGGAGGTTAGGAAAACTCTGACCCGGCATGCGTTCATATGCAAAAATATTTTAACACTTGGAACTCCTGAAGACCTTCTGTTTTTTTTGTATCCTCAGTCCCCCCCCCCCCCCAATACCTTGATTACAGCAATAAGAAATTCAATTTTCCAAACAATTTTCTTGCTTTACAAGCCATAAAGCAATAGATGAAAACCAATCATACAAACAGCCTTTGTGAGAAAACAAAGAATAAAATAATCAAACCCTGCTCATTTCACTACACAGACGCATTTCTTAGGAATATAATCTTTGTCTTGGGATTTTTGCAGCACTCTGAATTGTATCCAGACACCTTATCACTGGCAAAAAGGGGAAACTGTCAGAGATTCAGTATCAGATGGAGGGTGGAGCGTATGGGTAACTGCACACAGTCCCTGCTGCTGTGATAATCAGAAAGAATTGAGATTAAAGTGCTGCGTGAATTTCCCAAAAGCTTAAACTGACAAGGTACTCTGACTCACTGACATAACCTAGAAAGAAAAAAAGCCTTCGTGTGTCAAACTGACTTTCCAGAAATATCAAAAGGCACCGTCTAAGCATTCCTTCCCATCAGCTTCTAGGGAGAAAAAAATAATAAAAAATCTTTCATATGGCATATTTTTATGGATATTGGATAAAATATTTTAGCTGATGGTCGCTTCCATCAAAATGAACCAAATAGCTAGAAGAGTCCGGACCTTTATGGCCATGTACAACATAGCTGACAACATAGCAGCAACACAAAGTTTGTAGGTGAGAAAAAAAAAAAAAAAAGGGATGTATCTATGGATCCTGTGGTACCGGACATCAAGTCTGAAGCCCCATTTGAGAGATCCACAGGATTCTGGATGCCATGTGGTGAGGCACTAAATGCTTCAGTAGGAGGGAGGTGTTTGTATTTCATGGGATGGTTTCTTTATCAGGAAACTAAAACCTCCGAAAGCCTGTGTGTGTTTTTGTTTTTCAATCAGAAAAGCTGTCCCTTCTAAACCCCTGCAGCAATTTTCCTCTTAAATGGCACAGATTGCTCAATTTTGCATTTATCTTTCCTTTTTTCATCCAGAATCAACATTTCCAAACTCCCTGCAGGCTTATATTAACAAGTAGAAGGTTTGAGCATGAGGTATGTTTTGGATGGGTTGAAGGTATTTCTGTTTCACATCAAATCTTGGGCCCCTGAGGATTTACTCCCTGGTAATTTGGCATTCATAAAAAATAAAAATGTTAATCCCTCCTATGGGTTCATAAAATAAACACTAAACAGAGGTGGTTAATGTGTGGAAATGTGCAAACTGTCAATTTGAACATCCTACAGCAATGTGTGCCCTATTAACCTGCAAGCAAAGCTACATTTGGAAGTCGCAGGGCTGGTGGTGGATTAAGCAGACAGAGTTTCATTTTTTCTACCTTACTTTCATTCACACTAACTTTTTTTTGTTAGATAACTTGTAACTTGTTTTTCTGGAATAAAATGGGATTTGGCATTAAATACAGCCTGTTAAGGTTCTGCATCACATGATGAGGTATGAGAATTCTGTGGCTTTTAATGCTCGAGAAAAATGTTGAAATTAGATATTTTCCATGCTCTCTAAGGATATAAAATGTCACCATTTTGCTCTTGTGACTGAGGCTGCCTACAGAGACAGAAAAACCCAGACGGTCCACATATCCCAACACAAGGAGAAAACAAACGCCCCTCTTTGGATTGGAGGAATGTAATTGAATGGGGTCGGGTGCATCAATAATTAATCAACCAATGTGTACATACATCATCTCTTCACCATCAAACACGTGTACCCCCCCCCTCGATCCTTGAGCCACTTGTGAGTTAATTTGGGTGTGATTGCCTTGTACCCGTGAAGATCCTCCCAGCAGCACACAGACACACTTGCAAAAACATGCACAAACATGTGACCAGCATCTGCTGGCCCAGGCTTTATATGCAAATTAAGGTCTCATGTAAACCCCCCCCCCCACACCCCTTTAATCTCCCTCTTCACACTTTAAATCTACATCATATGCATCACGTGTTTCACATGCTGCCTGTGAGATGGGAGCAGGGCCTCATGGGCTCACCTTTCAAGCACATCAAAACAACCAGCGATGCTGCACATCTCCAAAGCATTTTACAACCAATGCCCAGGACTGGAAACAAGCTTTCTGTCTGCACCGCCTTTAGCCTCTGTATCTTATTACCTTGGAGGTACGCAAGCACAATTCGACCTTTCTGGGGGAACAGCGCAAAACCTGGAATCAAGTAATTGATTTCCAGGAAAGCTTTGTGTAACAGTGTGTATGATTGTACACATGCAGTAGCAACATTTCATGTATAAAGTAAGTGGAGCTGAACAACTGAGAAAGGTCTGAAAAGGTCAAATAGGCTGTTTGCAGAAGTGAGAGCTGCTTCATCGCCCCTTTGGAAATTCGCTAACAAACAGTCTCGCTAATCAGACTCCCACCAATAAAGTGGCCTCCCTGGGCGAGACCCACTGAGAAGCAGCTATGGTGCTACGCTTGCATGCAGCAGGGTGCCCATAACCCACTGTTATCCTACTCAATATTCTATTCTAGCTTATGGAAACTGGGAGGCTCAGTTAAGAGAGGAAGGTAGGTGATAACAGGAAAAACAAAAGCTCCGGCTTCGGCGCCGCTGCTCGCAGGGGTCAGCTGCCTGCAGCGAAAGGGAAGGGTGTGAAGGGAAAATGATGTTTCGTGCCATTTGCTACTTCCAACTACTGCACCCAAAGGAACACCCATGTCCAAAAACATCAGATTGACATCCTGGATGAGTGTGTTTTGGAGTTCGTAAAATACAGGGAGGCGTTAGTGAGGTATGTGAAGCAGAGTGAGGAGGAAAAAAACAAAAAACAGATCTCTCACATGCATACACATTGAAGCCTACGGCTGATGTTGATAGCATCACTGACCTTCAAAACAGAGCTGACGCAAATACTAAAGGGTGTTATAATACTCCCCTCTCCTCCTTTTTCCTCAGACCAAAAACAAGAGAAAAATAGGCACCTATAACATTTTGCAGTTAACACTTGGGTGACAGATGTTTATACACGAGGCAAAGCTTTCACCACGGTTGAGTAAATGCAACCCATAGAAAATAAAATCCACTTGTGCTGCTTCAGCTTGTAAACACACACAAACACTCAGCGGCATCCCTGAGAGGCCGAGCCACAGCCCAAACACCTACTCCACCCCTAACAACACCAATTTGGTTGTAGACCATTTCTACACAATCCATTCAGGCAACAATACTAGTGATTAGCTTCCTGGAGCTGGAATAATTTATTCACTAATCACAATCCTTGACTTGGCGCGTGCATGTGGGATTTTAAGTTCGTACTTCGTTCAGGACACTGTGGGCATTTTTTTTTAAAATCATTATCCTCAAATTGGAAATCTAATATATTTTTCTAAGAGGCAGAATTGAGAGGAATATGTTCCCATTTACATATAATTAATGCTCACCCTCAAATGACCCCGATTTGTATTTATGGTGGATTTTCAACCAAAAAAAGAGCAAAACGTTTGACGTAAAACAACATTGCTTTATTTGTTTAACCCATCAAAAGCAAATAATTCTCAAGAGTAAAGATATGAGACTTTATATGCTAGCGACTGCACTGTGTTGTAGAAGAACCAGAAGTTATGTGCATGTCAATTTTAGCTAGCTAAATGTAGTAGAAGAGCTACATTTGGTGTTTATTGATGTTTTCTAATGGGAACAGCACTGTTTGGAGGCAATTTTAGCTCTCTGGTTCCACTTTATTAGCTTATGTTGAGTGACAAGCAAAGACTCCTCTACCCCTCGAAGGCTTCTTATGTCTGTTTCTGCTGAAAAACACTATTTGGATGTTAATCATCATCAACTGTTATATCAATGTCTGAGATGTGTAGTTTTAACAATAAACTGCATCGCATGCTTTTGAAATTACAAGCTTGACAGGTGGACGATGCAGAACTTCATAAAAGCTTGACATTGTTAGTTTTACCTTTGGAGGTTATTATTTGCTGGCTGGGGTGAAGAAGAGATTGAAAAGTCATAAAAACAAAGCAAAAAAGGAAAGAAATGCAGCTCAAAATGAGAGGCTGATGAGACATATTCTCAATTATGTAAAGAATTCTTACTTCCTGTCTTTTCTTAATTTCTTTCCTGGACCTCGATGGAAAACATTACAAGTTAAATGAAAGTTAAGGAGAAGTTATTTTTAAGAATCCCGCTTCAAAAGGCCTTCGGTAGGTTGTGAGATGGGTTTTGGTATAAATTATAATAAAACAGTGAAAGTACATTGAAAATTAAAAAAGTAAATAAGAACCCACACAGCCATGTCACATTAAGAATGGCTGCCCACACTCTCCCACTTGTCCCCATTTCTTTCTTCTTTTTTTTTACATTAATCCCAATTGGTATACTGTATGAAAGTAATTGAGTGTTGCTTTGAATGTCGCTGCTGCAGGATTTGTTTAATAAAAGCTGATTCAGTGTGTAATATGCTAAAGTAGATAGAAGCACAAGTACTGAGTCAGTTCAACCAGCTCTTATCACGACTGCCACATCCACACTTTCAGTTTTTACATTCAGACATAAACTTCTTCAAACAGAGATGACAATTCAAGTGAACCTGGAGAAACAGCTTGATAAGAGACATTAAACATTACAAATCTGACAAAAACAGCAGCTTATACACTGTGGTATTCCTGTCAGACATTTAAACCCCCCCTGATTGTGTGAAGAAGAGAACACTGACAGCTTTTGGCGCGATGATTTCCAAAAGCATCCACCGAGTGTGACCATTTTGTGTCTGCACACATCTACATTCCATGTAGTTGACGGAAAATATCCGCGACTGAAGCTACACCTACAACGCCAGCAGAAGACGCGGTTAAGCCCTGCACTGCGCCGACACATTCACAGGCTCACAACGTCGCACGTTGGCTCTGCTGGCCTTACGGTGACCCTGCTGGCAGATGACGGAGAACACCGTATTCCCTGAAGAAGGCCCGAGCTTTTATTCAGCAGCGAGTCTGGCAGGAGGGAGGGGTCTTTTAGCAGCCTATTCTCCCTTCTTGATTTGAACAGGGAATAAGGGTGGTGCTCTGATGTAGCGGAAGGATTCATCCTCTGTAGCTTGTCTGTTACAAATGTGTTTGGGGGATTTTCTTTAATATTTCTTTCACTGAATGATTCTTCTGCTGAAACTCAGTTTCTTTGTCCTTAATCGCGATCTAGTTACATCTTATATCATGTGAATGTCTTTTCTCATCACTAGCAAGCAGTACAAGATTACTGACAACAGTAATGGGAAATAGGGGTCTTTAATCTCTGCATGCACATATCCACACCAGTGAAAGAAGGCTATATTTTTTTATACGTGTCCATGTGGAAATAATTATCTTATGCGTTAAAACAATACAGTTTCAATATTTTAATGTGTGTTTGTGTTACAATTTTGCTGCAGATATCAGATGGGGGAATAAATATGTAATCTCTCTATAGGCTTAGATGAAACTAAGGTGGAGGTGTTTGGAGATTTATCTGTTTTCTGATGTTCACAGCTGAGAAAACATTGCCTCTGGCTACCAGGTCTGCCTAGGGTTTGTTCACTTTTTTGCCCCCCCAGTCTGTGTATGTTTTAGTTTGGGCTACTTTTTACCATTAGCTTTCTTACAGGTTTAATATCTTTTTCTAAGTTGTATTTTCCACAATGAGATGAGTTGAAAGTCTTAGTCACTGAAAACCACTGTTAGAACTTCAGTGATGCCTCCAAGTTGTTTAGCTTCAAAACTTGTACAAACAGCCATGATTTTATTTTTTATATGTTAACATCAAAAGTACTTGTGGGTTTATTTATTTATTTTTTTACTTGTTTTTTGGAAGATGGTCCTCTCTTGGGCATAATCATTCAGTGTTAACTTTCCAAGCGAAGTTCAAAGCAAATAACATTCACTGATTGTATAACTTTTTCCGCATCACACAGCATGTGTCCCTTCCAGTACCTCCCAGTGTCTGTTACTATATGAAGCTTTGAAAAATGACAGACATGTCAGTGTATCATGCCAGCACTCCGGATGCTTGCGCTCATAGATACAGAGATTGGCAGAGGGAGGGGAACACCAGGGGAAACAGTGAGCATTCAGCCTGAGATGAGGCATCTCCATCTCTCAGTGGGGGTTACGCTACCTCTGACTGGAGTGGAGAACAGGGCACCTCTGTTAGCTGCCACAGGTCTAAAAGGGTGAATGGGAAACTAATGGCAGCACAGACTGGTGATGGAGAGGATGGAGGAAATGGACAGGTGATGCAGGTAGAAAGAGAGAAGAGAAATGGAAGGTGAAAGAGATAAAAAAAAGCTGAAGGAATTAAACAGGACTGCTTGTCTCGAGTTTATAAAAAACTTAAATAAAGCTTAAAGCATGTGTTGTCTTTCTTTCATCATACCCCCCCACCCCCCAAGTCAGAGTGAGGAATCCTAGCCTGCAGGATGGTGAATTCAACATTTATGTTGCGCCGCAGCAAGCAGCAGCTGATGATTTTTTTTAACCATTTTTAGGATAATTTCTTTCTTTCATCAATCTCTATGAAATTTACTTGCAACAGTTGTAGCTAAAATGGGTTGAAAGCAAAAAACCTCCCAACAAGCTTTCATGTTCTATTGGAGTAAAGAACATGGGGTCAAAATGTCAAAAATGATGAGGCTTGGCAATTAAAGCAAGACCAATCTGTTCTCATGTAAGTCATTATTCGGTTAGGACACTTTGTCTGAATGTGAGGATAACAGAGGAAAGACCGAGAGGCAGTCAAACCTCCATACTGCACCTAACACCACATATGGAAGGAGCAAAAATAAGCATTCACATGCAAATTGGAAGTGCACCTTGTTTTATGATCAAATTCAGTAAAATAAAAACAACAGTTGAGTGCTCCCAGATATGTCTGCGTTTTATAAAGTATATCCAACTTTTTAGGTGCTTGAATGTTAAATATGCCATTTCTGACAAGTGGGCCTCTAGTGAGAGCTCCAAAACTAACATGTGGGCTTGCATTTTGATTATTTAAATTAATACAAACTATCAAAATATGCTGGCTTTTTTGCCCCACTCAATTTCTGAAATTCAGTATAAATACAATCTGCAGTGCTATTGAATTTTGGAAAGCAACAATTTTAAGCTAAATAAAATTTAAAAAAAAAAGAAATATATATATATATATGTATATATATATATATGTATATATATATATGTCATCCTTGGTACATTAAATGAACTACACAGAAAACAACCACACAGACAAACCTGACTATAAATGTTAGTAGACTTCACAGTCTGAGTCTTTTTAAAGCCAACGGAAAGTCCACAATCATATGAACAACTGCTTTGTCAAAGCGTAATACAACTTCAAAGCAGAAAAATGTGACCAATTTCCCTTCCAACTCTAATTACAACCTACTAAGGTTATCATGCACAAACACTTCACCCAATCATGTGCCTGGAAAAGGCCTCATTGTTGCTACATGCTGTCTGCAGATGACATGTGACGATAATCCCTTAAATAGCATATTCTCTGCAGCTGACAAACTTCCTTCAGCATCGTTGTGACAATAAGGTCTCCACGTGGACGGCAAACATCAACCCTGACAGTGGGGAATCATCAACGCGCCCATTAGTGATTGTATTTTTAGCTGGGTGAGGAAAGGATGGGCCAGTCTGAAGGGAATTAGATAAAACCTCAGCACATGTTTAATCACACTCTTGGTGAGAACATTTCCTGATTAGACCAGTCACTTTATATAACTACTGCGCACGCCGGTTGGATTCAATGCAATAAAGCTCCTGCTGGTTTACTAAGATAAAAAAAGTAAAACAAAAAAACAACAAAAGCATTCAAGTTAAACATTATGAACCTCTACTTTACCTTTGCAAGGACAAGAACTTTTCAACACTCTTAGTTGTTGCTTTCATTTTCTATAGTGGCACCTTCTAAGAGGAAAGCTACACAAAACTGTAGCAATCCACGATGAGAAGTCAAAAATGTTGCAGCTATGCCAGGGACATTAAGAGGCAGTTACTTGGCTTGCATGACAATATACAATTAGGTCCCCTTAAGGTCCATTTTTGGCATTCAAGCCTCTATTTATCCACATCTGTTAGCAACTAGTTGCCCCATGCTCCACATGGCTGTGCAATGTTCAGGAAAATTGAACAAGACTGCAATCAGAAGTCTTGTGTTTGACCTCCTTTTCAAACATCTGAATCTCACAAAGTTTGAAGAATGTTAAAGAATTATCTTTGATGAAAAGGGAGAGGGGGAAAAAAAAGCTTTTCATGAATCTATGCTGACTCAACTTCTTGTAACCAACAAGAGTTAAGGGAAATTATACTGATACAGTGCATATATCACTATAAATAACCAGCAGAATGTTACACATATGTTAACAGCTGACAGCTGACCTTTTTTTCCATTCCGCCTACAAGTGGGAATGATCATTGGAGCTACATTTAACTGCAGCTGGTTGTGTCAAGATGCAAAGATTATGGCCACTAATGAATATTAGCCAACTTGCAGCCACTGGGTATTTAGATGCAGCTTACCCCCATTGATTTCCCTGCAGGGTGAAGACAACTTTATCCCTGTGGCAAGTCCCTGGCTTATCTCTGCCGACTGCAAGGCAGCCCAACAGACGGGGCTTGTTTTCCTGGCCCTGAATCAGGAGGATTCGAGCCTGGCAGGTGTGAGCGGGGATACCTGACTGAGAGGGGCAGCGACGAGCAGGAGGAGTGTTTGTGAGGAGGACAAAGATGTCCAGCTGTGAGAGGGTTAGCATTATGAAGGGAATATATTGAGTAGAGTACAATTACCACAAAGTCCAATGTGCTGGATTATTACAGAGAGCAGGTGGCTGTGAAAAGCAAGGAGACGGAAAGTGAGAGGTTGTCTGGAAAAAAGGTGACAGATGGGTTTCTGAATTGTATATGTTTGTACTCGCCCGCACAGGAGGGAACACGGCAGACAACAACAAAGACGTGGATGGGAAAGACACAAATCTAATGTTGATTTCAACCTCATTTCACAGAGCTGTGGCTATATGACACAAGTAGTTTGAGGAAAAATAGCAAAAAAAAACGGTCTGATTTCCAACATATTTCAGTGATTCCCCTTTTTAAGTCACGAGTTGCACCTTTTTTGAGGACAAATTACACAGTAGCAGATAATGCTGTTATGAATGTGTTCATACAGAAAGATTTTTTACTATCTCAATTATCTGAGTGTCAGATGATGAGTGGATTGTAAACACTAGAGTATTTGTGGGGGTAAAGTGTGCTTGAGTTACTGTTTCTGAGATTGATGTACGCACATAAACGCAAAAAAGGGAAAGATTTTCTATGATTTTATGGATTAAACTCGGATTAATTTCTTCAAAGCCTCGCTCAGGGCAGACCTCATGTACGAGGCCAGCTGCCTCTGTAATTCATCCCATTCATCTTTAACTCAAACAAAGAAAGAAAAAAAAGACTTGCGGCCATGCAAAGTAGCCAGACCCTTATCAATGGTGTCGAGCACAGATACACAACGAGCTCCAGGTCATCATTATTTCTGACTTAATGTCCCCCCAATCAGTAGGGATGACACAGCCGGGGGTGCTACTGGTCAGACACTGCAATGCTCATTCATTAGCCACCTGCTTCAAGTAAGAGGGAGTTCATGTTTGATTAAATTTGGTCATCTTCCTCCACATGGAAGTCACTGGAGTGTGACAGTCTCTGTGGACAGTAACGTTTAGATAGAAGGATGCACAAAAAATGCTTCTGGTTTCTGTTCTATTATGTTTTCTTTACCTGGATTACCCTTATTTGATCTCATTATTCCTTTACTTTGTCTTATTTGAATCAGATTAGACTGTAGAAAGAAAATGGGCGTTGAGTTCTTTTGCAGCTTTCATAAAAAGCTCTGTGAATCAGACTATGAATGTTATTACACTGCTATATATTTCAAACAGGAATATCATGACTAATATTTGTGTGTGCCCAATACTGATCAGTCATCTGCCAGATACATTAATGACTTTTTCTATAAGAAAGTTTTTCATAATTCTTCAAACTTTAATATTAAATTTATTTTGGGTTTTTCTAATTTTGTTTTCCCCCAAACAATTCTAATCACAAACAGAGGTAAAACTGGGATACTTAGAAAGTCAATCTTTTAATTAGCTAATAACATCTAATGATAATTCTTTCATTATGACCCTGAATGGGTTTTTTTTTGTGTCGTGCTGACAGTGAATGCAACACATCTCATCCGTTACCGTCATTTGGCACAAAAATGCTTCTGTTCCTTGTGAGTCACCTCTGGTTTAACAAGATCCCAAAGTTTTATTTGACTGTTCCCTCCCATTTCCACAGATGTGCAGAGCCTCAAGAATCCATTGAGGTGTTTACAAATAAGGCAAACTGCACAGTTTAAAAAAAAGAAAAGAAAATGCTATAGGGAACTTCCTGAAGGTTATATTTGAGCATTTTTATAAAGATGAAATATTCATTACTTTGTTAGCATTCAACAGCCACCGCTGCCTTGGAGGTGATTCAGATGTAACTGTGGAAAACTAAGAAATTATCACAAGTTTGACTGCTAATTTTCACATAGTTGTGAGCAGGTGTTTGCATTTCCAAATATTCTCATCGACCTGAGAAAAAACACAGCTAGTGACACTGATCATTTCACCATTAAAACAGCTTATCAATTTTGTGGTTTTTTCATCTTCTTAAGTATGAATGGATTTTTTTTTCTAGTCAAGGAATCTGATTTGCACACTATCAGATGGTGGGTGGCGTACCATGATCTAGGATGATGAGCTGGGCACTCGACTGAATGTTGCCCGCGTCGTTTTCTGCCAGACACTGATAGAAACCTTCATCCGACTTGACCAGACCCAGAACCTGCAGGTTGTGCTCCTTCTGCAGAACAAAACAGAGAGAAAGAAGGGAAAAACAAATGAAAACAGTAAAGTACTTTCTTTTTTTAAAATAATAACTGTGTGATGAGGCAAAAGGTACAACACCATTACTGCAGACACATTTAGAGAAGTTCCACTTGAGAGGAAAATGATCTCACAATTATTTTGAAGTAGTCACTGGGGATGACGGCGTCTCCATTCTTGACCCATTTGACAGTTGGAGCTGGTGATCCTGAAACTTCACACTCAAAGACAATGTCCATGGACTCGTGGGCGTAAATGTTGGCTGGCCGCTTCACAAACTGTGGAGGACCTGTGGGACCGAGAAGGGAAAGCGGGGTCAGAAAAGTCTCAAAAATGAGAAACAAAATTGATATGAGTCATCTTTTCTTTTCAGATTTCAGACATTAATTTGTCCACACCAACCTGGGACACTAAACCCAACTATAATGGTCTCTGTCAGAAAATGCACCAGATCAAACGATGTCATGCCTCCCTTTCAACTGAACAGTGAAAGGGACAGCAACCAAGATCATTTAGCCACAAGTAATGATTTCTTGCAGCAATTATACAATTTCCCTCTTTTCTTTCAGCGCATACCAACTATATTTGTTTTAAAGATTCAATAACCTCCAACATTTCTATTCAGGGATGTGTAAAAAAAAAAGAAAAGAAAAAAAAAAGGCTACATATCTGTCCAAACAAAAAAACAGAATTCAATAGTGATGAGATGAACACTTGCAGATCTCCCTAGGCCTGGTAATGAGGGCCAGAAAGGAGTTACTTGATCTGCAGGGGTTGATACTGAGCCTCATCAATCTGTCCTGGAACAAGGTCAGTGGGAGCGCAGGGCCAGGCCTCGTCCTCTCTCTATAATTGGACTGTACTTGTTGTGAGAAGAGACAGTAAGGCAGGCTGTGCATGTGTGTGCGTTTCTGCGTGCACGTGCATTTGTGACTCGTGTGCATTCTCTGATAAGCAGTGACCTCGCTGACCACAATTTAAATGAAGGTTTTGTTAGTGTGTCACTAGTGTGTCAAGCTTTGTTCTAAGCCTCTCGGGTTTTCTGACAGCAAGACATTGGCATGGGTTGATGGGTATTAGGAAAATTGGGTTGAGAAGGTCCATTTTTGGCTTTCTTCAGTGGTGTTGCGGTTCGCAAGATCAAGTCTTCCTAATCTGCTTGATGTAGTGACAGCTGCTTTTCTATAATAAATAAAATTCCATCCCGTTATTTGTCATTAATAAAAGCAAGAAACAGCGAGAGGAGTCAGGCTCCGAAGCTGCAAATAAACAATTCTATAAATATAAATATACACACTTTTTCTATAATAAAGCATGAAGCATGAAACAGTGCAGTTACGGAGCATCCGAGCTCCAGGATGAATTTCTATTTCCCTGACCTCGAAATGCACTTTGTCCATCTGTTTGGTATTTTCATGCTCGTCTCACAGCTCATGAAGGAAAGCTGGAAGGAGAGTTGCAACTTGATACAAGTTGCACACGAAACAATGGAACAATTCTTTCTTTTTACATGTATAAAAATCTACTGATATGTTTTAAAAATCTGTTTTAAGGCCGTTCCAGCGACAAACTGTGATAAAAGCGGATTCTGACTGTCACATGCTTTTTTTTTACATTTCAACACGTCTCATAAATTCATGTTTCAGCTCAAAGTTTGAGCACACCCCCTAAAAACCCCGAACAAATGCTTCTTTCTTAATGACTTGAAATTAAAATCAGCTCAGCCTTATATACTTTCGTCATTATATTTTGGGAATGCTTTGTTGATGGCTTTGTGCAATTAAAAGAAACCTTTACTTTAAATAATGGCTCCACCGTTGATCTGTTACAGTTATTATATAGTCTCATTTCGGTTATCACGGTTAAATATAATTATCTACCAAAGTTGCAAGAGTTTCTTAAAAACTAACATAAGTATCACATTTCCACATTGATGTCTACCATTTGGATCCTACCTATAATGCTGCTTTCTAAAGACACCAGTTGTGCTTTGACGAGCATGTTTTAACACTGATGTAACTGATCCATTTGCAAAGATGCATTACTGAAGGCACATCTTGGTTTCAGTCAAGACCGCTAAGGTTGGGTGATTTTCACCCATTCTAGACTGGTTTTGACTGGCTACTCAGCCAACGTAGGTGTTCTAGGGTAAAGCAAAACAAACAAACAAACAAAAAAAGAGCCAAACAATCAAAAGGTGACCATGGAACTCATTTAAAACAATTTAGGGCTCATTCACAGCAGGATAGTCTTCCTTTGGTTTGCTTTGCTTTCACATTGCACTTTACATAAGCGGACCTAACTCCCTGGACAGTATCACACAGTTACAACAACTTATTGTTTGAGGGTAGTATCGCCTGAAACGACCACTGACCAAGATGTAAAATAGCAGGAGGAAGGAAATAATTTGGCTCATTGATTGGCCATTCACGCAAATAAACAATGGAGCAACACCAAGTTCATGCAGTCTTGGGGTTTCTGTTTTTACTTTGGTGTTCAATCCTTATCACCAAACTTAATCATTTTGTATTGCCATGAATCATTCTCTAAAACCTTTGGTTAAAACTGCTCCGAGTGGGAAATATTAGCTTCTACAAAAACACACACACACGTCACTCAGATGATATTCTGGGAATTTTCCGATTGAAGATATGCGGCAGATAATACAATCATTTAAACTTGAAAACATTTTAACAAATTTAATACAGGCAACGTCCTCGGGTGTTTGAAAACGTGTATATATACACAGTAGTCTGCAAGAGTCTTGAGCGACCCCTCATTTCTTGGTTTACTGACAGGAAAACTGGGACTAGGGATAGGGAATTGTTGAACCATTTGTAAATATAAATGAAAACAGTTTATAAATCAAAAACAAAGCTTGAACAAGTAAATCACTATTTGGTATGAGCAGCTTCACCCTTCAACACATTCTGATTCGTCTTAGTCAAACAGTCGTGTGTCATTTCTTAAAGTAGTCTTCATGAATAGTTCTCCAGGCTTCCTGAAGGACATTTCAAAGCTCTTCTCTGGATGTTTCTGCCTTTTGTTCCATTCTCAGTCAAGACAATCCTGAACTCTTTCGGTAGTGTTGAGGTCCGGGCTCTGGGGAGGATTCATCACTAAATCAGACCTGTTGTCACTGATTGTCAGTCTAGTTCTTGTGTAAATCTGACACAGCTCAGCCTCTTCTCCCTGTTTTCCTTTATTAAGAATGGCTTCCTGTCAGCCACCCTCCCATGGAGACTGTTTCTGATGAGGGTTTGGCTTTGGCTTGTGCCCCCCACTTGTCTAGCTTCCTTAAAATTTAAAGGACACACTGCACACCATGCTGAGATATGCCAGCTAACAGCTTTTTGGGATTCACGTTGTTTGTGGAAAAATGATATTTTATGCTTGTCAAATGATGTTTTTTTTGTTCTTTTTTTAAATGGAACAACTATTTCTCAAGACCACTTTTAAGAAAATAAGAAAATGTCTGGCTCAACAAAGAATTAACGGGTGGTTTATGTCTTTTGCCCATTACTATAAGTTCAAACGGTGTATAAAATAAGTCTGCTGTACAGTATGTTTTGTTTGTTTTTGTCTGGGACTTTTAATAGGCCATTTCTTTTTACCCTGAGCACACAAAAAACCATCAGATAGTGCCACAGAATACCTCTCCATGATTAATAAGTGTCTAGATTTTTCCTTGAGCTGCTGCGATAAATAGTGAACACCAGAAAGTAGACATGAGGGTGGTGATGCTCTAGACTGGCAAGACAAGCATCACCCTGCTCTGTTTCAGTATGCATGGTGTGCAGAAGTCTCTGTGTGTATCTACGTACGTGTGTGTAATGATGCTCCCTGCAGGGGGGTGCCTGAGCTGTGAATGATGCGTTTCACAGTGTGGTGTCCTCTGGATATTTGCCTTTAGTAGGTGTGCAGCAGAGACATGTGGAATTGTTGATTTACTTTCATGTTTCCGGGAGTCAGCGCTGAAGCACCAGTGACTCACTGAGAGTAGACAGTATTCAACATGCTGGAGATTTCTTATTTTCCTTCTCCTGTTGCTGCTTTGTGCCATACATAATTGTGTTTGTCCTTTTTCATACCAGAAATATATCAACTGGTTAATGTTTTCTGTTTTTCCATAATATAAATCTGTGTGTTGAAGTACTTACTGATGTATGCAGACCTACGTCCATGTACATCCATGCTGTTTCAGTCTGTGCACGTTCACCATTTTCATTTGGGTATTTGCTTCGCATCACAATGTCTTTGTGTAAGTATTTGTGTCTGGTTCTATACGCGTGTGTCTGTGTGCGTCTGTGCAAAGCCCACTAGTGAGGGCTGCTGGTGACAGGTTTGATGGTGGCTGGTACCCTGCAGCTCGATTTATCTGTCCCTCTCTTTTGGATCCACCACTCAGTCTCCAGTCTTATTTCCCTGACTCTTAATCTTCCTATAACACGCTGTCTATCTCTCCATCTTCCGCCTCCCCCTCCTGCTCCCCATCTAAGCAGACATGCACCATTTTCTCTAAATGGAGTTCAGACATTTGGAACCTATTGGACTGAGCAATGAGTTGAAACCCCCTAAATATACCGATATAGCTTTCGGGGGCGGGTTTAATGGGTGCTTTTGAATCACAGCTGAGGGAGACATGCACTGTATCTATGTATGTGGAGGTGACTGTCCATCTTTAACCCATCTTTAATTGTCCATTTGCTTGTATTTTTGGTTGTAAAACAATTGATTCTCAAAAAGATAAGCAACCAAGTGTCACTAACTCTTTATTTCTATCATAAAAATCACACATAAGAAAGCAAAGAGCATGTTTGGCTTCTGTTTGCATGACTGACATGTGTCTCACCCTCTTACACTTGAGATACTGTACTTCTGCAGCTCACACATTTCTAATAAGCCCTGCCCTTGACCTTAATCTGAATCCTCTGAGTTGTATGATTGACAAGAAATAGCAGCAAGGAAAATGTCCACATCCAGAATAGAATAAGTCTCCTCATAATCACATTGATGACATCGCACATGCAAAGCACATACATCTTAAAGCTGTCTACATTCCTCCAGATGCTCAATTCTACCAGCTGAAACATCTCTAAGAAAGCTGATTTGTTTTGGAACACAAATAACCCTCTCTAATGAGAGAAAAATCCGACAAGGACAAAAAAACAACAACAAAGGAAATGCGGATACGAAAAAAAAAGAAGGGGGGGCATCAAGACGAATATAAAGAAAGGAGAAAGATTAATTGATTTGAATCCATTTAAAAACTCAAATGATTTGATAATTGAAAGATTTGCAAATTAAAATGA
>JAOXYM010000001.1:7760674-7779085 GCA_028567055.1 Leptatherina wallacei
GGTCGCCAGTCTGTCGCAGGGCCAACACAGAGAGACAGACAACCATCCACACACACACTCACTCCTAGGGAGAATTTTAGAGTGACCAATCAACCTATCAGACATGTCTTTGTCAGCAGAATATCAAGCCTATTATATGAGTTCAAATTTTATGACATAATGAATGACAATTAATTCATATACAGTACAACTGTGGATATGTAAATAGTGTAACTGTGACTGAGTGTTAATCAAACAAGGTTTAAAAGCTCATATGAACCCATGCCAGCTGAGCTTTGAACCACCACCTTGTGCCTCTCAGGTCAAAATGACCCAGCCTAGTTTACCTCTTATTTTAAGCATATAGTTTAAATTGTTGATCAGTTCTTTGTCACACCTTTAATCTGAAATGAATGAAGTGTAATGAAGACCATAGTGTTTAACAACCCCCATTATTTTCAAACAATTTCATTTTTAAGAATCATTATAAAATTACAAGCTTTCATTTGGGGTCAAATTGACAGGATGGTTTACCTAGATGGATAGAACTAGTTGGAGGGATATTTGTTTGCTGAGCATAAACATACAAAACATTACCACTTTTCTCTTTAACAGTACACCAACTCTTGACCCTTTTGTGTGATGGTCACTAAAAACAAAGTAAAAACAGATGTTCAACGACTAGAAATGCAACAAATACGCCAGAGCTAAATATTTCCGTTTATTTCTAGAATCCATCTTTACGTACAGTCTCAGCATTTCTCACTTTAAGGTGAGGCTGGTGTGACAACAAACTCTTCTGGTTGTCAAGTTTCAAATTTTAGTTTCAGTTGTCTCAGTTGATGTAAAAAAAAAAAAAAAAAAAAAAATTACAACTTTACCCTTTTTTTCAAAGCTGAAAACATCAGAATTGAGACAAAATACACATACTTGAATACGCAGATGTGTTTGGCTATGGTTTGTGTGTGTATGCATGCGTGGTTTTATTTCTCTTCCTCTAAATATGAGTGCCAGCTGCATCACAGACCCTCAAGCTATCTCCAGGCAAAACTCAACAGTTTTCCACCGACATCAAATCCCCAGCTGGCTTTCTGCATCTTTTCCTAAGCACAAACTGTCCAGTTTTTATGAAAAGCCGCTTGCTGTAAACACACAATTTCCTCTTGTTACTGTAGGAAAAAACACCCCAAGGGTGTTTTAGTGGAAGTCAGTCATTGGAAAAAATTGGTTTTTGCTAGTATAGATTCATATCACATTGATTCAAGTGTCCTTTACAGGCGTAACAAGTTATTGAGGGAATCAAATGACCTTTCTAGTGTCACTTTTGTTGTTAAAGGAGCCAATCAATGCTACAATCTGGCTTCTTCATGAATGTGGCAGAAGCAAATGCAATTAGCCCTGCGAGTCTACTACATGGGAGCTAATCAAACTGTTTTATTGTATTATGAGGACACTTGTCATTCAACATTCCAAGAGTGCTGATCAATCCTCTGCAGCCTGGTCACATTGACGGTTGAAGATGGCGGGGATCGGGGTTGAAGGATTTCAGAGGGAATTTGGTGAAAAGGAGTGAAAAGGAATGAATTGAGGTGTCCTGCGACCTGATCCGATTTTCCATTACCGTCTCCTTTAATCACAGCAAGTGACAGGAAGTGATAAAAGGAAGGTTGAGGGGTGATGAGGATATGAAGGGATTTGGGAAGAAAGGGTTGGAGTCATGGCACAATGCATGTGTGTGTGAAATGTAATGAACCTTCAGAGGAAGCCTCAGGGTGTTCCCCTGTTTTAAAGTTATTTTAAACCGAATCCTGCTGACTCGCTGCACAAACAGAATACAAACACACATCTGTTTATGTGTAGTTTTGTCATGACTGTGTCTGATATATATATATATATATATATATATATATATATACATACGGTATTGAATTACCTAATCAGGTTATAGCCTGCAGTACTCATGACTTTAGCTCAGTATAAACATATTATCTGATGTCTTTCCAGAATTTAAAGAGAAATCAGATGTATTCAAAAGACAAGAAAATACTGTTTTGGATTGGCACCTCTCACAAATGTTTGCCAAAAGAAACTAATATTACATCATTATATTCTTTTTTTGTATTTGATATTAACTACGGATTTTTTTCTTTTGTTTCTTTCACTATTTTGGCCCTTTTTTTTTTGTTGTGAATTACAGTATAACAAATGAACTTTTGGTCACATTTATAAACTATTGGGCTTTTATCTGTTTAGTAATATTTGTTGATTTCAAGCAGTTTTGATGCATCAAAGACGATGCTGTGTATGATTTTTATTGGATTACTAATGATGACTCATCCTTTTTGTAGCTTATATATCATACAGGGTGTTTTTTTGTCTTTGTTGTTTCATTGAAACCTGTAAATAATACCAAATGAAGCCAGCAACAGCTTAAAAGCAGGGATTTTTTCAAGTCAAAAGCAGGGATTTTTTCAAGTCAGCAAATCACTACTTTGGTATTATTTGGTTAATAGTTATTTGAATATTTTAATATATCATTCAAAACATTTGATCACAATTAATTGCCTGAGTGTTTATGAGTTAACTTGGTTAATTCTGTTATATCTGTGTGGGCCTAATCATGTAAAGATATTAGATATGTTGTCTGTGAACAATACCTTTAACACTACCTATTTGTCTACTTACACTGATTTTTTTTCATAGCCTACAACAAATCAACATGCCACGTATGTGCCTGTTCTCTTCTACCTCTGCATAGTTTGCATGTCAGAGAATGCATCTCGTTTCACCTCCTCACAACTTAAACTCCCTCGGCTTTGTTTCATGTCTGAAATAAGAGTCCAGGGGGCTTTTAATGAGTTCATTCCTGAACATAATAAGATGAAATTAGATGGTTTTTATTGATGGAGGGATGGTCTGAGAGTTCAGTCAGACCTGGAGAGACTTCGCTCTTCTCTGTTGCAATCTCCATAGTAACGAATGCAACCTCACCTGTCGACACTCCACACTAATTTCCAATTTTTGGATTCATTTAGTCCTGTCACTTGGGTTCTCATTTACTCCAAACAATGAAGCCACTAATATGTTCACATATTGGCTGATTTGCAAGCACAGCAGGATGATTGAAACCCTGTGGTAAAAATTCTGATTATACGATTCTTGCATTGTGGGAGCAGCAGAATTGTAGTTTTTTTTTATCTAAACTGCCGACAGACTGTTCAACACATCACCTAAAAGCTGCAACTAGTTTCTTTTTGGTATTTATTTGCTAACAACATGTGTGTATTTAAAAAAACTCTTGGTATATTTTGAATTTTCAACCATTTCTTTCCTGAAAAGGAACCCATGCATATTTGTCCAATTCTAACGATCTACTTTTTGATCCGTGCCTCGGATTACGATTTTATGTCTTTGACCTCGTAAAGCAAACCGAGGCAAATTTAAATTTTTGGTTACAGACAGATGACGTGGACTGAGAAAAACGAACCTTGTACTGTGAGCTGAGCCTGTGCTTCAATGGTGGCGTTGGAATTGTCCGCCACACAGGTGTACATGCCAGCGTCCTCCTCCGTGAGATTGGAAATCTGGAGACTGCCTCCTCCCACCACTTCCACACGACCATCACTGAAAACAGACAGAACACAGTTGTGGTAAATGAGGAAAGTCAATTTGAATTGACAGTTACATCTTTCCCCTTTAAAGTCCCTGAACTTTATGTGCAAGGTTGCAACATTAACACTGTCAGCATCCCATGGATGAACTCTTCTCACATCACTCTGTGCAGAGCTGAACTTGAGCAGCAATACCATCTTTTTAATAGACTTGCAAAGTGTGTAAAAAGTCCTGACAGGCTTATTTACATGAAACACATTCACCCCTCTCACATATCATCCAGCGGTTATGGTGGATTTTCTGGAGCTTCGTGCTCCCCCGCTGACCTGAGTTTGACTCCGCATTTTGTCCTCATTTCTTTGCTCTGTCACCTTACACCAACTCTGAATAAATAAAACATGCTGCAAGCATACCCAGCATCCTTTCATAAAAGATTGAAATAGAAAAATCAAATACGCTTCAAAATGAATGATTATGAACCTGTAGAAAAAATTCAGGATTTTTAAAATTTAGTCACACATTGTAATTAGAGTCAGGTAGGTATAAACACCCTAACATTGTGCAATCAGATGCTTTTAAAAAATAGATGTTCCATGACAGATGTCTTCATGTTTTATTTTGCAGCCATCCCATAAGACTGTAAAAGTCTATGTAGCCTGTACATCAGCAACACTCGAGTGGTTTCATGATCTTAACAAATGTTTTCATTTTCTTTCATCAGCTGTTAAATAACTGGGGTGACGTGCATCTATAAAGTAAACAAAGAAAAAAATTAATAAACGTACTTCAAAAACTCCCGTCCAAATCAACAAGCAGAAAAAAACAAGGCCTCATAATTTCATTAGAGATGCTTTCAGCCCTAAACATGATGAGCTTTTTCCTTTTCTCATAAAAGCTTTAAATGTTCATTTGGATCTCGAGCTGCATTTGAATTAAATATGTTGTCTTTTAATTAACATAAACATAAATACTTTCTGTCTATGAATACTTGCTGTTTACTTTACATGCAATAAATATACATTGTAAAGTGGTTGGAGGCTAAACTGGCTGATTGGAAACAGAATTATTAATACTGTAGTGCAACATCAGAGATGTGCACAATTATGAATACTTATTATTTGATTCTATTTATGCCTAAACTGAAAATATAACCATATATCTATCTACATAACCCTCCTTCTGTACTGGTGACCCTACACTTTAAACAGTCCTGATTTAGATTTTCCCATTAGTACCAGTCTGTGGCCAAGTTCTGGCTTGATTCAATGAGTACTTGAGTATGGGAGTAGGAGGCGGCTGAGAGGAATGAAAACAGCAATCAATAGCTTACAGAGAGAAATCTGCCTTCGGAGAGGGAGGGTTGGTTGAAGAAGATAAAAATCCTGAAAGCCACAGCAAACAAAATGCAGTGGGGGTAAAAAAGTAGCAAAACCAAGGCATAATTGGTTGGTTGCTGAAGGTTGGTTCAGTTCTACAACCCAAATTTCAGAAATGCCAGGAGGCTCTTTAAACTTGAACAAAATGAAACTAAAATACCTTCAAATCACATGAGCCAAGATTTTATTACAAACAGAACAAACATAACATAGCAGATGTCGAAACTGAGAAATTTTGACACTTTTATGTATAAAATGAGCTCATGTCAAATGTGATGCTGCTACGGGTCTGTTGGAAATAAAACATTGGCTCATGTGATTTGAAGGTCTTTTAGTTTTCTTTTTGTTCAGACTGAGAGAACATCCCAACTTTTCTGGATTTCAGGTTGTAAACAAACTGCAGACTAGCTGGATTTTCCACATAAGCTCCGTCGTCTCTCCCTTCATGACTACTCCTGGTTTGGCAGCATTGGCCTGCGAGACCATCTGCCCGTCTGCCTGTGCTGGAGTGGAGCATTCGAGTGGCACTCAACCTGCTGTTACCACAATGACATCACTGTTTCAATTGTACTGCAGGGGAAAGACAGATTTTAACACTAGCTTTGATTTAACACTTTCAACAGTTGCAGTTTCATTTATTCAAATGTAGGAACAGATGCATCATTTTGTGGGTATTAGACTTGAGTTGCATTGATGATACTATGCTGCAGTTCTGTGTCTATCACAAATCCAAACAAAAAGCCTGCATTTAACGTAAAACAATGTCATTGATGTTAAAAATTAATGCTCAACTGTAGCCAACTTTGATGTAAAAAAAATTTTAATATAGTAAATCGACATTTATGCAACATTAAATCCAAAGAGGCCTAATTATGCATGAATTTACTGCAAGCAAGTATTTATAGCAAATGTTAACACTCAACAAAGAGCAGACTTATGAAGTCAGGTCAAGAGAGCGATGTTGGCCCATTTAGACCGACAAGAAACATGCGCTAATCCAAAATCCCTTAAGACTGAAAACAACAAACACCTCCGGAGGCACATTGTGACAGCAATATGGAGTGTAATAAAGGAAAGACTCACCCCAAAAAAAAAGAAAAAAAAAGGGGGCTATCGGTAAAAAGTCTGACAGAAAACAACCTGTGTATTTAAGGTGAGAAAAGTGGGGTTGATATACAGCAAGCAGAAGCCTTCTCTGATGTTGCAGAGTCTATAAAAGGTAACACAGAAATGCTATAAATGGCCAATACAATGTATCTTGATTTACATCACTTCCCTGCCATACAATAGAGACTGCAGTCTATTCTGCTGTAAAAGCTCTGCATGTCAAGTCCCTGCAGAGTGAAAAATGTCCTCTGAAAGACATTTGAGTTTATAGTGCCAGGCATTCCTGCAGTTTGTCTCACCAGGACAACTATTCAGACTCTTAGCCTTTTGTGCTGCATGCTCCATAAAAGTCAGCGACAGCTTCCTTTTGTATGAGAAAGAACACACACCTCATGCGAAACACCCAGTCAATTTCTGTCTGTTTACAGCAATGAACTCTTAACTCTAAATGAAGGGTCTAAAGTGCTTATTTGAACAGAGAATAGGTTTGCATTACCACAAGGAAATGTGGCAAAGCTAGCTTGAACCGGATGAGCTTAAGAGGTACTTGCACCATTGTTAATAAGCTCTCTCCTGATTATCTAAAACCTGCAAGGATTTGACAGATGTCTTTAGTTAGCTGAAACATCTTAGAAACATCAGTTTATGTAATATCATAACATTTATTTCCATCCAGAGTTGCACTGTTTTCCACCAAGATCTTGTATTAATGATGGGACATTATGAAAAATCTGCAATAAATCTTCAACAGTACATCTCAAAAACTCTCACGGGGTTAAGGTCTGGACTATGTGGTGGCCAATTCATGTGTAAAAATACTGTCTCATGTCTATTGCACATTAACCATTCCTTCACAATTTGAGCTCGATGAATCCTGGCATGGTCATCCCGACATACACCCGTGCCACCAGGGAAGAAAAAGATCTATCTTAGACCTGACCAAGTGAAGCAACCCCAGATCTGCTGCCCTCACTCTAGGCATCATGGATGCGCCTCATCCCTTGTTCTTCCTCAGCTTTTTACATATGCTGCAAGAGCCCACAACTTTGTTCTCGTTTTCAACGACGCAACAACAAAATTACCTAATTTTGTTGTTGCGTTGTGGCCCTGGTTTGGGAGTTCTTGCGCTTGTTCTCAACACATCAGCTGAGCAGAACTTTCTTCTTGCGTGGTGTCCAAGAACAACTGTGTGATTGGTTGGAAATTCAAGTGGGCGTGATTAACATGAGAAAACTTGTAACGGAATGTTGTCATTTCCGCTTTTCCACTGATGCCAAAGATTCAACAAGGTTGAAGAGATTAAGGAACAAAAATGTTTACAGACGCAGATATGGACACCACCGTATGCTCAACCCCACCCTGCCACAGACAGTTTCTTGTAAAGTATGAAATAAATGGCCCAATTGTACATAAGTTATTACTTCATCCGGCTCCTTTGCAGACTCAATAGCCGTTATTTTTTAATAATTTTGTTGTTTCTTTATGTTATTTTTGATGGAATTTTTCTTTTTTTTTCTTTTTTTTTTTTCAAATACCAAATATCAATACCAACCCCCAAACAAATACCTGTCCCATTGTATGGTAAGCTTCACGTGAAATATGAAATAACTGGGGTAAAACAATTTTTTTCCTATTCTTGTCATGAAGATGGAATCATTTCAAGAAATGTGTGCGTCCACACAAAACCACCGAAAAAGCTGTAGAACATGTGCCAGGCCTGTAAGTGGCTCTGTAATGCTGCCACAGAAATACGTGAAAAACAGAGACGACGCAAAGCAGTATGCAGAAACTCGTGTCATTTACATTTGCATGTCATGGTGGAGATGGGGCAATGGCATCAACAATTCAGAAAAGAAGTGCTTGGATTCTAAACACGGAAACCCAAAAGATTTCTGGACTATGTTTTAAAAGTTTGCGTTTCCAGACTCCCAAAATGCCAGTTACATGTGAACAAAACATCTAAACAATAAAAAAAAACTTAAGCGGATACACCTAAACTGCTCTTATCCATTGCTTCACATTGTGAAGTTTTTGCTTCCCAGCAAACAGAATATTTTTTTCCCAGAAAAACCCTCTCTGATGCTTGGTTTTCTTAAAGCTACACAGCTGTTTAGTCTCCACATCTTGAGTTCCACTGTTGAAAAACTAGACAAACTGCATATTCATCCTCCTGCTCTTCTCTTATGTGTCACTACCTCAGAAAAGCTGTCCTGTCGCACAATCTTCTCTGTCCTGCCATCCAGCTTTAGAGGGAACAACGGCTTCCTTCAGAGATATTGGATGTGTGCATGAGGGACTCAGCCCTGCTTAACGCAGACTGGTGGCAAGGTCAGCGGTGAGGGGAAGCAGTAGATCACTGAAGAACTGTGGGTGTGGGTGTTTGATGGAGGCAGTACGGTATGTCATCACGGAGCAATCGGCGCTCTGACAGTGGATGTGCATGGGTCATTTTATCTGAGGCACACGGGAAAGAAGGTGGAATCACAACTGCCACAATGTAACAGGAGATTTGGTATAAATGGAAAAAGAGGAAGTCTCTAAACTTTCTTGGTTTGATGACTTTTTGTTTTTGCTTTTGCCCGTTTCCATTAAATCCTCCCTCACTTTGGGCCCAAGTTCTCTGCAAGGTACAATAGAAGCAAATCTGAAAACTGAACTTTACCTTTTGGACCAGAATCTAACCTCACGTTTAAGGTTTTAAGCAAAATGTGAGATTTAATTTTACAAAGATAGGACTAAAAAAAACGTTTTAACTCAAAGCTGGCTCTAATAGGAATTATAATTCGAAATGTGACGTATGAAAATGGAAAAACAAAAGCAAAAAACAAAGAAGATATAGGCTGCCAGGCCAGCTGAGGTAATAAATGAATGAATAAACAAATAAAAATTAATGTGAAATTAATGAAAAACAAGCTGGTGCCAACAGCCCAAGCCGGAGCTTCTCAAGTGACTCAGCCATGAAAACATTTTTATTTTCCTCTAGATCGTATAGTAGAGCTGCGGGGCCCTCGAGACAAAAACAACTCCAGCATACCTGACTTTATTTGCTTTTTCCCTTACCGGGGTCCCCAAGAATAAACTGATCATTTGATTACTGCATATTACAATGGAGCCTGCAGTCCACAATTCACATAATATCCGCTTAGATGGGTCTGCTGGACTTTGTGGGTCCTCCAAGCAACATGAACCCTGCATGCTCCATGCTGCGTCACATCTACAAAGCTATATTCCACACAACTATAAAACCTTTAAATAAGACATGCTCAGACATAATGTCTGCTGAATAGGCAGAGTAATGTGTTTCAGGTGAGTCGGTTTATGCTGAGGGATGATGTGCAGGCAATCTGTATATGAAACCTCACTCACCAATTCTTTGTCTACTGCCGCTGCATAGTTTTAGAGGTCAATTAGGGAGTGACTAGATTCTGCGAACAGGCCATCTTATCTTTAACTCCCTCTTGATAACAAAATATGACGACCAAAAAGCTAAAAAGACTAGCCACTGCAACAGGAAAGCCAGAGAGACAGACATTCTAAAAAGAGACATCCCATGCTGCTCTGCCAGACAGTCCATGTTGCTTGTCTTGTTTTCTCTGCAGCTAATGCCAACAAAACCACTCCTTTACCCTCTCCTGCTACCGTCTGTCATTTTATATGCGCTGAATGAATTTGAGTGCCCGAGCAGAATTCTAACCGTGTGGACTTCCTGTGTTTGTATCAAACTTTACATGCTGGAGATGTAATATACAAGCCAACCGCGCTCTCAATTAAGCTCCTTTCAGGCATGAACTATGGAACATTAATGGCTTCATCAATCTGTTAAAATAACAGCAATCAGTCACTTTTAAAATTGGGTGAAACTTCAGCTGCAGCTCAAACACTTGCAAACATTTTTTTTAACATATTAATTTGTCTTAGATGTTGTAAAGGCACACTTGTTGAAAAATGATCTATTTATGTTACAATGGGTCTAACCTAGTCAGAATCCAGACAGCGACATATTTTAACCAACTTTCTTGTTCTTGGCCGTTGTGATGGTGAAAGTATGGTATGGGTATGGATTGTGAAGTTCACAAAGCTTTCCAGTCAATTGGTTCGACATTGCTCAAGCCTTCATCCACACACAAACCACAAACCCGCCTGTAAGACAGGCAGATGTGTTCATAGTCAATTCACCAGCGTGTGACAGTCTTGCCACAGTGAACAGAAGGGCAGTGAAGGTGTTTGTCCAACTGATGTAGGGGGACACTTCATTCATTTTTGTTTACAAACAACCTATAATTGGGAGGAGATTCCTTCAGCTTCATATCTTACAATAATACATCATGCCAACATTCAAACCGCTTCCCGAACTGCTCCATGCAGCAAGGCTTCAAACATCACAGACGGCATCAGTCACCGTAAACACTACAAGCCTCATTATGCGCCTCACTAAAGACTTTCAGAGTTTTCTTGATGCATGCTTTGAAGTCTTGGCTGACCGCTGCTCTTTGTACACTCTTTCTTTCAATCAAATTAGCAGCATTTGATGTTCTGCCTCTAAATCTACAACTAAAAAGACTCTCAGAGAAAGTATCATCCACTGAGGCTGATTCACTGGTTTGAAATATCCAAAGAACATGAATCTAATCCCCACCCAGGTTTAATGGGTTTTTCCTTCAACAATACACTACCTCCACACCTTTTACCAGATGTCCCTTATTTGGGAAATTGAGAACAAATGGTACCAAACTGTGAAAAAATGGCCTATATCAGAGATGACCTTTTCAGAGATAATGTTCACGTATTGTTCTGGTTTTTTTTTTCTGTTTTTTTTTTTTTTAGAGATTTTAAAGCCAGAGGTGCATTATTGCAAAAGGATATTCAAATTCATCCCGACAATGATTGATTTTGTTTTCTATGTGCCTATTAACCTTTTTATTTGGGCCATCTTCATTTATTATTAACCGGTAACACATATACAAATATTTACACGTCTTAACAAATCTCACAAGTTTTCCTTTTACTGAATCTTATAATATTGAAATAGACCTTCTGGTTACAGAGATATACACATTTCGTTATGAGTATGCAATGTCCAAGCGGAGGTCATCGATTAACAAACCACTCAAATAAATCTAGTGTGTAAAACACAACTATTTTCAACCTCAGTTACAAACACTTAAGAATAGAACATTATAAACCTAATAATAGGTCTGTGGTGAAGACTGTTCTGGACCAATTTACATTTTATAAGTGGCAGGAAGTTTACATTTATACTCACATTTTCACACTTTGATGAGAAAATATTCTTTCCCTTCCTCCACAATGAGCTAAACAGAAACAATGATGTCGTGTTATTTGAGTTTTGGCGTATTAGTAAGCTGAATCTGTTCTTAAGGACCCGAAACATCACTCAGACCTTTGACTGTGAGAGGAAAATCATAGTTCATGCTCTGCAAAGGCCAGTGCCCAATCTCTTCGATTTATCCAGATTTATAGGCATTTCTGCCTTTGCCTACATTTCATCATAAAATTCAGGAAGGTAGTTTCAGTAATTGTGGCCAAAGAAACAGCCAAACAAAACAGCACTGGTCATATACCTCAGATTTCACCCTGAGAGGAACGTCAGCAGCAGATTGTAACTGTTTTCAGCCTCTTTCAAAGGTTTAGTTTCACCACATGCATGTTTATCACAACTGCCATTTTCTGTGCCGTTTGAAAAATTACACATAAAGAGCACCTAAACTGAGAATTAAAAGATGTTGAGTGGGTGTTAATTCTGCAGCAAGACTTAAAAGGCTGCAGAGCAAAGAGCAGTTAAATTGTGGAGTGTCACTATGATTTCATTTAAAACAGGCAAACAGTTAGGGATGATTGTATCTGAAGGACTGTTAACATGGATTGGAAATTTAAAATAAAGTAGTGTTTGCGGCATCTTTTCAAACTGTCCGCATGCATCTTCAAACTATTATTAAAGAGCTGGTGGTTAGAATAACATCATTACAAGTCAAAGTGAATGACATGATGCTATCATGTCAATATGGAGCAAAATCTCTGAGGAATTTTTCCAACACCTTGTTGAATGTATGCCACTAAAAATTAAGTTAGTTCTGAAGGGAAAAAGTGGGTTCAACCTGGTACTAGCAAAGTGTACTTAGTAAAGTGGGCGTTAAGTGTATTCACTCTTTATGCAAATCTTTATTCAAATAAAATAAAAAATATTTTTGTAAATTTTTATAGTTACTTTTTCATACTTGTTGTTTACCTTCTCATTTTTAAATATTTTCTTCTCATGAAATAACTCTAACCTTCAAACACATTTAAACAAGCAAGTACGCTTTGTAATAGTACCAGTCTAACAAAAGTCATCTAATACTACATATTTACACATAGTTGACATTTTGTGGCTGTTACTCAGAAAAAGTAAGTGCATTTATCATACATTTAAATCTGAAAACAATTTAAACCTGGGATACCAGATTAGGTGTGTGATAATTTGAAGTTATTTAAATTGCTATCATCACTGCTTGGGTGATAATAATGTTAAATAAAGCAATTTTAATGCAAAGGGATAATTCTAGATCTTGTCACCTTGAAGGAAACTGACTTTCTTAAAAAAAAAAGAATATCACATCTGTTGATTATCTGTTGAGGAATTGATCAAAAAGTAAATTTTCCTCATGGTGTATATCATTTTTATCTGTATTTAAGATTTAAAAGAGGATTAAATGTTTGCTCATCCAAATAAGTCATGAAAGCTCACAATTTCCAGGGGATTTACTCTTTCACATGGCTGTATGTGCTTTAAAAATTTTGCAGCAAAATTTAAGTGAACATTGAAGGAACACAAGGGAGAAAAAAAAGCAGCAGGTAGGACTCTTAATTTGTTTGGAGGTTTTATTTACACCCATTGATACATTTAGATGAATTCCCAGCCAGTATAAATTAAATTTAACCCCCCATCTATTACATTTTTGCTCATTTAACTGTAATAAACTGGTGTGCAGACAACTGAGTAATAAGCCATTTTTCATTTTCTTATTGTTGCTTTGGTTTCCAATGATAGTGCACTAAAATAAAGACTTCCTGTAGACTGAAGTACAGCTCTGCATTCATATGAGTGTGTCTTTGTTTAAACAGGCTCACCTGGACACAGCCAAGTAAGTAAGCTGGGGTGTGCGTTCGCAACACATATGCTAGAGGGTTGCAGGGCAGCCCTTTTTTGCAAACAAATCTCGCACACCAACACAAGCTAGATAGATGGATCGATAAATACTTTATTGATCCCAAGGGAAATTGTAAATGTTAATGCAAAAGTTAATGCAAAAATACAATCATATTTAAATGAGCATGAGGATACAAGGAGAGAAGACAGACGACTTGGAGGCTTCGGAAGAGGGCTGATTTACATGCTCTGTCAATTCCCAGTTGCTGGCCGTCATGCATAATTCATCCGTTTTATTGACTGTTGCAGAATTCTATTAGGTGATAGAGTGATACTACCAAGAACAAAAGATGACTGTCCTTTTCATGAGTGCCATCAGGATCAGCACACATAAGAAATCCAAAGGCCTGCTTCTCTCTGTGCATATGGGTACCTGGGGATGCTATCAATGACACACAGGGCATTTGCTAAGAATACATGTTGACTGAATTGCTTAAAGTGTTCTGTCAGAGTGTTGCTGAGCCTAATCTGAATAAATGGTGAGCTTGGTGTCCTTGGCAGTAGACCTGCTCAGAGCCTAAATGAATTAGAAGCAAGGATCAGGACAATGATGAATTCATAAACTGCACCCTAAAGCAGAGATAAACTCGAGAGTGCAGCAACTGCAATATAAATCTTTCATTCGAGGTACCTGAGTTGTATATTAATCTTCGTTTAATGCAAAGCAACAATTCATCGGACAAATTAGTAGCACTGTGTTTGATGTGGAATTAAGGTGGTATGTGGGATGACTCCACCCCCCTTTTAGCCCTTACTTGCGTAATTCGTGATCAATTTGACCAAACAAACAAGTGAAATAAAAAAAACTGAAGTTTCTATTAAGGATGACATAATGAGAGTCTGCAAAGACATGAAACATAAATCCAATTTATGAAAGACATAGTTTCTAAGACGCATTGTTTAAAGCTGTTTGAAAGATCCCGCTGTGTCTTTAAAAGTATCCTTAGAGGTGCAATATAAAAGGGACAAAAAGCTTCCAAGTCACACTGCAGCAGCAGAATCTCAGAAACAAAGCAAGTATCCCTGGATACAGCCATAAAATGGAGAAAGGTTCAGAATCACGTTAAATCCCACTCATTATCCAATTTAAAGACTCCATGGCAGGTTTTTCTGTGTTTTATGGCTTATCAGCAGCATTTCAACAGTGTGTCATCATTCAAAAGCTTTAAAAAAAAATGTATATGCACATTTCTTCCCCCCCCCACCAATCTGGCTACTATCATCACATTTCCCAGATTTCCTTGTTTGGTGAAATTCTCCAGGTAGCAGCTCCAGCTAGAGCGTGCACGCTATCCACTGTGTCCACTTTAACAGCAGATAAAAGCTGATCCAGATCCAGCTATTTCTCAGGGCACAGCACTTTGTTTCCTTTTTGGAAATGTCTCCAAGAAAATGGATGTTTGATAGCAAAGGGCAATTTGACCCCTTTCAGCCTAAAGAGACCAAAATTGTTCAAATGTGTTTGTTACTTGTACAATTTTTATGTTCTACATTACTCACAAAAAAGTTAGGGACATTAAATTTTCAGATGAAATTTACAGAAACTTTAGAAAGTTCATGAATGTAGGACATTAATGCGGAATCATGCAATCATAATTCCTTTGTCTCAAAAAATGCATTAAAACAAAATCTAACAACAGTGGTGGGTATATTAAGATTAAATCTTAGTGTCTCGATAACGTGTCATGTGTTAGGTGTCGTCTTGGTCTTATGATGTCAAAATGTGAACAGTATGATGAAGATGCAAGTCATTGAATCAAAACATTTTGTGGTTGACTCATGGTTCAAACAGTTTTTTGGGGGGTTTGTGGTAAATCACCTTACCAGAATACCACATGTAGTGCAATGCGAACTTACACATTGAACAGTTGTACATGTGCATTCAAAAGTTTAGAAAAAGTCAAGTTTAAGGTGTAGTGTGTAACAAGATTAAAGGTCAATGGCTGAAAAATGTAAAATATCAATAACAACTGGGTTTCTATTGGTATCTAATCACTAAAATAGATGTTTTTATTCTCTTAGAGTGAGCCATTTATATTCATTTGCCTTGGCTCCACATAAATAGCTTCCATATTTGTGCCACCGTTTTTATTACAGTGTCTCTGAATGGACAAACAACTCTGTGTGTGATGCAAGAACCCTCTGAGCAACACCTTAAAAGATACATAGAAGACAGTACATGTGTACACAATGTTGAAGTAATTACCTGCAGTGCAGTCATAGATGCACCTGAGCTTCCTGATCAACAACGAGTTGTGTATGTTCATGAGTCACCCTCTCCCACCCTTTTCAGCCATCCTCCAGGGATTTTATCAATCAAAACTTTTTCCAAGTCCTCTTGTTATCATGAGGATTGCTTCCGTTGGGTTAAATAAATCTATTTCAAGGTGTGATGGGTGCAAATCTAATCTACAGGTTGCCAAGATTCCAAATTAAATGACTGTGGAGTATTATGCCATACCCGCTTTAAATGTTGAGTCTGAGTGGGGTTAAACTTCCCTTTTCTTTTGGTTCGGATGAGGTTAAATGATGAGACCTTCAATGAGCATAAAGTACTTGACTAACAGTACTGCTTTTACTCTTCCACCAGTTTCCATTTCCATTAATTTCATTCTTCTTCTCTTTTTTTTAACTTACTGCTTTATTTTTTCTATTCAAAGAGAATGAAGCAAAAATACAGAACTAGATACAAAACTAGTCACAGAGTTGGACTCAGTTAAATTTCAATTCCCCTCCCAAACTTAATTTCACAGCAAAACCTTAAACAAAAGCCTCAAAATCATAACAAGTTAAATAACCTGAATAATAATCTATGAAGTGGGTTTTTAAAAATGATTTAAAGTTTTTGCAAAGATTTTTTTTTTTATAACTTTCTATATGTGAAGGAACAAAGCAGGAGCTAGCTCGGATATCAGAAAGAGGATCAGCTCACCCACAGCTACAACTTAACCACAACTGTGGATTAACCATTCATAAATTTCATCAGAGCCACTAAATCAGAGCCAAAGAAACATTTCAGTGAGTAAGATCAGTAATCAGAGATGTTTAACTTTTCCCTATAATGCACTCCAGGTACGGATCACACAAACAGAGTCAAAAGAGAAAACACACTTGAAGTTTTTCGGTACATTTGTACATTTCTTTATCTTGCACACATGTCAGACTGGCTGCCAAACCAGCGACAGATACAGCACACTTCTTTACCTTAAAACCACTAGAACACAGGTACACCTGGATTGGAATGTCTGGAAAAGATGTTTTTGTGATAATCAGCATCCGCCAGAGATACTCAAATATTAGCATTACCTAGAGTCACCTGAATTATCTGTGTCTACGGATAAAACTGGCGGGCTTCTGTTTGAGTGGGAAATCAGACTCAGAGAGAAAAACAAGAGACGTGACCAAGTTCAGGCATCGGCAGCAGAAGCTGAATGTTACAATTCCCTCTGTCAGTGAGTCACCCTGCTTTCAGTTGGCATCTCCAACACATTTTAATCAACTTTCATCTCATGTATACAGCTTCAGCATCTCCAGTTTCAAGGTTTGTGCAGTGCACCAAAGACCAATTAAAGACTCTTTACGGATTCCTCTTTCTGCCTCCCTTCCTCTGCGTAGCACAACGATTTTAAACTGACAGCAGCTCCTCTCCCTCTCTTGTAATGCCTAAGAGAGAGAGGAGACTCAAGGAGAAAAAAAAAAGACAATTCCTCTGCATTTCTTTTTAGATGTCAGTGACATTTTAAAAATCAAAGAACAGCCTTGGAAATGTATTCGCCACACAATCCATTTCTCCTCTGGAGGCAGAAGCATTGGGGTTCTCTTCCATTTCACCAAGACTTCCCAGATTGTTCGCCGCGCTCGCTAATTACTTACGCAGACACCCAAGAGGGGCGGGTGTAGTCACGCTGGATATTATTTTCTAATTAATACAAGGTAGATTAATAAGTACCATTTTAGCCAGCTCCCTTTGGAGGTTGGAACACTCGCAGACAATTTGACGGCCATTAAAGGCGTTTAACTTGAGATGTGGAGCTGAGCTTCACACTACAGGCTCAGTAGACTAATGACATTCTCGCTCACTCTACACTGGAGTTTTGCAGTTAACAACGTGATGACCTTATATTTAATTTCACTTAAGACAGAAATCCCATCCTGAGCTGGGTTTAGACAAATGAGCTGTTTTAGCTATTTTCTGTTGACCCCCACAAGATGCAGGGTTATTATACCACAGGACTGGCACACAGGGGCTAGGTAAATAAAGTGCTTTCTTAATTGGTGAGACTAAAATTTCCCACATCCATTGCAATTCTCTCTGAGGACTTGGAGTTGCAGAGCCAGAGCTAATGAGAGCCAAAGGAGTGAGAGCACAGGCTGTGTGACAGTCTGCCTTGGCTCTTTATTTGTGAACTTCCCCTTGACTGGGCGACCCGATAGCCTGCTCTCCCAGATGATGTGGCTCCGTTGGCACATCCAGGTCTTTCCCTGGGGCACTCTGGGTAACAGTGGCAGATAAGCATTAAGCTGGTGCTGGAGTTATTTAGCTTTCAGAGGCACAAGATGGATTGAAGCAGTATACATTACAGTCTACTTTTCAAAAAGTTAGGGATGAGTGGACGCTAGAGTACAGGCTCAGTTGTTATTGTTTATTATCAGGGGTTTTAAGGTAAATGTAGATATAAAGAAAAGAATATAAATCTGAATCCCATTTAAACATCAAAGATGTCAATTAAAGGTTTTGCTGAAGATCTTTTACGGAGTTAAAACAAGACTTCTGTATCAATGTCTCAGGGAAAGTTAGCCCAGTCTACATGCCCTCCGCCCACCCAACGACCGACTCAGATGTGTGGACAACAGTGACAGATGTGATCCTAACATTGATGGCGAGGTAAACACAACACATGACCGAGGAGCAATGCTGTTATTTACAAAGCACCAAGAAATCTCACACACAGAATTTATTTAGATTTTTATAAAATAGAAGACACTGACTAAAAGTCTACTGAGCATTCATTAAACCAATATTACATAAGTTTCCAACATTACAACTCTGGTGTTGGCTCGTATGAATCAATGAATGACAATCAGATTGGCTCAAACTGATTGTCTGTGAAGCGCCATGAGATGACATTG
>JAOXYM010000001.1:7779185-7800704 GCA_028567055.1 Leptatherina wallacei
TGTGAAGCGCCATGAGATGACATTGTCGTGAATTGGCGCTATACAAATAAAGATGAATTGAATTGAATTGAATTGGTGTTCTGACTCGTTTTGATAGCGCACCAACATTCATAATGCATATTCCTGACTGACTTTTACTGGCTGGAGTGAACTCAGAGAGGAGACAGGATAGAAGATGAATGCCAAATTAGTAGTTATTAGAAGGTGCAAAAGTGTGAAAATCAGCCAACGCTTTACAGTATTGCTTTATACAGCAGTTGTACAACTAGATTCAACCACTCACCTGGTGAGACGTCAGTAAATACCTGAATGCTAACACAGCCAGTACAAGGACCAATAATGCAAGATAGATATAAATATTTAAGACTTTCCATCCACTACCCATCTACAAAGCAGAGTTAAGTTAGATTGTAAACTTTAATTCCATCAAAGTAATTAGTAAATTCTAAAATGGAAAATAAATACGTATTTTAAAGAAATGTGGAGAACAGAAAATGATCACGGTGTATCAAAAATAATCTAATCAAACCAAATCATTCTTTCATCATCACATGACTGAATAAACATTTGATGTAATAAGGCTGAGAGACACCTCTAGTTACTAGTGATATGAAGCATATGAGGAGTGGGTTTATAACAGCTTTGTTTTATTTACGTGAATGATAAAATATAACCAATCATAGAGCCAAAGCTCATGTTCATACCTTTCTTCCAGGACTTTGTCTCCAAACATCCATTGGATGTGCGGCGTAGGGAAACCACTGACCACACAAGGCAGCAGCACACTGGTACCCAACACCTTGGACACGGACACGGGCCGAACCAGGAATTCCGGCTTCCTCTCTTCTCCAGTTTCTTCAAGAGGAGATAAGAAAAAAAAAAAGAAGGAAAAAAAAAGGGTCAGTGTTAAGGCCGATGTTAAGGATGGGATGAGTAAAGTTCAACCAACTGCACTGCAAGCCTCATTAATCTTAAACACTTCAAAAGAAACCATGAGCGATGGGCTGTAACTTCTGACACCTAAAGCAGGAATGGCCAGACAAATAATGACTAACACTGCGAGCTATCAGCGGGGATTCAAAGTGCTCCGTTCCAGCTGGAACTAAAATTGGAGTGGCATCCTGAAAATAACGAACCAGAGGCTCAATGTGATCCAGCACAAAAAGAGACCTCAAGTAGCATATTTCCTAGAATGAATTCTCCTCTGTGTTTTGTTTACACCACAACTCTAATAAGTTCAATAACTTGCCCTGAGAATAAGAAATAAATCAAACTATTTCACTGCCTAACTGGAAATACCTAAGTTGGGCTGATCTCCAGCTGATTTGTTGTGACTTTCTAATTATGAATGTGTTGGTTCCTCCAACATCTGTTTCAGTCCAAACTCATTTTCTTTCAATTTCCTCAGACAGCTTTATGAGTTTTTCTCCTGTATGCACCCAACTATTTCCCACTTCAGAGCACATACTTAGAAGACACATACAGAGGATGAAGACCCCCGCTGGGTCTTGTTGAAGCCTGATTTACGGCCTCTAATATCTTTGCGTGCTGGCAGGAGCCTGGTGCTTAACAACTCAGTAAATAAAACTTCTAGAGGGGCGAGATGAGACCCTGCCACAGAGGAATTCAGCCTTCTTTTGTGTTACAGCTGACTTACTGTTGTGTCAGTGTTATCTCCGTTGGGAATTAGCCTACTCCCTTTTTTCATTTAATCATTTCTCACCCCAGCCAGACAGGTCTCTTCATGCTAAAGTTAATTATTATCCTCAAAGAAGCAGCATGCACCCCTGTAATTAAATGACACACTGGACTATAGATTAATTTCAATTTACTGCACAAAAAGATCAACAATGCCCTAAAAGCTTTAATTAAGGATGTGGAAACGTTTGACTAATAAGGTAAACACTGAGGACGAGGAGGATAAATTTCCTATTACATAACACAATCATCTCAACCAAATCCTAATCAAAGGAAACATCTATTGTTGAAAAACTCACTCAAATAACGGCTTCATGGACAACATTTGAGTTTTTGACGTTTTCTCCAAATTACCTGGCAGTGCCTGGAGCTGGGCCTCGTCGCTGGACTTGGAAGAGCCCACGTTTTCCACCAGACAGCGATAGAGTCCAGCGTTGGCCTCGGAAGCGTTGCTGATAACCAGAGATCCACTGGGCAGCTGGATCAGCCTGGAGCTCAGCTCCAGCGTCTGTCGGTCTTTCTCCCAGCGCATGAAGGGCACGAGATCAGAGTTAACTTCGCATCCTATGACCTGGCTGTCCCCTAGATGTACGGTGGTCGCCGACGGCTGGCTGGCAAACCTGGGTATCCCTGAAAGACAGCATGACAAAAATGTCAAATTATCAATAACTGCTTTAAATGTCAAGAGAATAACAAGTAGGTCAAAGGTGGTAAAGAGTATAAGTCATGGATTGATTCCATTTATTGCAGCTGTTCATCCTGTAAAACTGTTGTAATTTGACTCATCATGTAGCAGATTGAAAACAAATAGGATCCTGGACCTTTACACAACATCTGGGGCAGCTGGAAAACGAAACGACATTCTGAAATCGACATCTTGTAATCAGGACACCGGCCGCTCGCATGCAGAAATTCTCAAACAAACAACCAACCATACACACAAACACGCACACACTTGTGTAGCACAATCACTTATCCTCCACGGTGGATGTTAATTTGCCACGCAGAGCAGAAGACACACAGCACTAATTAAAAAAAGGCTGGATCCAGAGGCTGTTTGTGCTGCCGTATCCTGACTTTCATCTCAACACAAAATAATTATTTCCTACGTTTGAAGCCATCGATCTGAAACCAACACTGGTGGGTCGCTTTTGAAACAATCGCAGAAAAAGACTTTAATTAAAGGGAATTTACATGGCATAAACTGTGGATGGTGTTCCTGGTTTTATTTGTGAGGCAGAAGGACGAGCTGTTGTGTTTAAAAGTAAGGAGGCCACTCCATCGACCATAAAAACTACATCATGCTGTGTTATTATCATGGAGGGCCTCTCGAGGTTTTGGGCTTACTGTGGTTGTCTCCTTGGTAACGTGTTTATGAAAGAGAGTTGACTGAGTAAAAAGCAGAGTATGTTTATCTGTTTGCGAAAGCAACTTTGTCTCCCATGACCGAGTTTTAAAGCAGGAAGTGATGCTGAGGACTTGCTGAGTGATGATTTGGCATCTGCCCCCCCCTCCCTTTCTGCAGCAGACATCTTTTCAAATCCCCTGCCAAGTGTGACTCCAGGGTAAATTGCACTTTAAGATAAAGCCCCAGCAGCAACACTCTCTCTCCCAGCCCAGGCAGATGTGCACAGCCTCTGTGAGTATCACAGCACAGTTGTTCAGCTAATATGGGCTTAGCTGATGCCGGTACTGATATCTTTGTGCCAGAACTGTCAATCACCTGCTGTATCATCATGTCAGGGAAGAAAAAGAGAATCAACGTAATTATTAAGATTAGATCCAGCCAAGCTCTTCACTGGATCAAATATTTGCTTATGATTAACAGCTGCAGTGAAGAATGAGTAATCAGTTTACATAAAGATTTAATTAATCAATAAAATGGATTAAAAGATTTTAAAAGTAGGAAAATAGTTCATTCCTGTATGGATGATGAAAAGTGACACAAGGCTGCACAATAAACTGTCTGAGTGACATCACAATGTGTGTGCAAGAGGACGTTGGATGTTCTGTAATCAAGTCGAACTCAAATATGTCAAGCTGTAATGTTTTATTTGCCGATTCAAATCGAAAACTTGAAGCTCTCTCATTTTCCATGACGATTGTGTGAGAGAATTCTGTCTGGTAGAACATTATTTACCTTGATCTTTGGAGTTCTTGGATACACTGAATTTATTAAGTTCCATTGTATTTACAAAACACAGTTCGTTTTACGTGAGTGACAAGTTGGCTGGGAAAGAGGGGGGGAGGACAGAAATTAAAGATCTGACTGCCCAAAAGAAGAAAATAAGCAGCTGTATGTGAATATATTCAAGATTGATGTTAACCAAAAGCAGATACTTATTAAAAATATTGAACATTTCTGAATCCATGAAGTACAACAAATTAGGGATGCATAGATATATCATTGACATTGGGGAATAGTTTCTTAGTGGTAAGGGAAGAGGACCTAGGCATAAATAACCTTAGGGGACCCAGGTTCAAGCCCCAGGATTGGCAACAGAGGTGAACCACTGTGGGCTCCTGAGCAAGGTGACCTCCCCAACTGCTCCCCGGGCACTGCCAAAATTAGCAGATAGTCAATCTACCAAATGCTGAGCCTAATTTCCTATTTGCCCGATTGACTTTTCCCTACATTTACTTTCACAAAATGAATTTACATTTAATCTTTTGGAAGAAAAAAAATGGTCATGTAAGCACATGAAAATATAGTTCATAAAATCTAAGCTTAAATTGTTTTTCAAAAAGGTCATTTTCCATGTTTGCAGGTTATAATGAAGATTTGTATGAATGAAAATGAAGTTTAATGAAGGTCTGAACTACTTTGAAACTATTTGGTAATTTCATATTCAGTATATTTTGTTGTTTTCCTGGAAATAAAAAGAAAAGAAAAAGACAAAAGCAACTGGTTCGGATATGTTTTAACAGAAATAATAAAACTTAAGTTGCGTTCTCCACATAGCGCTTAAATCCTTTCCCATATGGAGCACTGACATTTGAAAAAAAATAAAAATCAAGGTTTATGCCAGACTGGTGTAAAATCTTCAAAGTTTACACATTGGTCCTAAAATGACACATGCCTGTCCCCGAACAGCTGTTTGCAGACATGATGACAAATGATGCTTCAGCAGAGATGACCCACTACAGAAAGAGGAGTGAACAGTGTTTCCTTACGCCGTCGGTTCAGACTTTTGTGATCATTTTCTAACTTGGTGTGCAGTCACTTGGCTGGGTTTCCAGCTCCAAATCGACTAAGCCTTTGTTCCTCCAGCCTCATCACATCTCACCAGGCTGAGCTCATCAGTTTGCTTTGTCTTAACAGTGTGTGCCTGTTCGTGTGTGAGTGAGTACATGTGGGGGAGCCCAAACCAGAAGCCTGACTTTGCCACCATCACTTTGTAACAGCCAGCGATAATAAAGTGGATGGATATAGTGTCATGAATATGTATGTGTATGCTCACGCGTGTGCATCACGTGATAAACTGTATATAAGCACATTAAGGATGGGTCAAGGCAGGGCACTGAAGATGGGAAGTAGCGAGTGTTGAAGCCAACACCATCGATTCCAATTAATCACAATTCTCCATTTAAATCGACTGGGTGGGAGCTTCATTTTCCACATCCTTGCTCAGCACCATCTATTGAACAGAAGTGCTGTTCTGCCAATCTCAACTCTTATTACCAGAGTGTGATGAAACCAAATGACTCCAGGAGAGCAATAAAGTCTCAGTGATCAAAATGCAAGGACAGAGTTTATTCCAATAGAAAGCAGCCCCTTTGCTCATTTTTAAACAGCAGCAATGGGAGCGAAATTCAACTCTGCTTATCTTATTGTGCTTGTAAAGAGCATTTACATAGAAACTAAAGTGGCCAACCCAGCGTTGATGGTGCCAAATATATGAAATTAGTGTTTAGTTAGACTCACCAGACCCTACATTGTCTGCTTGGCTTTGCCTGCAGAGCTTATGATCATCTGAATGCTAATGAGTGAATGTGTCCATCACTGGATGAAGATTAGCTAATATAAAGAACTGTGCTGCAAAGAGCAACCAGCCAGCATAACAACTGCATACCCCACCTAAGAGAAACACCATGGGCAACCACACACACATAGACAGACATACCCTTAAATCACACAGTTGGGTTCCAACTATTCTTAATTAAAATCAGGCATGGAATAAGAATGAGCAGCTTAATGGAATATGCACAAGGCTTTAAGGATATCCCATGAGATTCAACCCGAGTTGTAACCAACTGCAGGAAGGCTGCCTTTCACCTTGGATCAAAAACACAACTGTACTCTATGTTACATATTTTTCTAGCAGAGTCAGTTTAGGTAATTATGGAAAAACCTGGAACTAGCTTACATTTTTTAAAGTGCCTACAGGAGCTTTGTCTCCATATATGGTTCTCTGGCCTCACAATACGCTGCAGCTGGACTGCTAATGTAAATATAATCCTTCTACTGTGAATTAAAAGAAAGAAAAGAAAATATTTTTTTAAAAAGCAGGCACGGTTAATGTGTTTGAGACAGCTCATACTGGATTTTTTCTACAAACCAAAAGATAACAAAAAAGATAACATCAAATTGAAATACACCATCTGTTTGTTCAAAAAGGCAGATCTTAACCTCCAATTCATCACCCTCTATTAGCATATAAATTACCCTATTGGACTAATTAGTAGGAAATAAACAATGCTTTTTTAAATTTTTTTTTATTTCATTGATTCATTTGAGGTTAATATTTATTGTCACTTGTGCTGCCAATCGCGACCAAAACTAATCAAATCATAATTCTATAGCATAATATAATCCATGTAACCCATAACACTCCAAATCATGGCAAATTAATTACCGATCCAACATAAATAAAAACGCTGGCACCCTCATTCTCAAGGAGGGGTGTATTCATAAAGTGCAGATCTTTATGGCGGCAAATGACGAGTAGAAAAAAAAGAAAGCATCATCTACAACACCACGCACAATTAATTGCTTTGCAAAACAACGTTTAAGTTTGGCCAGTGTGTTCAAAAGACTCAAGAATCAAGACACAAAACAACTCATTGAGGACATGCTGGACAAGTCGAGCCTCAGGGCATTATGGGATATTAGATAAACCATGCATGTTGTAACACATGCTGCAATCTAATCAACTCTTAGACGGTCTGTTTCTTTGTGCTGGTCTGAGTTCAGCAATCATTAAATCTGTTTTCCTGCTGCTGATTTTAATGGTAAAACATAAGTAGATCAGCTTAACTGCTTTGGGTTTTCTTGCTCGTCAATTGAAGTCGAAGAGAAAGGTCTTCCCTCTGGATTTGACATTTAGCAGCCATGAACAATCAGGAAAAAATAAATCACACAAATAGACCAGAATGAGACTCTTAATATGCTCATATTTCCACTACTGATCTGTTTTTTTTCTTCCTCCTCCATGTTCACACCCAATCTCTGGGGACTAGTGAGAGTCATTCTGGGAAATGTGGGGAATCAATACCTGAAATTGAAGTATACAAGTCAGGCTAAAGGAAAGTTGGTACACTCAAAAAGTAAATTAAAACCTTTCTTGTCAAAAAACCTTCAAATGTGCATGAAATGAGCGTGTACACGGTGGAAAAAAGCCATCTGAACGGTGCAATAATACCCTTTTTGTCCTCCATTATCAACACATCTCTTTCAGTTTTGTGACATGTGCGCCCAAAGATATATAATCACAGCTCTGTTGTTGGTGTATTTATGAATTTTACAAGACCAGACAGAGCTAAATGGAGCTTGCTGAGACCAACAAAAGAGCAATTTCATTCAGTGAAGTGACAGATCCATCCCTGGAAGAAGAGTAAATTAGAGGAGTGTGAAGACATTCAATTAGTGGCAATAAGAAGCTAAATTCTGGGGGAAAGTTGACCAAAAATAAAACATAAAAATTCTACTAAATGGACCGGCTTACATAACAAGATCTAAATGAACTCATATGGTGCAAAAATTACCGTCGCATCTGCAACATTGCTTTACTTTATTTGGTTGAGTGAATATTTAAGGCTGGCTGCAACATAAGTGTTAATTAATACCCTAATTGAAAGTTTCACAGCTTCAGGGGAGAATTATGCTAGTCAGGAGGTAGAAAAAGAACATTAAGAGAGATTTTAATTCAGTAAAGTCCCATTTATGTCTTCTGCTTCATGTACTTTGTGAAGTACTACGAGAAGATTAAACACGACTCACCAGTTAGTAGCTAAACCTAATTAGTCGTGCCATCCAAAAACAGTTACAAGTTCAGGAAAACAATTCTGTATAAGGTCAAAATATCTAAACATGTAACAATATTGTTTGAATGGCATTGATATTATTACATTCCCATTTGTCTCATAAAAAAAGTTAATAAGAGCAAACTTTTATGGTGTTGGACATGTAGTCATAGACTGTATAAAAAAAATGGACATAACCACTGTGGTGACATTCACCAGTTTGTAAGCTGATCTTTGAAGAATCAAGTTCAGGATCTGGCCCGTTTTTTCACCTTATACGTTAATGACTCTCCTATACGCTGCACAATGACAGTTTTACTGACCAAATACCCAGAGTTCTACAAACTTACCTGATGCTATTATCTTTTATGCAAAGCTTCTAAAATGCTAAATTAAAGCTGTTAAGATTTTGCCTTATTGGCATGTTACATATCCACTTTCAGGGATTTACCTTTGTAGAGTTGATTAAAAAGTCAGGGAACCAATTCCTTCTTGGTTTTTAATAAAAAAAAGCTCTGTGTCTCTAAAATACTCAGAGAAAACAAACTCATCCACTTGGTGAGACATTGGCTGTATATCACTTTTAATGCACTGATGCTCTTTGTGTATGCACACAAGCACAGCCAACATCCCACAAGGAATAAACATTCAGAAAAAAAAAGAAAGTATGAGTCACCAACTCTTATAATTCTCCTCAGCTCCATCTGTCAAACTCTTAAAGGCAGTTCCACCAAACGACCAAACCACAACACAACACTCTTCTCCCTTTTTTGTAAAGGCATCCTGGTATTTCTGGCACCAACAAAAATAAATACTTTTCCCTTTATTGCAGCCTAGATTATTATAAAATTTAGCTTGGAGAGACAGTGCTTTGGAGATGTTTCCAAAGTGGCTCTGCATGTTATATGAAAACCGCAGCATGAGCTCCTTATATACCACACCACGATGGAGTTTTGTTTTGGTTTTTAGGGGGGTTAATATGATTATTGGATGTGATCCAAAAAGGAGCAAATATAGGCATTTTACAGAGAAAACCCTCAGTGTTTAATTACAAAGTCTTTAAGGCAGGGACAGGGTAAGACACAACACAGACACATAGCCACTAACTTCCAAGAAAAGGCTGTGGGTGTCAATCTTAAAATGCGCACATAAAAATGCATCTAAATTTGTACAATATGGACTGAAGAGAGGGGAAAACATTTTGTTTTGTGGCTTTAAAACTGAGGAAAGTCAACAAAAAGAACTTTGAGAATCAGAAACTCTGACAGTGTTTGAAAAGACGTTTGCTGAAGTTCCACCGGAAGAGGCAGCAGCAACCTTCAACCTGTTGGAGGTTACAGGTGGAAGGTGTAAAAAAAAAAAAAAAAAATCTGGATTAATTCGTTAATACCGTGGTGTAGTCTTATAAAGAAATAACTGATGGGATTTATCATGACTGTCAGACCTGACATGCACAAGCCTGATTGTGTCATCTCAACATAATTGTCTTGGGGTGAATAGGAGTGACTGTCATATCTAATGTGTTATGCTGAACACAAAACACAATCTAAATATTCATCTGAGCCAAACAGCTGTTGTTGGGGGGTAAATAATGATATGATACTACATTACAATCAAACTTTTTACTCCCAGCAAACAGAAATACGTAACGCTTATCAATGAAAATGCTGTGGCTTGATGACTCAATCATTTTGATCTAAATGACACGTATGCCTAACAAAGCAAAGACATTCATGGTCCCTCCTGATGTGAATGCACAGAAAAATAAAATGGAAACTGCTCCACAGGAGTCAGACAGGGATCCTTTTTTTTAACTGAGCTGTCTAAAGGGCTTGTGGGTGCAGGAGAAGACGGAAAAAGCATGTCTTGACCTCATACAGTGTTTGAAAAGAGTAAAGTAAAAACATTAGAAGGCAGCTGATGTCCAAGAATGAAACACAACGGCAGGATGGAGCATGTAACAAAAGACAGAATTTTGCTGTTTAACACAAGGATGCAAACAGAAGCCTACTGGAGTAGCACAAGAGTGATCAAAGCTTTGATCCACAGCCAACTGACTCCTTTAAGTATGTTCAGCTAACTCTGCAGGGCTGAACATCTCTGAAAGTTTGTTGGCAGGGGAGGGATATTTTAAACTGCTTAACCGCTCTGCATGCAGACCAGATGTTGAACAAAGAATGCCCTTCTAAACATTTATGACAATCAGCGGATTGGCTGCAGGGCGCAGCTGCAGTTTAGAGTACAGCTGAGGCCATGATTTCCTGCCTTGTTTTCTCAGCTCAGCTCAGGCTGACAGACAATGTAGCACGCACTTTATAGGACAATCAGTGAAGAAGGTTTGCGCTAAACAAAAGTCAGAAACCAGCCTGTCTATCTTGCATGTTATTGCTGTGACAAGCTGTTTGATTGGCTGCTGAATTTCTTTTTTACTAGGAAGAGGAAAAAACAAACAGATTAGCCAACAATGAAATCAGACACAATTAGTTGCGTGTAGATGAAAAGTGACACATCAGGATGAAGCTGTGGGCACAGTTGGCACTCTGACAGCTCCTGATTACCTGTTGTGGGAACAGACAGGGTGACGTCACAGAGGCTCACAGATGGAGATGGATGACCACGGCCAAATGACAAGGGCTGGGTCAGTTGCCATGGGAACAGTGATAAGAAGATGAAGATAACCTTTTTAAATGAGCTTGTTTCAATTTCATGACTCTGCTTTCATTAATGATTCAATACAATAAAAAATACAATATAGTCACATTTCATGGGGAATCCATCGCAGTGAGGGCAGTTTAAGAATGTAGGTCTGATATAGATAAACTACTCTGTCATGACAAATCATTTCAGAAAGTATTGAAGGAGAAAATAACATGGGGTCCAGATACAAACAAAAAAACCCATTACATCGGATACATTTTTCTAAACTGGACAGTTATCACTTTACATAAAGGAGGCAGGGGGAAGAAAAGTGAACAATTACAAGAAAATCCCAAATAACTGCATATATTGTTATGTTATACAGTCCTTAAACAACTACACTCATAATAATTATCTTCACTAAAATGTATTTATTTATTTATTTCAATTCAATTTATTGATATATACAAATTTGCAGCATGTCATCTAACGGCAAAACGGAGTAAAACAAAAAATTTAAACCAAAAAAAACAAGTTTGACCTAAATATAATTCATTGTAATCCAATCAGAGTCCAACTCAATCCGAATGATCAAATCTTTCAAATCAGCAATATGTGGACGTGAATGACTGTTAATCGATTCAATTATCTTGAAAATAGATTTTTTTCTGTATTAAATGATGAAGACATGGTGACAGAATGCAAAAGGAAGAACTTGGAAAAGCGGAAGAGTCTGGACAGTCTACAGCAGGGGTGTCCAAAGTCAGTCCTCGAGGAATGCTGTCGCGCAGACTTTGAATGTTTCCTGCTGCAACACACCTGAATCAGATTAATGGGTCAACATTCCTGGGTAAAACGTGACAACAAGCATTGAGGAGACCCATTTGATTCGAATTAGGTGTGTTGAAGCAGATAAACATCTAAAACCTGCAGGACTGTGGCCCTCGAGGAACAGAGCTGGACACCCCTGGTCAACAGGAAGTGCAAGGCGGCTGAGGGGAAATCGGACTGCCACCCTCTGCTCTGAAAGCCAGCAAATGGGAATAAAACAAACATAAGAAACAACATTACATGTTTCCAGCCTGGGAAGGATGAAATACACCCGGCTGCTGCCAACCAGAAGTAAGTGATGTCACAGTTTCACTCAAACTCAAAAGGTCAAAACTTTTTCTCAACATTTATTGCAAATGTTAACATCCACTTAACAAGCCACATTTGTATTTTATTCAATCAATATTGCAAAATACATTGCAAATTGTTTTTATCGCATCACAGCCCTTTGAATTGTAACTGACTCAGTTGTGGGATGCACAGAGATTCCCAATGCTACGCATTACTACAGTGTATATCGTTCTTAAAGTTCTGCAGTTTGTTAATGAGTCACTACACAAGCATTAATTCCATCCTCCTCGAGTCAGTGGAGCAATGAGTTAGAAATGGCTTTAAATAAAAGATGAGAGAAGTAAGGCCTTCCCATCATATGCATAATTTTTGAAGCACAAACCTAAGTGTATGTCCATGCCATTACCCAGCGTTCGACACAGGCACTTTTTGAAGTTCAACTTTCAATCTTCATTTAAATTTGATATAGAAATATTGTTTCCATAAACTCTGTATATATAAGATTATTCTATCGTATTATACAGTTTTATTATAAGTTTATTTACAATTTCAATTCATGGTTTAAGTTAAAGTATAGCAGGAATACCTATTCTATAGTTCAAACACATTCTGTAGTGCAAGATAATACAACAGTGTGAAATATCATGATTGAAGTGGCAAGATAAGGGTCCATCTGAAAAGACCCCAATTGTCACAAGACAGGGTGAAGCTCTATAACTTGGACATATTTGAGCCTTGTCTCTCTTGTTTCCTTCATGCGTATCAGTGGTGCCAGTTTGAGGTCTCTCAGAAATACTCTGATGGAAATGTTGTCCAGACACGTAGGAAATCCAAGGTGTTTCCTGTCGTTTTGAGCGACCACACTGGAAGGTGTTAGAGGCCTTTGTTGAAACTAACAGAGATTGTGGAACACAGACCCCCTTATCTGGCATCAGAAGGTGGGTAGGGGGAGGGTTTATTGAAGCTGTCTAACAAGCACTTTGGAAGCAGCGTAAAGCCTGTTTAACACCCCACAGTATCTAGTGGAAGAGCCCCTTTTCATTACAAGTAATTGAGTTGTAGCTGAAACAATACTGATTGCATTAGGACCTTTAATCATGTTAAGGTGTCTTATTTTATCGCTGGGAATTTAGCTCAATCTTAGCCCACTTTGAGGCTAACCTTCTGTAGAGGTCGTTGCCAGGGGAAACCGTGGGAGCGGATGCTCCCATTACCTGAGAACAGATAAATGTGCTGGCTCGAGAACCATATATTGCCTCACGCTCACCGTCTTACCTTCCTACTTTCCTTTTGCTTCCTTATCGGAGAGGCGAGGGGAGCAGGAGGTGAGACAGTATGCAGAGAGAAGCTCTACAGAGCAGCCTCTGGTATTAGAGGAATTTCCCGTGAGATTAGAAAGGAGTTGTCAATCAAAACCAACACATGAGCAACAAAGAGCAACTATTGCTGACCTTTCCTCACATCTTTTGTCAGGTCCTTGTTTTTCTTAAAGCTGTTGGGAACACCCCCACCTCTGCTGGAATGAAGCACTCCTCCACCTAAGCTTTACAGGCCATCCAGATAAACAAACCAAACACACCCCTGTCCTTCTGATGATGGGCATATAGATATGAGCCAAAGAGATAACCTCTTCACATTCACCTCTCTTTCACTGGCATCCTCCCTCCCAACATCATCATCCACCTCTCCCTCTCTGCCACAGTGTCTTTTCCCTCATTTCTTGCATTATTTTGCAACTCATTAATCCTTTCTCTGCCTATTCCTGTCCCCTCTTGCCTTCCCTCCATCTTCCCAACACACATTTCGGGGAGCTCTGTTTGCTAAAGAGGGACATGCTGCTGCTGGTTCTTATCTGGTGATGTTGCTGGCACATCTGAAGATGTTATCTCGGCGGCCCTGTTGCTCTGTTTATGCTCCAGCCCTGCCAGTGCAGCTAAAAGGGAAATGAGATGGATGGAGGATGGGGACAGAGGAAAATGGGAACATCTTTCCCAGCAAAAATGATGAAGTGAGGGGGGGGAACAAGATGGCGGCAGCGGAGTAGGTTGTGTTTGGCATGGGCTCTCACTTGGCCATATCAATTCCATCCGTTATGGAGAAAATTTTGGTACATTTCACAAAAAAGAGATATTGAGTGACACCTTCAATTGAGAACACTCCTCCAGAAAGTACAGATGGCATCAAACCTGCGGAAATATAAGTATACTGCAAGGCATGATGCTACTTCGAGCCAAAGCCCCAAAGGACACCTTGAAGAAGCATCTCTGGCTTCATCGCATAACAACATGGACACTAAAGGCAGAGATTCTTCTCGCTCTGAAAGCAGATATCTCAACCGTTATAAAGTCTGAACTTAAAAACGCCCTGGCAGGAGACTTCGGCTTTCTAAAAAAGCGAGCTTCAGGCTGTAAAAAACGAAATTCAGAGCTACACAACAGCTCTCCATGGAGAGGTCGACCAAGTGAAGGCGGAAGTGAAGGAAGTACAGGATGGTCATGCTCCGCTTCGCTTCAACGGAGATCCGGGGCTCTGTCATGAAGGCGTCCGCTACGGATTACTATTCCCTGCTCGGCTCCGCATCACGCACAGAGGGGAGGACAAGGAGTTTACAGATCCCGGAAAAGCCATGGACTACGTGAGAAAGAAGATAATTCCAACCTCGGATAAAGGGAAATAATTTTGAAGCTAATACTTCTAGGCGGTCATGTCCATGGTTAGTCGCTGCTCTTTTCTTCTGATGTTTACATGTTGGCCATTTGGAACTGAAATCCGCCCTTTTTACCAGCACAGAGCCCTTTTCTTTTCTGTGATGCACTCTGATCATTATTGCCTTAATCATAGAATTTGGGTTTGCACATGAGACAATTCAGGTGAAAACTGTAAATGTAATGGTTCTACTGATCTTGTCTGGCAGATATATTACGAGAGGCTGAGTGGGGGCCTGTTAATAGGCTGCGACTGGGACCTTTCCCCTACTGCACTAAATGTGTGGATTTCTCTTTGCTGAGGTTTGGGTTCACCACGTTCTTTTAGGTGAAGAGGGAGGGTTGATACCATATCTAGTTTATCATGTTTGTTTTGTCAGACTTGTTTAGGATTGATTGCCAACTTTCAATCAGGTGCAGGACCACTGAGTTATGTGTACAAACTGAATCAAGTTAGCTACCTAGCATGGCAAATGTCAACAATATCAAAATAACCAATAGTTGTTCAGTGAACTTTGTGAGCTGGAACGTAAAATCTCTCTATCATCTAGTTAAATCTAAAATAGTCATGTTACACTTGAAGCAGCTTAAGGCAGACATCGCCTTCTTGCAAGAGAGGCATATATGTAGAGCTGACAATTTACGTTTTAGTGGGAAATGGCCAAGCCAAGTGTTTCAGTCAAACTTTCAATCCAAATCGAGAGGGGTAGCTATTATAATTGGCAACAGTGTACAGTTTAAGGTATCTATCTTGCATGCAGATTCAACTGGGCGTTGTCTGATTGTAGTTGGAACATTATACACACTACCAGTCATATAAGCTTGTTTATATGCACCGAACTGGGATGACCCTACATTCTTCAACAATTTATTTTTAGACTTACCAAATATAACAACACATAATCTTATAATTGCCGGAGACGCAAATTGCACACTCTCCTCATTGGATCGGAGCTCGTCTGGGAGGGCATCGGTGTCAAAGACTGCTCAGTCCATTAATCTACTACTTAAAAGGTATAGAATGGTTGACGTATTGCGCTTTCGTAATCCTACCTCTAGGACGTATTCTTTTTTCTTTTTGGTTCACAAAACATACTCGCGTATAGATTACCTATTTCTAGATAAGAAAATCCTACATTTAATAACAGCATGTGATTATGGGAGCATAGTCATCTCGGATCAAGGCCCACTTTCTATGAAAATGCTCATCCCAGCACACAATCTCTATATCGTCAGTGGCACCTTAACAATCTATTGCTCTCAGAAGAGGAATATTCAAAACATATATCGTGTGAAATTAAATTCTTTTTAGAAGTCAACCAAACTCCAGGAATGTAATCTTCAACAGTTTGGGACTCCTTAAAAGTATATCTGAGGGGTATAACAATTTCATATTGTGCCACAAAAAACAAAAAGAATAATGAATGTCTTAAACAACTAACCAAAGAAATTCTTAATGCGGATAATTTATACAGCAGATGCCCGTCAGCAGAGCTTATTAAAAAACGCACTTTACTACAAACTGAATTTGATATTCTCTCGACTCAACAGGCTGAATATCTTCTAACACAAGAACCAACTACTATGAACAAGGTGAAAAGGCAGGCTGATTACTTGTGCATCAACTGCGCCAAAAATCAGTGAAGCAAGCAATTCCAATAATGAAAGATCAGAATGGCAGACAGCACACTGACAATACAAAAATCAATTCCTGCTTTAGAGACTTCTACGAATCATTATACAGTTCTGACTCACCTGCTAGTCCTGACGATCTAGAAAAGTACTTTAGATCCCTACAGATTCCTTCAGCTGTTGATCATTATAATGAGCTTGAGAAAGATTTCAGTCATAGAAATTACATCAGCAATCAGAAACAAGCAAAGTGGGAGAGCACCCACTCTCTGAGATGGTTTTTCAGCCAACTTTTATAAAAAAAAATTCTCGGACAAGCTTTCCCCTCTACTACTGTCAGTGTTTCAAGAGTCTATTACCTCAAATGTCCTGCCGCCATCTATGCGTCAAGCAATTATACCTTTATTGATTAAAAAAGGCACTGATGTTAAAATTCTTGCTAAGGCACTGGCACGTTGCCTTGAGATGGTAATACCAACAATTGTATCCCCTGACCAGACAGGATTTATAAAAGGTCGCTATTCTTTTTTAATGTCAGACGGCTGTGTAATATCTTATACAGCCCATCTCCATCCATTGACAAAAATTGTGAGCTAATAATTTCACTTGATGCTGAGAAAGCATTCGATCGGCTGGAGTGGAACTACCTTTCAAATTCTTTGGAGTCTTTTAAGTTTGGCCCTAAATTCATATGACTAATCAAAATCCTAAACTGTACTAACAATAATTATTTATTATTGTTAGTACAGTTAGTTACTGCGCAGTACGAGACAGGGACGCCTTCTTTCACAGATCCTATTTGCAATTGCCATGGAGCCCCTAGCGATGGCCTTGCGACAAACCCCTAAAATTAAAGGAATCCTCCGTGCTGGTGTGGAACATAAGGTCTTTCTTTATGCAGATGATATGTTGTTTTTTATATCAGATCCAGATTAACTCTATAAAGATGTGCTGCCTAAATTTTTTCATATGTTCCAATGTCTTCCCATCTTCTTGACAATATCCTTCTTCTGCAGTTTGGATAGCCAGATATCCAGTTTTATATGGAATAAAAAACAACCACGAATACGGAAAGAAACTCTTCGACAACCGAACAATGGGTGGCTTGTCTCTTCCAAATTTTTTATACTACTATTGGGCAGCAAATATTAGGGCATTGCTATATTTGATGGATAAATCTGCCACTAAACTTAGCTGGGTGGCTCTGGAAGAGGGCTCAATTAAACAAACTTCTCTTGTAGCTTTAGTATGCTCCAGTTTACCATTTAAACAACCCATTTCATCATATACGCAGAACCCTGTCATAATCCATATAGTTAAAATCTGGAATCAGTTTAAAAGAGGCTTTAATCTTTTTGCTTTTTGCTACTTAGATTGTTTGCCTCATCCAATTCAGAATGTTTTCCTTCACGTCCTTCCGCTTTTCTAATAGACTTCATATTTGAAAGCAAGGTTGACTTGAAACAGCTGCTGGGGAAATTGTATGCACTGTTTAATGAATACAAAGTGACCAATCTCGAGGAGCTTGAAAGAAGAGGGGAAAATTACTTAAATGAGCCAATAGCGGAAACAACCTGGCTAGAGATTCTAAAGAAATTCTCCACCTCGTCAGTGTGCCTCAGACACTCTACTATACAATTCAAGGTTGTGCATCGTCTTCACTGGTGCAAGGATAAATTGTTGAGGATTAAGATGGACCTGGATCCCACATGCAACCGATGCAAGTCAGCACCAGCCAAGTTACTACACATGTTTTGGTTGTGTCCAAAGCTACATGGTTTCTGGAGTTCAATCTTTGGGACTTACTCCAAAATAACAGCACAGGTGATCCACTCAACTCCTCTGATTTCACTGTTTGGTGAATAAACTCTACTCAAACATGATTGCATACTCCTCTCTGCTTGCCAGAAGACTTATCCTCACCAAATGGAAGGACTGTCAACCTCCAACATTTTCCCAGTGGATCAAGGATGTGATGAGCCATATACATTTAGAAAAGATCAAGTTTACCATCAAAGGGTGTATTGAAAAATTGTATGCTTCCTGGCTACCATTTATAAATTTTGTTGAGCATATGTCAGCTACTGATATGGATCCATAATTGTATTTTGTGGGTGCATCTCGCCTGATGTATGCTGCTTTACATACAGTGCTATTTATCTGCCTTCTACTGTTTTTTTTCTGTCTTTTTTATGATCCACAATACAGTATATCTGACTTATTTGTATCATTATTTATTTATTTATTTTTTTAACACATGATCTGGTATCAAGGGGTGGGTCGGGCCGGGGGTAATGTTCTGTATTTGTGTGTTTTATTGTAAAAAAATAATTTTAAAAACTCTTGGATTAAAAAAAAAATAAAGATGGAGTGAGAGGGGAGGCAGGCAGTATGAACAAGTAAACCCAAGACTTGGCTAAAGCCACAGAAGTAAAGTCCTTAGTCATCTAGATATTTATTTTGTATGCTTTTTGTTCTCTTATGCACAGCACACTGCTAAAACTAAAACAATCAAAGATATTTGTTCATTTAAAAAAAAAAGGGGGTCTGCCTTGTGTTCCATCAACAGTACAATAACAAAAAAACCAAGTTAAAACGTGCCGAGCACCACATACACACTAAACGGTCTCATTCTTCAGCAAGATTTAGCGCTTATCTTTTAAACTTTGTGTGGGTGTCCGCTTCAAATTATACCCCAATGAAGCCAAGGTGGAACAAAAACATTCCAGCATTAAAAGTGAGAGGGTATCTGAATCTGTGACTGCTATGTGGGGAAACACCATATTGCTTATAATGAAAATGCGGTACAGACAAAATGAGGCAGCTCATGCAGTCAACCATGCCACACAAAGCATCAGCTTGACTCCTGAACTTAAAGGGAATTGTCTTTCAAAGTGGAGGTTACTGATGCAGACAGACTTGCTGCTGATATTCTATCATGAAACGGATAGCTTGCTTTGTGAGTTACCACTCGTATTTTTCCACCAGAGAACCTAACAGCCTGTATTTGTGCCAGTATGTACACATGTCTGCAAGTATAGGCTGGCAGCTTGTGGGCAGCAGATGTTTTCTGAAGACACAGATGTACTGTAGGGTGATAATGTCAGCCAACACGGCCAGAAGCATTCATCATCGTTTACCTCGTCGAGAGGTGTGATGGGGTGGCAAATTAACGTCAGTTAGCAGGTCCTCCATCCCCCCCCCACCGCCTTAAACTGACATACATAAAGCATCTCTAGTATTCATTTTTATTTGCTTGAGTTCATACAAAAACTAACAAGTAACTTGAAAAATCTCAAGAATTTAATGTAAAATTGTGAATCTGGACAGCTGATTGACAGACTGCAGGAGTTTAATTAGATTTAAGCTCAAATTTGAGAAAAAAAAATAGACATTTAAACTGACAGATGATACTAGGGATCATTAAATGGTTATTTGTCAGTTCAAGGATATACCCTTGAATTCATATCATCAGGGAAAACAGGCATTTGTTTGTGCCAGTCAACATCCAAGTGCTAAGAAAACAGTTATATTTTCTCCTTTTTACATTAATGTAAACATCGTTTTGGGTGCTCCAGAAAACCTCGCTCACAGGCCAACGCAACCGCTCATAATTCAGGGAAGGATTTGACACGATGAGAACTACCAATCTCTCCATGTACACATAAAGCACCACACACTTTCAGAGATCATTAGACACGTCTGGAGCAGATGTATCTGCCATGTACAATACAGACTAAACAATCTGCAGCAAACACAGACATCAAACACCGTGAAGACATACTGTACATATCAAATGTGCTGCAGGAGGGTGAGATTTGTATTTGAATGAGGTGTGTTTGAATAACAGTGGGAAGAAACTATTTGTTTGACTCGTTATTTATTCATCATTGAAAATAATGACTTTTTTGTAGCTGTGCATAAAGCAAAGCAGAGGCATATGCAGAATATTATTAGGGATAATGAAAAGTAAAAACGGATGCAGTCTAATCTGATACTCATGCAACAGGTCTGTAAAACACTAAATACAGAAATATGAGTGAAAAAAAGCAAATATATAAATAAAATATATTTGTCAGATAAAAATAATTAAAATAAACAAAAGCCAGAATTGGTTTATTGTAAGTTCGAAACATCAGGTGTCAAGTGTTTAAAATAAATGGACAAAAATATGTTCTTTTAACAAAATAGACTGTATCACATTCTTTATGTTAAGCTTTAAAAAAATCCAGGTAGTGCAAAAAAATAAAAATAAAACAAAAAAAACAACAATTTCTATTTATATCCACCAGGATACAGTGTAAACCTAACTCCTGTTTAGAAGCTTGTATAAAATATATCCTAAAATGAGAAATTTTTCTTTGTAGAACAAAGGAAATAGAAACAATTCCTCATGTATAGATGGATGTATTCTTACTCCCTTATTAAATATATGGAATAGTTGGAATATGGAATAAAATATGGACAGTAACGACTTAAATAAATCTTTAATAACTGGTTGTAACTCATAATGGCCGTAGAGCCCAAGGCAAACTCACAATCTTCTACTGCAGCCTCAGGACATGCTGGAACAAGCCCAATACATGAAGCCCCAACCCACAATGCAGCATGCTGATGCCAGACATCTCAAGACATCCCTAAAGAGTTATTTTGGTAGCTTGAGATGGATCTACATAATACTGAGCAGGTGCTTTTAAAGTTGTGGCCGAATCTGAGCTAAAACAAGGAACCAGGGAAACCCATATTCAGTTGTTTTAGGAATGCTTACTACTTATTGTGTATCTACATTTTAGATAGTTTTATGTACAACTCTAGTTTGGTGTCCTATCTAGGGTTTTCCTTACCTCTCTCCCATCACAGCTGGGAAATACAATTCCATGACTCCAAAGAGGATAAAGCAGGTAAGGAAAATGGATGGATAGACAGTATGTTATTCAAACTGTACACAATGCAACTGCAAACAAGAAAAAGTCACACACTATAGTTTCACAACTATTTTGTTGTTGCATTAATCAAATTATTAAAAGCCACTGGATAAACAAAATCTACACACAAAAACGATAATGTACAGCAGAAAAGTGTATTTGAAGCAAGGTAAATGCTTAAAGTTGTCAACTTCGGTACTTGTGCTCATAATTATGGCAAATTAAGTAGAGATCACAGAATTGTTCTTTTTGAATAAGCTTGATTTTTATGAGCAATCAACTTAAAAGATTAGGTTAAAGCTACCAAATATTAACTGGTATTTACAAATAGCTACAATCATGGGGGAAAATATAATTTCCCTATATCAACATAGTTCATTTGAGGCCTTTCCTCCATATTTTGTTGTTGTTGAGCCAAAACACCTGAATCCCTGAAGGACCTCCATCCCTACTTCCGCTTCCTGGCACACTATGAAGATGATGAAATGAAAATGAAATGAAAAATACTTTATTTATCCCTTTTGAGGGAAATTATTGTTGTAGCAGAGTTTTTTTTT
>JAOXYM010000001.1:7807216-7830163 GCA_028567055.1 Leptatherina wallacei
GCTATGATTTCGATGTTTTATACTTAATATGTTTTATTTCTTTTAAACTGTTGTTTTTATGATGTGAAGCACTTTGATATGCGCAATGTAGGAAAAGGTGCTATATAAATAAAGTTTGATTTGATTTGATTTGATGATGTGCACAACAGCAGTCATTTAGCAGAAAGCGTGCCACAAAGTTCAGTCACCTTACTGCGATTTAAGACATTGAATCATTCTTTATTCAGAAACTGTTTTCCAGTCAATTGATGAACTTTTATCACAGCTTATTGGCTCTAATCATGTCTGTTGTTGAGACATCTTAAGCTGATGCCCCACAGCAGGGAGGAGGTTGCTCGTTTGAACCTGAGCTGGGGCGTTTATGTGTGGAGTATCTCCGGCAATCCTCCCACAATCCAAAAACAAGCACGTTAGGTTAATTTGCTTATTCTAAATTGACTCTGAGAACAAGTCCGAGTGTGCATGGTTTTTCTGTTCTGTTTGTTCCTGTGTTGGCCCTGTGACTGGGAATCTGTCCAGGGTGTACCCCACCTCTTGCCTGATAGCAGCCCTCCACCCCAAAGAAACACACAACCCTGAACTGGATTTTTTTCCCGTCATCATACAAGAGAGCAATCACAATTCATGATTTAAAAAAATGTAATCTTTCACACCTGGAAAAAAAGTGTCCCTTGTCCAAACAAACTTGTATTCACTAATCAACTGGTGTGTGTGTGTAAATACCTGTCTGTAGTCTGTGTGTAAATGAGAATGGATGTTTTAATGTTAATATGGTCTTCATTTGTTTTGTTTTGTCAAATCTTCATTTTAGTCAGTGTTTTAACGTCTACCTGTGAAGGGACTGCATGTGGGAATTCACAGCTTTGCTGAAGCCTGGCACGAAACACATGTCCCTATGAGGTCAATGTGCTGTCGTGCATGTCCCTGTTTGATAAAAAAAAATTCAAATTCAAAGACATATAAAAAAAAAATGGAAGGATGGATTGATCCCCAGCTAAGACGTGCTCCAACATTTCTCTGTTCAGCGGCAAACTTTGAGGACCTTGGTAGTCACTTACATTTACCTCCCAAATAAGTCAAAAGTCTAAAAATAAAAAGAAAGAGTGTGGTGTCAAAGCAGAGCTAAATCTACCAAATTTACAAGCGACGTACCCTACTTCTGGGAGTTTCTGCAAGAATGAAGAGATTATTATAGTCACCTTTTTTTATTTATTAATATACATTTTTCTCTTTTTATGATTTGCAGTGCAGCGACTGTAGAACTGCAATATGGGTATGTGTATACAAATATGTGCACCAGTGGGTGTGTTGGAGACGTGGGAAGAGGTGGAGGGTTGAAAGGATAATAAAGTGAAAATGGAGGGCTGGGAGAGGTAGCAAAGACAGTAAAGAGAAAGGACAACAGGGTGATTCAGTGAGAGAAACGATACAGAGAGCTGGAGGTAGTTAAACAACAGAAGTAGCTGTGTTCACCGGCAGATACACAGAACAAGCAGCAAGAGAACAAGTGTGTTTGAGTGTTTAGATGCTATCTGGACTGGATCTCTAAAAGCATTAGGAAACTACTTTAAGAGCATTTGAAAGGGGTGTCTGTATTTTCCAGTAGCCCAGTTACTCTGAAACCAGCATTTACATGCAACTGGTGAATAAAACACACTTAGGATCCTAGACTGACTGAATATCTTACGAGGATGATTCAGTACAGATAACATTATATTATAATCCTAGAACTTAAACACACCAACTTATTTTTGTTGAAATATTTCATTACTTATGTAAAGTTACTTTTTAACATGGCCTGCTACAGAACCAATGGAAAGAGAATTTATCCAATTAGTAACTTCAATCCATGTTATATTCGCTCGGAATGAGTAGTTGAGGACCTGATGACACAACTGTAACTAATAATCTTGTTTTAATTTGCTGCGTCGCAGCTGTAACATAGAAACTTTGCTGCCGGTAAAAACACTGACCAAGGCTGATAAATCAGATTTCTTTGGCTCCATATCCAAATAAGCACTAAATGTTTTTGTTTATCTTATTTGACTTTAGCTTTTTTCTTTTTGTCTTTATTCAACTAATTTTATTTTTAATTCTAATTTAAAGTTTATTTTAATGTACTTTGTAATGCTTACTCTAAACTTCACTGTAATACTTTCTGTTTTATGTAAAGCACTTTGAATTGTCTTGAACATGAAATGTGCTCTACAAATAAACTTGTCTTGCCTTACATTACAGTGCTTAAAAATAACCAACCTGAATATCATGAGGCCATGATTTTCAGCATAGGTGTGACTTTGCCAAAGCGCCGATAACTAATGCAACCCTCACTCGCTATCTTTTAAGGACCAAATGGTGCCCGATTGAGTTAAGCAAATCTTTGTTTGTAGTCATTTTAAATATTGTTAATCTTCGACTAAACACGGCACTGTATATTTGACATGTGAAGGGCATTTTAAACTACACACTATGCATGCATGCAAATGTATTCTGTTGCAGCTGTTGCATTTTGTTTACCTGAGTCAATGAAAGCCTGATTATCACTGCAAATGTGCTACATGTCACATTGCATTTCATGGCTCAGCTTAATTAAGATTTTAGTTCCAGCTACTTCTTTTGACTTTATTTATCACGGCAGACAGTACCTCCACAACGTAGGTGGGATCAGGTGGCTAAAATGGAGTCAAACTGGGTTGGCAGAAAGACAAAACTTCCTCATTTAAAGTAACCGCTGAACTCCAGGCGTCTGCTAGCAGCTATGAAGAAAAAAATCCTTTTTATACATTCATGAATTTAGATTTGCAAATGATTTCTACGGAGATAAAGGGATGATGTCAATCAAGATAAAGCGAAAAACACTTAACTGTAAATGCCATCTTTAATGGAAAACCCACCCGGAAAGGGAGGAAAAAGGGATTCTAGGCATTTTAAAGGAATTCTTGTCTTATATCAGAGCCTCATTGGATGTGCCCAATTATGATAAATGCATTGATTCTTGTACACTTGACATCCATTTTACATTAATGTAACATACCCTGAGATTTGATCATTTAAAATATGTAAAAAGGGCAATTTAATAAATCAATTTATGTCTGAGAAAGTGTCTGCAAAAACACAGCGAAGAAGGGCTATCCATGCAAGAGTGAGGCATCATCTTTTTTTTCACAGTTTCAAGCCAGCATGTCTCTGGGATTGTAACCCCCCTTTCCAAACAGAAACAGATTAAAATACATCAAAAAAAGGATTAAAGAATCTGCAAACACCCCTAAATCCGCCAAGGGCTGCCCGACTCCATCACAGGACGAGCATGCTTATATGTAAAGTGACACACATGACACATGAAGACTGTTGTGTCTTCAGTTTACTACTCTATTTCTATTACTAAGGGGAAGGAAGAAGAAAAAAATCTAATCTCACTGAAGTGTGATTCCAAAGCAAAGTGATTTGTGGTCTTTATTGAGTCTATATACCATAACGACCTAAAGAAAAAAAAAATTTAATGAGCCAATAGGATGTAGAAAAACTACAGAACAAAGCTGATCTATTTGAGCAAAGAATTGTATCATCAATATATGAAGAGGTCAGAGGAAAATGGAAAACAAAGAGACTGCGAGATAGTGGGAGAGACAGAATGAAAATTAATTCTCTGTTTTCTCATTTGGGGGTTTCCCCTGTTAAGCAGTGGCGAGGTGGGGCTCACCTCAAGCAATTCTTAAAGAGGGTTGAGTTCAAAGCGTGCCAGTGAGAGGAGGCAACGGGTGTGTGGGAGCAAAGCAGACAGTCAGGATGGGATTTCTCATTACTCGCGTCTCGCTCTGTGTCCCGGCTACCACTGCTGCATGCCGCTCCTCATTCTCTGCCCTATAATTTCTCTCTCCCTTCCTTTCTCTTGGAGAGACACAAACTGAATACATAAGATTGTGCCCCACTAAGCCACACTCCCCTAGTCTTTCATCTGAGCCTGCTTGTGTTTCCACAGTAGCTGACTGTGCGCACACACACACACACACACACACACACACACACACACACGCTAAAACACACAGACTGCATGACAAAGCAAGAGCAAATAGGACACACAAAGCAGAGACTTTAGCAGGGGCTCACGACGGTGACGTCAAAGCTGAGCACTATCAAAGATATATGTTATTACAATCAAGCCAATATATATTTTTAAGATACCTTTTTACTTTCAGCAGTCTTCAAGATTATTTCTTAATTGACTGACTTGTTCATTAACCAGCACATAAAAACATTTCAACTGAAGGCAGAAGACGAGATCTTTGCAGAGTTACCATCCAGCGTGGAGGTTGTGGTGACATATAGCAGCTCATATGGCAAACTGAAACCATTGAATTCCTCACAATTGATGTGGATGCAAAAAACACCAAAAGTCTGCAATTGTGATGGTGTTTGGTTTGTCCCTTCTGGACTACTGTAGACGCAAGGCAGTGCAAGATGGAGATAACCTGCAACTTCCTGAGATATGAAAGGTTTGCTTTGGAACTTTAACTTTAAACGAAATGTAAAGGTCTCATAAAAGATCAAATTAGCAAAACTCCCTACTTCCAACTAAGCACAAAATTATAAAAAGTTAGCAAGCTATATGAAGCTGACTAGTATGATTACCCATCAGTCGCTATGGACTGAAGAGTATTGCTCAAGTTAGAATGTAAAAATAAAGAAAAAGAAAACTTTTTCAAGAGCAGAAGGAAATGGAATATTTACCAATTATTGTAAAATAAAAATTTTAAAAAGGAAATTTTTTACAAGAGTTTACATATATATTGTCATATCAATAAATCTATCATTATTGAGGTTATTTAATAGGTTATGCTCCACCAAAAAAAACACTTAGAACTCTAAATTAGATACTCATAAACAATCTACTGCTACATCAAAACTAGTCATTTTACGCGAATTCCCTCAGGGATCAATAAAGTATTTTTCGTATCCTTCACTACTCAGTTCTTTTTTTAACAATTAAAACTACAGGAGGTTTTGTGTGCATGTAAATATTGTGAAACGAAAAAAACTTACCGGAAAAAGTGGTGAAGCTAAAGACAGTGATGGTGCTGATGTGTGGAAGTGCAAGTGAAGATGGTTCCTCAAGAAACAAGCAGCATGTGTCCCAGTAATCAATCCCTGGTATATGTCAAATATGCTCTTCGCCACGCCAGCCATCCGTGACTCATTCCGCCATTACATCTCAGAGGTCACGCCCACTCCGCCCCTGCCTTCACCATCATTCCAGGGTCTGACGGCAGCCTAATGGCCTACTCCCACTACACTGCAATTAACCTTTTTATTGGCCACCTGCCAGCAAGCTGGAGATACATCAGTGCCAGAGTGTATATGTGTGCAACAGAACCATAAACGCAACAGCCTGCAGTGTGTTACAACACTCGTGCATGTGCACCATGGTTGAAGGCCATAAAGCTGCATTTCTCAATGAGAAAAGCAAGTCAGCGTAAATAGTCGCGTGTGTGCGCCAATGATGGCTGACAGATTTCACCTGCTTCTCTCTTCAAATAGAAATTGATTGAATCCAACATCCCATCATGGTTGACCCAGGCAGGTCCCACTGGCTGTAGTTATGTCTGATAGCGAAACACATCTTGGAACATGTACTCAACAAGTCCCTTCTGCATTACATGTCAGTAGAGAGGGCAGGTGTTATTTGTGCTTTAAACTCGGCACACAAACCGCTTCCTGTTACAGTAAAGTTAGCATCATGTTAAGCAGTGGCAGCAATAAGACATCAGTAATATGTCTAATCAGACATAAGTAATAAAACAACTAAAATCCATCACCAGTGTCTTATAAATATTAACCTGTTAGATCCAACTAAGTAAAATAGTATCCTTATTTAGCTTGATTTTCAATGTACACATGGATGTTCTCATACATGGACAAGATAAAAAGGATCCTTGTTTTGAGGAGAGGCTGCCTGAGAAAGTACATGCTTATCTACACCATTACAATTCATTATCAAATAAGCAAAACAAAACGCAGATGGTGTGAAACTCCTTGTGAGAAATTGCTCCAAATTCTCCAAGAATCCTGCGCCGTGTCCGCCCACTGTGCTTGGCATGGGAAAGCAACAATCTCTAGTTTCCGATTATTCCATAGTGCTTGGCAAGTCTCAGGACTAATCACTGACAAGAGGCTACACTCTAATAAAAAACTGCTGGATTTTTTCTGTGAAGCTCCTCCAGCTAAAAAGTCACAATTGTCCTTTTTAGACACGACTGAAGTGATGTACGTTTATCTGCTGTGTGTGAGGGGCACTGACCTTCACACTAATGCAGTAATAACCACCCTACAAAGCAGACCGACAATTACCCCATTTGTAGTATGAATGAATCTGTGTGTGCACCTGGATGCAGGAAACACAAAATGACCTTTAAAGTGAACAATTTAAATATATTTCCATTCTCTTCTGAGTGCATCCGATGCCAACACGGTACCTCGTTATCTTAAAAAGCTTGATGAAAGGAGAGGAATCACATCCATATTGTAACTTCACACAGCAATACAGTGTCTGCGAGGCTTACGATGTACTATCCCATTGTCAACAAGAGGCCTCTCCCAGGTGTCTTAAAAACCTGGTAGAGCAAGGCTGAGCAGGAAGCTCACAGTAAATGCATTCTGGGGCTCCTCCAGCTCCAAATTGAATTTCAGGTCATGACTTGACTCAAAACAACTAATAATCCCACGTCACTTGCCGTACGCAAGCTCAACAAGGTCACAGTGTAGGACAGGTAATAAAAAAAAAAAATTGAATAAAAAAAAGCAAAACCCTTTTACAAGCACTTATCCCTTGAGGGAATGCTTTCAGGCCCCAGTAAGGTGAAGGAATTTATCAACAAAGAATAATAAAATCAAATAGCTTAAGGATAAAAAAAAAAAAAGAAGAAGGAAAACATAATAAAGGAAAAGCTGCCAAATAACTAGTCTATATGTGACAGTGTGGGTCCTGTCACTATGCCTCGGATTGATGATGTGCCCTGGCTACTTGGCCACAGGGATATCCCTTTGGCTGATTGGTCAGCGTGCATGACTCTCACCCGGGAGGTTGTGGGTTCAATCCCTGCCCGGGCCCTCCTACATCCTGCCACATATATTTACAGTTGTTATGTAACCGTGCATGGCTGTAGAGTAGCAATCGTTGTCACAGAAACTATTGTTTTTTTAAATGCTGTGAAATATCTAACATATCACTTTTCTTTTGACCTGATGATTATTCACATAAAATCATTATCTCACTTATGAATCTTTTTTACTTTTCTTTTTTTTAACCAAACACATGTTTCTAATCCCTGAGAAATCTCATCAGTCAACCGTCTGCACAAACACTGATCAGTCTGCAAAGCAAATTTGAAGCAAGTATTTTCCAATAATCCCACCGGCTACATCGGAAAGCCTTACCTGCTACAGAAAGACGTGCTGTGCGGCTGGAAATGGATCCCAGGTTTTCAATACTGGCAACACACTGATAGGTACCCTCGTCCGGTTTGTTGTGCTTGGAGTGGACCACGTGGGTGAATAAGAGCGATCCATCAGGAAGTATGCGTCGCCTCTCATCAGAAGCCAGGCTCATGAAAGTGCCGTCTTTTTTCCACTCGATTCGCGCCGGCGTAGCTGCGTCGGTGTGTGCCGAGCAGTTGAGCAGTGCGGCGTTGCCCCGGATGGCCAGTGTGTCCTGGGGCTCCACCGTGAACCAGAAGGGGCTGAAGGCGTGTGCTGCTGAACCTGATGGGGAACAGAAGCGAGAGGAGTGAGTAAGGAGCTGGTTGCCCTCTTTACATAATCTGTAATGACTTAGAGCAGAAGAAGTAAACGCTGAGCAATGATGAGTAAAATTATTGTTGATATCCAACAGCTGATCCGTTCTACTGCCATGCTGTTTGATTCCACTTTATTTCAATACCAGCACATGTACTTTAGACTTTACTTCATCAGAAAAGCTTCAACATGACTGAATCTATTACTAGATCCAAGTGTAAGTAACTACAATAACAAAACAGTGCAAATTTCTGTTGGGACATCTCTCCATTCAACAAAGCTGCCTTTTCACATCTCTTATGTCAGTTGACTTCAGATCACACCTCTTGAGATGTCACCGACACACTCTGAAAATGAAAGGACACCCAAGAACTCAATGATACTTTCCTGAAGCAAAGCATCTTTTTGTTCATTGCATCTTTTCATCCAGTGAGCGTTGGTCTGACCCAGAGCCTCCAAAAGCCTTTTTATTATGAAACCACAAACCCCACTGGAGTTGGGAAAGAGGAACTGACAAATTTAACCCAGTCTAGCCTCCCTGGCAAGTTAATATCACGTCTTGCTTTATTATAAGTACAGAGTACAGTGAACGAGTAAACACTCTGGAACGTTGCTGCCATTTCCTTTACTTGAACATAAATGGCAACGTTGGGCCGACGTGGATTGTGCCAAAATTGGGGTAAGTGCATTTGCTTTGCATTTGTCCTCATTCATTATTCAAGCAATCCCACCCTAAGAGTCACAGAGTGCTATTGTTTAGATAAATAACACCAATTATCAGTTCTGCAGGGATGGAGTACGGAAAGAAAAATTATTAAGAGGTTATGAAGATGTTTAAATAATGCAACGCATGCAGTGAAATAAGTGGCTGGGTGTTAAATGTGATTTAAAATATGCCTGCTCTCTTCTTAGAAAATGTCATGTCTCCAGGGGAGACAGAGACAGCAGAAAGAAGAGGAAGACAGAAAATGAGAGAATAGGGAGAGCGAATGAGAGATCCAATGCCAATTGTTCAGCTATTTAACTACGAGGTAATTTCTCCACCTTGTGTCCCTAGTGTAAGTTCCACAGCGAGAAGCAATGTGTGCTCCATTATGGTGGCGATATGGCTGCTTGTCCTCAGTGCACTTAGTTCTCGTGAAAGCACAACAATCACAGCAAAATGAAGCAGAAAGTGGCTAAATCAACAATAAATTTGTCCACTTTCACATTAGGGAATAAATAGGAGACAACATACGATTTCAGCTAAGCTGTGCAATCATCTCAACATTAATAAACTGATAGAGAAGACTGGAATGATGAAAAGCAAAAGTAAAGTCATTATGTATGAATAAACAGAGTAGGACCATGTCCATTCTGACTGAATCAAGGTCAAACTGATTAGCAGGCTTACTTCTAAAGCTGATATAGTTCTACTTTACTCAAAGTATTTCCAGTTACAGACTAAATTCAAGTAAAGCTAAATATTCGGATGGTAACCTTTATTAGATCTACTGAAATAAAGCCCATTCAGAACCAGCTTAACATGTGTTTCAATGTTTCTTTCATCAATAAGTGAGTGACTTCAAATAATAAAAAAGTGAACAGCTTATTTCGGCAAATAAATTCAGAATTACTACGTTTTGGGTAGGATGTGACAACACCAGCTAATGTATTTCACTGATGTTGTACATGACAGATGGCGAGAGACTAAAGTGGAGTAAGAGTGGGGGAAATTCTTCATTCCTGCAGACCAGAGGGACCATGGCACTTTTAATCATCTCCGCTTTACGCTGCTGGAAATGTGGGTGTGTGGGTTGGGCAGAGCCTCCCCGCCCAGGCTTGGCTCCTTTCCATTCAAAAGGACCATCTTCAGCCACTCTCTATGGGAGGAGAAAAACTGAAAGGACTTGAAGGTTCTGCGGTATCCTATCAGAGGGAAAACAGCTGCCTTTTGCAGCTTTTTATCCTCATCACAGAAACAGTAGGGGAGGGCTTAGCTTTAGTTCTACTGTCGAACAAAATGGCGAACCATATGCTTCAAGTCGCAGATACAGCCTCCGCTGTCAACAGAGCGGGCAATAAGAAACGAGTATAAACCAAGAGCGAGAAAGGATGATGGAGGGCTGCCTGCTTTTTCACAATTTTTAAATTGTTTCCTCCAAGAACCATTTCCCACAAAAACTCAACAGATACCATCAATATATGTCGAAATGCAGGCAGATAAGCGCACACAAACACATAAACACACACACACACACACACACACACACATACATACACACATATATATATATATATATATATAGAAGCAGACATGGCAGCAAAACAGTGATGCAATGGGTGGTGATCAAAGTCCTCTCACACATGGGAAGTTATCACAGTGTAATCAATAATGGACTCAATATTTACAGACTAAACAAATATTTTGATGACAAGTGACATCAGCAACAAAACATGTTTTTTCTTTTTACCTAATTTGAACCGTTTCATCACATCACAGTCTGCAGAGCATTTGCACTAAAAAAAGCCTCACATAACAGCCTTAATATGAACATACAGCACCGCTGGTTGGAGAGTGAAAACAATATCCTCTCCTCTGTGATGCAACTAAAATAAATCAGTCAAGGAAATGCTGATTCTTTTTTTAAACTGCCTCAGATTATTTTTAGAAAAAAGGTGTAATATATGAGAGCAGGCATCAAAATTCATATATTTCACCAGTCTGTTGGGAATAACAACAGAATCCTAATATCAATACAGGCCTCTGAACTTCAGCTGAAAGCAGTTTTATGAAAGTAAGAAGAAGCAAGAAAAACATCTCCACGGTTGATATTAAAAGGTTAACCAGCCCAGACTGTCTCTCCAGTACAAGAGCGAGAGAAGATCAGCTGGCGGGTTAAATGAGCTGGATAAGGCCAGCATCTCTGCAGGAGGCAAGAGTTTCTTTCTGCAGCCTTTGACTGGCATCACTAACGCAGACTAAAGACAGGCACCGGCTTTTATCTCAGTGTTACGGAAAACTTTACTTTTGGCAACTAACAAGGTGGAGAATTGAAGGTCTGGAAAAAATCTCTCAAATGAAAACCTACAGAATTCATGTATTCTTAAGGGTTCATTGATAGACTACTCAACAGGACTTGCAGAAAAATATCTATGCAAACCTTACTGAAGATGACAAAATCAAACACACAAAGCCAGGCAACACTTTTACTAAATAACACAAATTTCTTCCCGCCTCAATGAACACATCTTCATGCCGGTATTTATTAGTACTGAATCCCGACAAGCTTTTAATGAGACACTAGTAGTGTTAAAAAAAAAGGAAGTGGAAGTTTATAAACCATATTTACAGTGTGAGAGGTCTAATCTATTCAGGCCCACCGGTGTCACAGTCGCCCGGTTGTGCTTGAAAAATAGGAACCTCCACATGGGGCCGACCAGAGAGAATGAGGGAGTAGAGAGCAAGGCGCTAGAAAATAGGGTTGTCTCCTTGATAAGTATGGGCTGTTAACTCTGTCCCAAACCCACTTTTCTCTGTAGTCATAAAAGGTTTGGGAGTCCAGCTTAAGGGGCTTCCCGATTCGCTGCCTTGCATTCTCCCAGTTTTTCCCCCTTCGCACTGATATGAGAGAGACTGATTGGAAAACTTGGAGCTGGTGCTTGATTTCCCCATACCGAGCCATTTTTAAAAGCAAATTTTCCAACATTGCAGTGCTTCTGGTGTTTGAAAGCTGTGTGTGAATTTATGTGTTCAGACACAGGGTCACAACTTCAAGATTTCTTTGCTTGATGGTTTGGAAAGCTGGGAAAAAGGGTTGCCTTAATTCTTTCAGTTGAAGAGCAGCTCAGTAAACCTTTCTTTTCTTTTTTTTGTTGACATGTAATCTACGACAAGCATCAATTTCTGTTCCGTAACACTTTACAATTTCTGTGGAAGATTACAAAGTCAACCTTTCAACAGTGAGTGTGATGGCAGAGTAGTGGACGAGGGTCTGTTCTCCACACAAAGACCCCCTGTTCTCTCCTATTCTAGCCCTGGCTCAGCAGGAAGCCTCCTCCCTCATTGACCCCCTCTCTGAGAGCAGCCATATTGACTATCATCCTTATTGAGCTGCTCTTGAGACAGAGCATGCTACTTTTAAAACCAGTCACATTTTCAGCAACAGAGGTCCTTTTGTGGTTCGATTCAGGGACAACGAAATCCAGGACTTCATGAAAAGTAAACACTTGGCAGGGATTTACAAGCACTTGAGGATGACACCTTTAAAGGCCAAAAAGTGATATAAAATGGTCTTGTTATGCGTCATTATAAAGGGTTTTTTTCACGCAATGCTTTGTATTCCTATTTCTTTATGTGTCCCAGGAACTTCAAGCTGCAAGACCTTTACGAGAAAACAAGCAGAGGGGGAAAAAAATCATTAATAGCATATCAAGGATGAATGGATGCCTTTTGCACATATAAAGATAGAGGCAGCTGGAAGGCACTTTGTAATAAACCTTCTCACTTTATCCGCCATGCCCCTGCCTTTCTGCTATTTTCATCTCTCCGCTGTTTGTCCTTCCACCTTCAACGTCAGGGTTGCTTTAATGACACTAATGGAAATGGTTGTCTCCGCTTACCCCCCCCGCCCCCTTTTTTTCTCCTTCATCTAATACATCTAATCTGTGTTATTTTTTGCAGAATCTTTCATCCTCCAGCCTCTCAAAACTCCTTTCTACAGAACCATCTGTCACCAAGAGGCATCTCAGGGAAAAAACAATGATCTTGAGAGCAAGCATGGAAGGACTCTGTGTCTTCAACTAAACATTAAAAGAAAATGCAGCTAACTTGGAAAAGTTTTTCTGTCTATGGTAAAACGGTTGTCCTCTTCTAATCAAAGAAGAGAGACATGTCTTGAAGTCTTTTATTAGAAATTAGTTTCAAGTTGAATATCAATTCTTTCACTGGACCAGGCTGTAATGTTAGTGGTTGTAATTCAGTAGAAATAGTAGTTGTTCAATTAGAAACAAATCCCAAGAAGGAAAACAAAAATCTGTGGTGGACATCCAGAAGATGAAAGAGGGTACAGCTCTTCAGAAGTTACTATCATCTCTGGGAATATCTGGGATATTATAGCATATCCGGGGAAGTCGCCGTCAGTCACAAGAGTTCATTGGTTGCTGACTGGTTGCAACATTTTTATCTTTCTCTGGTCATAAAGTTGTTTCTGTTCTACCAAATAAGCTCATTTATAAAATGAGCAAAAACACATTAAGCAAGAATATGATTTTTGATTTTATTATTCTTTTTTTGAAGCATTGGTGGAAGGTTCATGTCTACTAAATGTGAATTTAGATAAGTAATGAAAGCCCAGCTATTAAAAATCCAAAGTAAATAATGAAGAAAGGAAAACTCATTAGGACTGACTGGCTGTTTTCACAGAGAAGAAAACCTCTGCCTAGAGTTTAAAAGTCAAATCTGAAGTAGTCAAAGAGTTATGACTAACAGAAGTAGGACTTTAAGTGGAATGCCTTTCTTTTCCATGATTTTCTGGTCTGTTCAATATCATAGTAAGACGTAGTGCGGCATCTCAGGTATTCCACAACACTTGACATGCCTGAAGGATTTAGCTATGATTTGAAATACCAACCCATATATTCTGGTATTCCCAGCATTCACCACAGCAGGAGATGAAATGAGTGGTTGAGGCCAAGTCATAAAGGGCTGCACAAAGCAATTGGGGCACCTATAGTGCACTCTGGCTGTCCTGTGCTGGCACCCAGTCAACTGGCAGATTAAAACAGGAGGGTATCCAATTTTTTCATCTCAGAGTTCTTTGTCATCCTACATGGTCGCTGCCACAGCGAAACTCTGGAGGCTCAGAGACAACCTGACATGGCCATAGGCGGAACGGGTCACGGCAAAAAACACGGGCTGCTCAGTTCATCTGCAAATAGGACTGGCAAATACTTTGAGTGAGAGACTCTGGCAAAACAGCAAATCTAAACGACTATGCAGAGATACCGAGAAAAGGATTTCTGTTCTGTGTAAATGTTATGTCTTTGCACTCTGCAAGGTATTAGATAATGGTGTAGGGCAGAAGTATAATTAAGGACTACCTAATCCTTCTTTCCCAAAAGCTACACACACTGACCAGAGTTTCCTGTTGGAGGCTCAACCTCTATCCAAGACCACCTCGGAGATGTACTCTCACTGCAGGAAACGGGTCAATGCGCACACTTTTTTTAAAAAGGAAAAAAATAAAAATAAAAAAAAACCCGCAAAATTTTCATTCTTTTCCGTTGTCTATTTTCAGACAAAAAAACCTGAAGACATGACTTGTTGAGCTGCACCGGTTAGTGTTTGAATAATAGATGATTTTGACTAAAGTCATGGTCTGGACTACAATTTTAAAGTCTAAATGGTTATTTGACCATTTTGGATCATGTCGGATAATTTATTATGCCATCTCAGGCTTTAGCAGAGAGAGGTTGCTCACACACATTTAATCTCCAGAGTTTGCAATTTGACTTGAACTTCTAAAGAACCTGAGTGATTTCTAAAAATCTAATCAGTTCTTTTTCTTGTGTGCTAACTGTTCTTGTTTTTGGTATCTTTGTTGTTGTTTTCATTTTTCTTAAACGATCAAAGCCATGGCTGAGGATTATGTTTTCTGGATGAAATCTCTAGAAATGTTTTATTCAAGTTTCATCAACTGAACTCAAACAAGCTTTTTTCTCCTTTTCAACATGTCTGCATGTAATTTAACAGGCATGCTAAATGGGCGATCTTGATTATGGATTGTAAAGGAGGGAAAGAGCCGAGTGATTCATGCTTAGCTCTCATTAGTGCATGCTTATTTTTTCTCTAGTGTTTACAGCAATTACGTTGGGAACCTGTGTCTCTAAAATATACAAAAATGGACTTCTGGGTCATTCTGGTTTATGTAAAATGTGCAGAATAAAACCGTTCTCTATTATGAAATCATCACATTTTCAGATACATAACTCTTAAACTTAATTTAACAGACACTCTACTGCCAAATAAGGAATCCGTGACTAATAGACAATCCCATATTGCCCAAATAATCAAAATGATGTGAAGACCACCAAAATATTTCAAATGGTTAAACTTTCTAAGGACAGCATGACAGAATGGCGCATGAAAATGTATATGAAGACATGGATATGCCGACGCAGGGAAGTATGACACTTGAATAAAGTGCAAGTCAGATGAGTGTGAGTATGTGATGAGGGAGATACATCCAGGAGGGACCGTGTACACAGGGATTCCTCACTAACATCATCCGGTTGTGTTAATTAAACAGTAATGATTGAGGCGCATATTCCCCCCCATAACTGTCTCCCCATGGGTGCGTGATGAAGGATTAGCCCAATGAGATGACAGAAAAACAGACAGGCAAACTGTGATAGCTAGTGGGGTGATGGAGTGTACAGTATGAAAGAAGTCACACAGTGAATAATTAGAAACCGAAATAACAAGTGGCAACATGTCTCTACAGTTAGAGGGAGTCCCACAGAGAAGCTGGACTAAAGGTTAAATCCGACACTTAATGTCAGGATCTGAGAATTGAGCTAACCTTTTCTAGCTGTTGACGAGTCCACGACAATTCTCACTGAAGCTGCAGATGACAGCCTCAAAAAATAGCAAACCTACTTTAAAAGACAGATATCCCCACACTGTCTTACTCTGTTCAATTATTTGTTATGTAGTAAAAAAACAACCAATAGATATACAGTACAATGCACAAGTCTTGAGCTACCCCTCATTTATTTAGATTTCCAGTAAAACAGGAAATCAGTGCAGAGATTTATTGAAACATGAAAAATATAAATGAAAATAAAGAATGTGAGACCAAAAACTGAGTTTAAAGGTAAGCACAGCCTGAGCCCTCTTAAACAATCTTTAGATAAATATTCTCCAAGAATAGTTCTTCAGGCTTCTTGAAAGACTCTCCAAAGTTCTTATTTGGACATTGACTGTCTTTTGTTCTATTCACTGTCAAGATGATCCCACATTGTTTCAATAATGTTGAGGTCTGGGCTGTGGGGAGGATTCATCACTCCATAAGACCTGTTGTCACTGATTCGTTTCCCTTCCATAATAATGAATTCTTGACAGCCACCCCTTCCACCAGAAGGTCCAGATGCATCTCTTGGATACTGTGTCAGAGTTTTGCTGGATTTTTTCCTATTTCTTAAAGGACATTACTGGTAATCCGGAGTTGGTACTTTTTATTTTGTGCCTGTCACATCTTCTTAAGTCTTCTACTTCTCCAGTTTTCTCAATTGTTTTACATGCACACTGCCCACCCAAGCTGAGATATAAGATATTTTGGACTATTAGCTAATCATGTTGTAATCTTTTATTTTTATTTATATATATATTTATATATATAAATGTGTGTGTGTCAAACTTTTATCTTTGACATTTTTGATGGATGCAAGTGAAGAAATCAAATCAAATGATGCTTTTTTGGCATCAGGCTGCAAGTGAAGATAAAAATTTTCTTTGGTGAGTTGTGCCTTATAAAAAGGGCACAAGACTGATTCATCTCTTGAGTTACAGTCAGTGTATTTTCATGCTTGAATTATTCATAAGTCAGTGTTAAGTGAATTAACAAAATAATCCTCAGTCAGGTCAGGTACAAGGACTAAACTGTCAGAAAGCCGAGACAGCTGTTCATCAAGACCACTTGAAAAGATTACATGAAAACCTGGTTCCTTCGAACCAAAATATGTTCTTTTAAAAATGAGGGTTGGTTCAAAATGTTTACATAGTACAGTTCATATCTCATGACCCCACAAGAAATCACAGCATCCTCAACATAAACCAGAAATTGGGAGAAGAGCAATTTCAAAATCAGACAAGGTTCAGAGTGTACCGCTGTGGAACCGATGAGGGGGAGATTTAACATGAAATTCTCATATTATTTAGTAAACTTGAGTGATAAAAATTTTTTTTTTTATAGATCTGACATTTTTAGTCATCTCTGCCATGTGGAGATGAGCTAGCTGATAAAGTTGTAACCCAGCAAGCAACGGGTAAACATGGTCAGGAAGTGCTGATCATACTGAGCAGACCGAGCAGAGTTCCGTCGTTCTCCATGAACAACTACAGATGAGATAGTCATCTTAGACAGGAAAGCACATTCATCTTACCACCCACCAGCTCCACCCCTTCCCCACTAATCCTGATGCTAAAGAAAATCACGAGGCTGTAATAAGATATCCTATAGATTTTTTAATGAAACACAATATTGCATTCTCTTGTCCCCATTTTTTATTTTTTTTTTGCCATCACCCTCTCTCATGTAAACATATATACACACACACAGAGGAAAGTAAATCGATATAATCATGTATGCCTCGCACAGTCAAACACCCAGCAATTTATCAGCATTGGATTTCAAAGTCTGGTTCTTTGCCCATTTTGACCTTGACTGCTGTCAGTTTATCTTTTTTCAAAATCGCAAAAAACAAAGAAATGAGGGGGGGGAAAGGGTTGCTTACAGTGCAACTACCACACAGGCTCGTAACAGTTAGTTTGGTCTGATGAGCCAGAGATAAAAGGGGAGTTCACATCAGACAAGTCTGCTAGAGGTCAGTCACATCTAGCCATTGTCTTGATCGCAGTCTTCGGTTAAGCAGTCAAGTGTGGCCAATCTGTCTCTGATAAGCCCAATGCCAATTACCGGCCCCAGACACAAAAACATTTCAAAGTATCTCAATTTCTCCCCTTGTTAAGATTATCATCAGCATGCAAACTTCTGCTAATTACAGGAGAGCAGATATACAGTTACATTTCCCAATGAGCAATTATAGACACTATTGCACTGACCAATTATTGAAATTTAAAGGAAATATATCTTGCAGATATGAATAAATATAGAAAAACCCAAATATTTGACCATGGTAACCAGTTTAAAATGTGAAAAACTGTTGTTTTTTTCTGTATAAAACACTACCAACCTTAAAGACAAACATACAGACGCAGTATGGGTACTTCATATAGGAAGGACTTTCCTCTTTTTTTCCAAGACTTTTTTTTGTCTTTCTAGTTTTCAGGGTGAGTTGTTTGGGGCTTCAAAGTGTTGTTAGTGGGCTGCTGATAAAAGAAAAGCCAGCTGCTGCATGTTCACAGCGATTCAGAGGAAACCATTTAACACTGGAGGACGGGAAAGATCAAAGCCTTTGAGCCAACACTGGGAGGGATAGTCAATTACTATTTTACTTGAAACCGGATGCTACTACTCCCAAAAAAAAGATCCTTAAAATAACTCTGCAGCACATATTCAGGGCAAGCTGAAGAAGCAGCGGGATCAGGGAGGAATGCTAGCTGAAGACAGCACAGTAATAATGGTGGAGTTAAGTGTGGTTACAGGGGTTAAGTGTTTGCATCAAGGGTATTGTTAGATTACTAAATGAAGACGCTGGTATGAGATATAAAGGTCTTGTAAATATCATTGCTGTCATTTGGAGAGAGCAAAGCTCCTTTTGAAGTCATACAATCCCTTTTTTTCCTCTTCATTTTGTTTTTAACAGGTGTGCCAGTTCCATCCTGGAGACTTGCATGGGGGCAATTCCCTATTTTCAGCACAAGCCAACCTGTAAAGCCAAAACAACCCTATTTACAAAGCAGAAAACAATGTAAGAATTCAAGTTTGGGGATGAAAGATGGTTCTTAATCCCTCTGAATACTGCTGTAAATAGATAGAAGGTTGCATAGCATGCATGCATTTTTTTGGTTGGAGTAATAACCAGCAGAACTCTTGTATTAGTAAGAAATGGAAATTAGAAGACATAAAGCAAATATGGCACCATTTTAGAGTCACAAAGGGAGCAATATTTACCTGCAGTGGAAGCCATGGTAATAGAAAAGTAGTTCAAGCATGAACAGGACAAAAATCACAAAAGGTATAAAGGCCCAGGGTTCTGGTTGAATAGTCTTTATTGCTTAGTAAGGTTTGAGTGAAATTAGCTTAAGTTTTTCTGCCAAGATGGCAGCCATGAGGAGTCAGTTCAGTTCACTAAACACTAGGGACATGTGCTTTAATACCCCCATTTTAATCTCTGTTAGTAACAAAAACAGGAGACGATCCCATCCCATAATTCTTTGAGGAGCAACATTCAAAGCGATGAATCGTCTGACAAACTTTAATTCAAGTGTGGTTTAATTTTTTCAAATTAATAAACTTATTTCACAACGAAATACAGTTTTTTTTTTTTAAAAAGCATCCATTTCTGCCTATCCAGACTGATGTTTAAAACCAAAGTCAAGGCTTTACTGAAAGTCTGCATGGGTATTAGAGTAAATGTCAAATGGCAAGATTTTACCTTTTGAAACAATATTTCCAATGTGGGGATGCAGCTTCACACAAAGTAAACTAAGCTTGTCTAAATCTGAGAGCCTCCTGCTTCCATTGTCTCCTTCATAACCACAGTGTTTTTATCTCACAGATTTTCTGCAAAGAAAAAGAAGCTTGTGAGGGAAAGCCTCTCCAAAAAACCAAGTCTGCTCTGATTGGTCACTGTTTTTTCAGGCTTATCATTGAATTCAGCACAATTCAGAATTATTTTTATAGCATCAATTTACAAAGTCTGAACAAAGTCCAATTCAGTCCAATTCATAGTAGTCTGATGATAATCCAATTAAAGCATATGATCCACATTAGTCCAGTTAATAACTGTGTTCATATAAGCCAGTTCATAAAGAAATAATTGCCTAGCTGAGGGAACCTTTGTACATTCTCACTGTACAGTGTTATACCCTGCACTGTGCAGGGCGAATAATCAATATTTTCCATGAAATGACCACTACAAAGAAAGGACCAATAAAAAAAAAATCATATAGCATATCATATACAAACACAAGCATTAAACGAGCTAATTTAAAGGTTACAATTATAGTAGTTTTGCCTATTGTACATAATTTTTTTCATACAACTTGCCAATTTCTGTCCAGCCATCAAACCTCTTTGTTTTGCCCTTTGTTCCACTTTGACCTGCTTTTCTCTCTTTTGTGGTCCGCTATTAAATATAAACCTTGTGCCTGTCTCACAGGGTGTAACTACAACAAAAGAGGGAGGATAATGATGTGTCATTGATGGCAGAATGCGAAGTGAAGCGTAGGATAAATATTACCCATCAACAAGGCATCCCTCGCTATAACAGTCCTGGTCACGGAGACTGAATCTCTTAATAATACATGCTTATGACCTGTGCTGGTACCCAACTGCAGCCCTGAAGGGACTTTCTTTCATTTTCCTGCCCAAAGGAGGCTCAACACTCATTACTGAGAGAGCTTATCTCTGCTCTCAGTCCTGTCTGCTCAGACAGCAGGAGCTTCCCAGGCTGTTGTGGATGCTAATGTGGATCATATTACAGGTGAGGAAGAAGGGCAGTGATGTGGCAACAAGACAGAGTGGTGGGTTTTTGTTTTTTATTGTTGCTGTGTAGTCAAGTTATCAGAAAGAAAGAATATCAACAGGACACAGCAGGGCATCTCGCTGTGAATTTGTGAGCACATCTCAGACAGTGGGGAGAAAAAAAAAGCCCTGCTCATTTGTTTACAAAGAGAATTATGACTATGTGACCTCAATCAGTCTGGCTTAGATAAGAGCTGAATGAAAAAGGGGCCTTGTGTCCCAGCAGCCACAAAAAAGACAGACTCTCAGGCTCAATGGGTGTCAATTCTCTATGTCGTTTAGTTTTGCAACATCACTTCATACAACACTATGTGTATTGTGGAATCCATGCCACGTATTTAGAGAAAGTCTTTTCAATGTCTAAAAAAAAATAGAAAAATAGAAAACCAGGGCTTGAAATTAGTTTGAGTTGGTAAGCATGTTTGTGTTTGAATACTTTGAAATGAAAGCAAAAGGATGGAAGACACTCGTTTCCTTACACCATTTAATCAAAATCAACTGGGAAGGGCTCAAGTCACAAAGGAGTCCCATCACAGTGGTTCATCTCAGGCTCCGATGAGTTGGGTAGATGGATCCCTTTTCCTGCACACTGATGGAGTGTATCAAAATCCTATTGTGTGATGTGATCGCATACATGCATGTATGTCTGTCTTTGTGCATACAGGAACCCACAAAGCAAGAGACTGAGCCTATCAAAGTGAGCCCCCCCCCCCCCATTCTGTCTGCCTCTATCTGTACCTCTCACGATAAAAACACAGGAAGAAGAGACTGTGAACACTTGACACAGACTTGTCCTTTGGCAGATTTGATCAGAGCGCAGCTGAAATTCCCTCTTATCTGTCAGCCAAGGTGTGTAAACAGTCAGCCACTAAGCAGAACCAGCTTGTGTGCAAGTGTTTACAGTATATCATAAGCAGACATAATCTCTTTCAGAGCAATCTGTTCGGAGGCACCACCCTGCCCCCCACTCACACCCACCAGTCTTCCACTCTGAATTAACAAAAAAGCTTTAAGGAAGTTTCATCAATATTGGCTCAAATGTGGCCGTCAAAACTGCATACCGGCCTACACATTAAGCCCTATTACCAATATTATCAATTATTCTGTATCAAAAGACCATCTATAAAAGATGAGAGGATTATGTGTTTCATATGCCACATGATATAGAACCAATAAATAATTCACAGTTAGGTGTTAGACAGATCTGTGGATTGCTGAAGCAACATTTTTCGTTACGTTGAGGCTCGCTTAGCCGTCTTGGGCTAATTGAAAACTGCATATATATCAATAGCAGCTATTTGAGAATAGACACTGGAGTTATGGTGAATTGTGTATATTGAGCTAAGGGCAGTGACCCACTCAACACTGAGGAATTAAAACACACTGCTCCCAAAACAAGTGTTTCTTGATGATTTTCTCCTTACCATCCTGATACATAATGAGGTGTGTTTTCTTTAAGTGTGTGTGTGTCTCCATATCCATGTATCAGCCAAGCCAAGCTGCTGAGTAAATAAGTGGCTGAGTGTCAGCAACTGATGAGCAGTAATGATTTGTGTGCAGTGCAGTCTTTCCCCCTGAGGGTTTCATGCACACCCCACCAACCCACCCAAACACCACACCAAAGTGGAAGCAGCCACCAGAGGGTCTCTCTCTTCTTCTCTGGCCCTGAACCCATCTAATCCCGAACATAAGAATAAGGCCCATGTGAGTGCGAGCGTGACTGTGTGTGTTTTTTCACGAAGCACACAGCAGCACCCTATGAATGTATGAATATATAAGTGGCTGCTGTAGCCATTCAGCTCGGTGTGAAGGTGTGCATGAGTATATGCCAGGCTGACAGAGGTTAACTGGAAAACACTGCTGGGACTTATTTATTTTAGCCATGTAGATTAACTGTGCAGTATGCAGCAACAGCCGGTGCAAATAAGCTCCAGTAAAACATATCAACACAGAATAGGATGTTGCAAAATTTAACACTCGTTTTACATCCAGACTGCAAAAACCTTCCAGCGAACTCTTCCTGATCGATCATTTTTTGCTCTATGGCTGAAAATTGTTGACATGTCACAAAAGACTTTCGGCTCCAGGAAAACAAATTAATATAATAATAATTTAAAAAAAGGTTTTCAGCTTGTCTAAATGAAACTGCTTCATACTATGTTCTTTTTCCTACTCCATCACATCAGGGCGTTTGTTTAAATTATTAATGTTGGCCTTGCAGGCTGCAGGTTAACCAAACGGCATGTTAGTATGTTGTGCATAAAGGCCATTTCAGGCCTTGTTTACATGCTTGTGGGGATTGTGATTGAATGTTCACCTGCTAAATCGCCACAGTGGTGTCAGCTGTGCTGACATGGTCACTGTGGATTTACTTGTATACCCAGAGCATTTAATATACATACTTCCTCTGTATATAAACACAAACACAAGTGTGAATCCGCATGCTGTGTGCAACCAACTGGATTGGAAATTTCAAGGCTGTACCTCGCAATGGCTCTGTGATTAAACAGAGCTCTGCTGGAGAGCCGGACGTGCACACAGCGAGACCAGCTGTGTTGCAGTGATATGAAGGAGCATTGGAATTAGCTCACAACATACAGTGTAATTATCTTCACAGGCAGGTAACAGCTCCAGTCTCTGCTGCAGGTTTGTGTTACGTAGGCAGACTTTAACACACACACACACACATACACACACAAAATATACGGCGTGTTATGGTTTTAACTTAATTTACGGCTTCATAGCTCTA
>JAOXYM010000001.1:7839423-7851513 GCA_028567055.1 Leptatherina wallacei
TTTTGGATTGTTTACCCTCAATGCCCGTTGCGTTGTAGTCCACTTCCTACTTTTGGTTCACTTGAAGCGAAACGAGACCTGCGTCTGTAGACAGACCACAGCTCGCTTCTTTTACCCACATTAGAGTTCATTTGCTCATTTACACCTCCTCAAACGAACTGGGCTTTCCGAGCTAACGAACTAGGATTCGAATCAGCAACTGTGACTATAATGTGCACACCACAGACGGTGCTCAACATTGTGCTATTAATAAACAGTTAAAAAAATCTACTTTTTATCATTTGAACATCAATTGAGAATCATCCACATCTGCATCGCTATGCATCTAAAAAACACCTTTTCTCCAATGACTGTAAAATATATGGACAGACCCTCCGCCACGTGACCCGTAGGTTTTTGAAGAGCGAACCGAGGCTCGTTGGGCGGTTCTCACTGTCGCCATCTCGGCAGTGACACAAGTCTCAAAAATGGGCAACAAGGTGCTGCCGAGAAGGGGGCTGTGAGCGTCTGGACAGATGATTAGCACCCATCAAACTCTGAGCTGCCCCTAGCTACGAGCTAACGGGAGCTAACCAGCTAACGGAGGTAGGCGGGCTAAGGTTAAGGAGCAATATTAGCCGGCTAAAAGCTGTGGCTGTGCTACCCTCTGCCTCCTTGCTGCCAGATATCTGAAACCTGTCAATCAAAAGGACATGCAACCTAATCATGAAGAATTTCCAGATTAAATAACATCTAAATGAATGAGTTATAAAAAAATTTCACTCCCCCCACAGTCGTCATGAAGGTATACATGACCTATTAAACATTAAATGTTTTTTTGTACCAGGTTGTAAATATGAATTTCTGCTGTGACGTTGGTCTTTTTAACATGGGAGTCTATGGGGGTTGATTCCCTTTTGGAGCCAGCCCTTAGCAGATGAGGGGGGAACAGCAGTTTTTGGTACTTCGCATAAGCTTCACATTTCTCCGCCGGAGGTTGCCGCTTGCTTTTCTCCCTACCCCTACTAGGCAATGACTCCAAGTCATCTTGCGAAAACAGTCACTTGATTAATTCTTTCAAATCATTGTGCTCGAGGTTTTTTTTATCAAAAGTAGTTATATAGTTAAACAGGTTTCAGAGACGCATATTATTGCCGAATCAGGTTTTGAATATTTTGCTAAGCACTTGGTCACTTATGGCTCCAAAAAAGACTAAAACCACAACAGTAAAAAAAACAAGCAGTCTACGACAGAAAGCGACACAGAAACAGCCACTATCATACTAATAACCTGTTAGCCTGCAGCGTTACAAGTAAAAACGATTACAAGCCTTCCTACTGGTTCTGGCTATATCCTCAGCAGAGACCCAGCTACCACGGTGTTATGTTGTGTGGTGTGGAGAGCAAAGTCCTTCCATGCCTTTCCATTTTCCCACTTCTACACTGGGGTGGTATCCTATTTTGGCATGACACCTTTGACACTTCGTGTTGCTCCCTGCCGTGAAATCTGTTTGTCTGCCGGATTTACCAGCTAAGAATGCCCCACTATGAATACACATGTGTCACATCCCTTCCCCCTACATCCTCTCCTGGGGTCCTCAATTCCCCATGCATGATTATTTGCATGTCATTACCCAGAGTATAACAAACAGTGTGTATGGTGTGCAAGCCTCATTTCACTGTCCAAAAGTGTCATGTCTTGGAGCAAATTGTGTAGTGGTGTGTGTATGGCTGTCTCTACCTCTGTCAGTGAGGTTCAGGCACCTACTGCACCACTGATTAGCCAACTGCAGATCAGCAGGGTGTAATCAGGATTGTGGAGGAGAGGAGCGCTGGTGGTCTTTCCTTGCTTTTGCCAAAATGTCATCTACATTTCAAACTCTCTTACCCATGTGACCTCTTTGTCTTTTCCCAGCTGGAATACTTTGAAAACTGTGTATCAAATTGAGATGCAGCATCATGCATCCAAAAATAGACATAAAGACATTAAAGAAAAAAAAGAAAGAAAACGTTGAACTCAGCAGAGATCAAACAAGCAGACATGAAAACACATCACACAATCGTCAGCATGACAACAGAGGGAAGCTCTGAAACCTGGAGCCTTTTTACCCTCATTGAAACAAGGTCACCTTGTGTTCAAATTCATGGGGACACACACCACTATTCTTTCTCCAGACCAAAAGTTTAAATCAAGAAAATGGTGCTGGGTATTGTCCAAAGGTTGGTAAGAAAAGCATAAAAGAACATGAACATGGCTGTCTGTAAGAAAAACCATGTGCAACATCTAGTTCTACCGAAGCTGCGCCAATCCTTGTGAACGCCACGAGAGAGCCATCCTCGCATTGGCATGCTGCATGCTGGTTATACACCAGACAATGAGAAAAGGCAGAATGGTGTGTGAAAGGGGGGGTTGTAATCCACCCCACACACAAATAGCGTTGCCCCTCAAGCTTCCGGGGCCTTCTTTTTGTTGACAGGGGCCACAGTGTCGCTCAATATTCGACCTGACAAGCACAGCAAATCACCGCAACGAAGCTGGGTGTCAAGAGGAAGTGGGTTTGTTTGCTTATTGAGCTGGTGCAAGTAAGGTGGGGAATGTGGGAGCAAGAATAGGAGGAAGAACTGTTAGGCAAGTAAGGGAGAACAGGATATAGTTGGAAGAAAACTGAATCAATGTAGTAACTGGCAAACAAACATAGAAGTGAGGATTTGAGAGAGTGAAGGAAGGGGGGTTCTGCAACTCAGAGATCCAAACAGTCTAGAGGGTAATAAAATCTCCACAGTGAGGCGTTGATGATCTAAAGAGGAGCTGCGTGGAGGCGGCAGATCCTAGAGAGCCCGTACAATACCAAGGGAGATGCCTCCGACACTGTTTGTACAAGCTATCTGTACATGTGCTTAAGAAAGGGGACCATAGATTTCTTTGTCACTGTGCGGCTGAAAGCTCTACATTTCCTTTCCTTTCAAGTCAAAAGCAAATTCTCCTTCGAAAACTCTTCCATCCTTACCGGAAAGGACAGGAGAGTAAAACTGCAAAAAAGAACAGTCTCTAACGTAAAGCGGTCCATATTCCCTCTGAGTGATGTTTCTTTGCATTTTTTTAACTCTCTGCATCACATACAGCTGTCAGTTCAAGTCCCTGAGGGACTGAAGGCTGTGCAAAGCCCGATGGGCCCCTTCTACAGTCCCAACGAAGGGGCTAATCACTTTACAAGAGTGTCAAGACATCTGAATGCCCCTGATAGTGTGGTAATGGTTGCCACAGTCATAATCCTTTTCTGCTTACAATAATTTTGATGGTGTCATGGCACCCAGACCAGAATCAATAGGAGCAGAGTGACGTAATCACAGATGAGCTGGCTGGAATCTACAGGCTGCTCTTGCTGCTGCTCTTAAATATCTGACTGTTATGGCAGCCCCTTCCACAGTCAATTAACCACATTCATTAACCAGCTAGTGCATCTCGTTTAGAATCAATTTGGTCCTCGTCTCTCTGTGCCTGTTTCAAGCCAAATAAAACCAGCATGCACAAAAAAGCTGACACTAATCACACATAAATGAATTGCATGCATTAGGTGCACATTTCATGGTCTATGCAAATCCATTCAGTCTTTCATTTCCTGAGTGGCTATAGGGTGTTTTTTTTTTTTTTTTTTTGCTGTCGTAAGTCTGCCAGTCAACCTAAACGGAAGAAGCTTGAGCTGTAAATGGAACTGAAGTGATATATTGGCTGGCCATTATTGGTCTATCAAAGATACATCAGCAATGGCATGTAATTTTGCCAATATATTGCTTTTTAAACAGATCATAATGCAGGAAAATATGCTCTGGGAAACTTAGAAACAAAGCCATTACATAGTTGGTTCTGACTCACACAGTGTGCGCCACGGCTGAGGAATGATGGAGCTGAGTCAAACGGAGTCAGCGCAACTGTTAACTTTCTGAAAGACATAGCCGGAAAATCAATCGCCCAACATTTTCCTTACTCAATATATCTAAAAGGTGATTATCAGCATCAAGAAATCGGTACCCGAGTGAAATTTTCCATCACACATAAAGAAAAAGAAGGCTAGTCTCACATGTTTCACAGAAATTACACACGTTATATTAAGAACGTTAACAGTTCATTTCTACAAGGTAAAGGATGGTTTGTCTCCTTACACCACCCTCAGGCCTTCACGGCATCCCCTTTAAGCATTTTTAAACTTGGCAGCTAAGACTGTGATGATGGAGCCTCTCCAGGCAGGAATGTGATGGTAGGAGACACTTCCAATTTGATAAGCATTTATCACCTTAGTATTCTCTACACACCTTCACTGACTCGAATAGTACACATGGATAAAAACTGTCTTGATAAAAGAGTCTGAGTAGTAATGTTTCAAAGAATAAAAGATACAACTAAATTCACCCCAACAGGAGCACAATCAGTAAACCTGTGAAGGTTAAAGGATAATGTGCTAATGCAATAACACCCAGATTTGTAGCGTCACATTACAGTAACTCCGATTGTGCACCAGTGCAATCTGTTTAGCTCATATTACCTTGTCATGGCTTAGAACAATCCTTTTTGAGGATTAAGTCAAGGCCTGCAGAATAGCATTAATCTGGCCTGCAGGAGCTGAGCTCCACATGGCAGAGAGACTGAGTAGGGTCAGAGAGAAACAGTACCAGATGATAATAAAGAATAACACAACCATACTCATTTCTCTGAACTTCATTCCACCCTGGCCTCAGGGGTTGAGACAGAACCAACAAAATAAGAAAAGCTGCAGGGCTTAGTCAACCTTTTGACAGTACATATGGCCAGTCTTTGTACACAACACAACTGGCCTACATGCAAGCCAGTTATAAGTAAGTCAACTGAGCCAACGTGCTTGGGTTCTTGTTTCCCTCTGAATAGAAACAGGGTCACCCAGACCTCCCTACACCACCGGCATCCTATATTTAACCTCCTGCAAGCTGGTGGCCAATAACATATTAATATAACTCTGTTGAAAGCCGATTTGCTTAGGTGTTAAACTGATCCTCTGAGAGGCTGCTCTGTCAGAGTGACAGCAAGGTGACTTACTGTTCTGCAAAGAGGTTCAAGCAATGGCTAGGTTATGAAGCTGGAGGGATGTAGATGAGATATAGGCATTACCCTGTAAGAAACTAAATGAATTTAAGACAGGTCAAACTTTCCACTGTCCTTAACTTGTAAGTGTTAATCGATGCAATAGCCCGCTTTTACTTAAATATCAAACACTAATTCAACAGGGTTCTTCAAAGAGCATACTTAAATACATAAGAGACTATTACTTGGGATTGAAAGTGATTGTGGCCCCACTGGTGTAGAAATGTGTTTTTAGATCAGGAATAAGAGAAGACTGATGCTGAGAAGTAAGAGATTTAAAGTTTTCAGAACATTTTCAGACATAAGCCTCTAACAGACTTTCTCAGCTTAGGGATCAAAGGAGAAGCGCTCAAGCAGTCTAGTGGTGTCTATATTTAATTTTCCCTTTAAATCAACCCTAGGGGTTAGCAAGGATATGCACCTTTCCCATACAAATTAAATATAAAGAACACACAAAACAGCTGCTCATGGAATAATCAGGTGTGAAACAGAACATAATGTGGTGTGAGGTTTCCACTGTAGCTGCAGATGCCACAATAGCAACAAGCCCACACAGCAGTAGCACAAGGGCAGTATTTCCATGCATACAGAAATGTTTAACAAGTGTATTGTCCACCATTATTATAGCTGTAAACATCAACCTAAATCCCTCTAGCAATGGAGACATCGTGCCCATTATCCTCCCCTATGAAAGAGACAATAGTGTAAGGCAGGGGAGCAAGGATCGAGGATCCTATTTTCTGGCAGCCGATTACAAGGGACTGTTCGGGGCTTGATGATGAATAAATCATTTCAATATGGCTTTGGTGGAAGGGGCAATTAGACGCTGCAGCTTGAGGCTAATCAAATCCAAGACTCCCCTTCTCTGGTATCCATTAGAACGGATGGAGGGTGAAGATGAGACAAACATTAGTGGCCTCTGCCTTCCTCCAGCCACAGTGTTCGTCAGTTCATTGCTGTGTTTATTTACAGCAGCTCTGCAATGCGAATGCCCCTGCAGAGGGTGTGTTGTTGGAGAAGCGTTCATTCAGGGTTCATACAAATAACGAAACACAGTTAGCACAGAAAACCATGCAAAGAGGGTCGCTCTCAGCAAATGCACACTAATCACAATAACTCGGTCCTTTAAGTGCAGCACACCATAAGCCAGGTTTTGTCAAAGAAGATAGGGCACTCAAAACTGGACATGTAACAGTTCATTGTGGATGAATTTGGTTATTAACTACTCACACACAACTCCTCATGTGAAGATGTAGATATGAAATATAAAAGACAAAAACATGCTCCTGGTAGGCAACATTCCCCATGCAAGAGAAACAGGCATAACAATGCAAATACACATAGTAGCATTTACACCTTGACAGAAAACCAGTTTTTGGTGCTTACATTCCCACTCAATCCGTCACTCATCCTCTCTTAACACATCTCCAATCCCCCATGGAATTTAAAAAAAAAAGGCACAAATTTAACAACCAAAAATAAAGAGATTTCCTCATTGTTTGCCAGCTTACACTGGAATCTCTCTGACGCTGACGGGTATTGAATTCATACTTTTGAGTCAAAGCTTCCGCAAAAGCCTGTTTCACCGTCTCCTCCACCATCACCCAGATCTGAAGAGACCTCAGTAAGAAGAGAGGAGGTGACTGGCATTAATAATCCCAACCATCATCAATAAATCAACAAGCTGGTTCTTAAAGAGGGCAGGTGATGGTCCATGACCAATCCCTGAGATAAACCTAATTCAGTATGCAGGAAGAAAAGCGGGAAGATGGGTGTTGGGTTATCACCGCCTCTCTAAAGAGAAAAAAAAATTACTATATTTTGCATGATACATTGAGTAAATTGACACTCTGCGTTAGTGCATGAATGAGGAAAGACATTTTGATTCCTTGACCACTAGACAGTAAGAAAATACCAATGTTTAGAACTAATGGAGTCTACACTCTCTACTGAACCATTTCAGTTATTTATATACTGAATGGTGTGTTAGTATGCACTATATCTTGAGTCTGTATGGTTGTGTGTATCATCACCCCCCACCCTCACAAACACAAGCCTCTCCACTCTAATGTACACACACTCATGCTGAATTCCTGAGCAGGGGAGTCTGCCTGCCCTGCACCAAAGGGAGTGAATTATTTATCGTAGGCCCTTTGCAGCGTGTCAGCGGCTCCACGGGATGAAATGATATTTATGGAGCCCCCTGGGCAAGGGTGGGAAGGACGGAGTGAGTCAGAATTAGGGGTCGGGGCGGGGAAAGGAGAGGTGAAGGTTCTAAAACACACATGTTAGATAGGAATATATGTTGTAAATTGAGGATGAATGGTAGCTGATTAAACAGGGGAAGAGGAGACAGCAATCAGGAAGAGGATTCGCTGATCAGGAGCAAAAGAACAAGGATGCACTGATGAGGGTACAGGGCTGCTGCAACATTAATTTAGTCCTGTATATGTTAGCATGCATTAGAGGTTGCTATGTGGTCCCCACTATTTTAGAAAGTGCCAAGAAAAATATTCCTAATGTTTCTTAAAAGCATTTCACAGATCACTGGAGGAGAATTTTTATGCTAATTGTTATTCTAAAGGAGTAATTTTATGCATTTGCATGTCCTTTTGATTTCATGTGAAAATAAGCATTTTGTCCTAATTCACACGTTCCCTAAAAGACAACATTTAGTTTAACACACAAACAGAGGGAGAGGACACGCAGCAGACGTCTGCAGTTGGATTAGCTCATAGGGGTTCATAGGGAATATGTACAAGCCTGAGCCAAATGCACCGGCAGGACATCCTGGCGTTGAACCATTTCCAGTATGATACAAGGATAATCTGAAGCGTGGTGTCAGCTGTGAACCAGATTCAAACCCGCAAGCTACATGTACACAGCACTCAACCAACACAGCTAACTAAAAACTACAGAGTGTTCCAACCACGCCAGAGGTAGAAAGGAAAATCCAGCTCAAAGGGCTTATAAAAAGGAAAAGCTAGGCATCAGTTACAACAAAACGGTTGCAAAAATGAGTTGATATTTGGTAACTAAATCCTGAAAGTTACTTAAGAACGGGATGATGTCCTATTCTGCCCCTCCAAAGCCTGGATCACTTTCCCCACAAGTCAGAAAGTCAAAACAGTACTACTTGGGTTTCAAAATGGAGTCAGGTTACTCTGCACCACAGAGATCATTGTGGTGAGATTGGGTGAGAGCTGCAGAGACAGACAACGGTGAGCAGCAGGAGGGAAATCAGTATTGGGCATGGGCCGCAAGCGAGTCCCTCGAAAGGAAATGAGCCGTTGAGTCTAGAAAACAGCTTCACCACTGGCCCTGGTAAAGCCCAGAGGCCGCAGACACACATCAGGTGTTGCAGAGGTAAAAAAAAAAAGAAGAAGAAAAATTAGAACGTGTTAAGATTCCATCTCCATTTCTTTCCCCTCTCTGGCATGCACTTCCTTATCACTTAATAACCCTGCAGCTTCTTTTTTCTAATTCCTATCCTGTTCTTCCTCAACACAACTGCCTGTTTCTCTATCCATCACCCCTCCCCTCTCACCACGATCATGTCTGAGGACAGATAGGCTGCACAGACATGAATAGGTGAAAGGTCACATGATCACAGGGGGGGGAATTGACTTCCATCATTGGGTTGGAAATGCCTATCGGTGAGAAGGGACAAAATTGGCTTCTGCGTGTGGGATTATAATACATGTGTCGGCGGTGTCTTCCACCAGCGAGGGCGAGACGTCATGGCAGTGGGAGTAATGGGATTCAGTTAATGACAAAATTAATTGAGGGTCTGACGCTAGCGGGTGCCGATAAGACTCCTCAGTCTCTCTGTACTTACTGTATGTGTGTTTTAGTGTGTTTCCGCGAGTGTGGTCGGGTTGCATTAGGCCTCGCCACATAGAGGATGGCTCCTTGGTGATAATACTCTCCACTGCTTTTGATAGCATGGAAGGCAGAGAGGAGAGGGGAGGGAGGACAGCAAAGGTAAAGCAAAGGCAGAGCGGGAGAGATAAATAAGAGGTGCGGGCAGGAGGGAAAGCGAGGGAGAAGGAGGGAGGAAAAAGGGGGGAAAGATGGATTAAGAGAGTGGGACACACTGTGTACATGAATGCCTGAGAGAGGCTGAGCACTGATAGCGCCCTTGGGATGAGTCGGTGGGTGACAGACATGCTAGAATTCACTGCCATGCCACAGAGGAGAAAGCATCCCTCAGCAGGAATGTCTGGAATAACAACAACCACTGCCAGTATCACTAACTGGACCTACTGTATGAAGACACAATGACCTGCAAGGGTCTGGAAAATAACTGGCTTGAATGAGGGCTTAGTCACATCTCACTTTGTTGATGTAGAAAGTATATGGATCAGATAAAGGCTTTGCTGAATACTAAATCCCTATGAACCCCTTAATGCATTGAATAAAAAGCTTGTTTACATCGCCATGCATCACATCTCATTTGGTAAATTGTCATTACAGACAAGTATAGGTATATAAGAAACAGAACATCTATGGTGCAACCCAGTAAGTAATGTAAAGCATCCCTGTTTACCATTCTTGAAAGCAAGAGGGCAACATTCATGAGAAGGGCGTTCATCGGAGTGGGTTCCTGAGATACGCCATGTCTGCCATGTACCAGCTAGTTTGTTGCTCGCTTGAATCTAGAAAAACAAATAATATGATAGCACCATCTCTTAAGTCAGGGGTGTCCAAAGTCGAGGGCCGCTGTCCTACAGGTTTTCAATGTGTCCCTGCTTCAACACACCCAATTCAAATGAAATGGATCCAACAGCATATAGAGTTCTGCACAATGACTCATTAATTTGAGTCAGGTGTGTTGGAACAGGGATACAGGGAACCTGCAGGATTCTGGCCCTTGAGGACCGGAGCTGGACACCCCTGTCTTAAGTGGTCCAGAGCAAATGGTCCCATTTGAAACAGTGATTATTAATTCTCTTTGCAGTAGTTTTCATAACCAGATTGTTGACTCCAGCCGAGACTAAAAAGAACTTTTGTAAGCAATCGCTGATATTCATTCAAGCGTTTACGAACAGGCTGGTGATATTAAGAAATTGATTTGCAGGGAAATGAGACAAACACTGATCTCTCTTTATTCTGGTTTAAACAAGAAACACTTAAAGCAACATCACTGATCTACGTCTCTATGGTGGCTCTCTGGCAGAGAAAAAACTAATTATTTCCAAGAAAGGTCCTAAAGCTTAACCAGCTCTGATTCAGTTTCAACACAAGCCCAGCACCTAGTGGAAAAGGTGTGCAAGAAGACACATCTACAGGTGTCAATTTACAGCCAAGTATAAATGGAAGTCGATCAACAACTGATTTGGAGGTTGGGAGCATTACGTTCAGCTCCACTATCCCTTGCTCCTTCAATATTTCTTTCATCCCATGTAATACCATTCTTTTCTTTCATTCCCAGTCACTGTTTGGGCATGTTTTTTTTTTTTAAACAAAGCAACCTGATTTAGATTAGGAAAACACTGTCATTATCTTTGGCCACAGATCACAGTATTCCAGCTGACATACTGTCACAAATTTGAATCTCTGCATTAATTGCAGCAAATTTTTCTTTGGTATAATCAAAAACAGGACTTTTAAATCACAGCACAGCACTTTAAAGGATGCTTCATGTGTCGTTGAACCTTTTTGCATCAATTTACAATGTTCTGACTCCACTGTGAAGATTTAAAAACGCTTGGATTCTTGGCATTGGCTCATTCAGAAGAGCACAAATCCTTCAACTGCAAGATTAGCAGTTCAATCCCCAGTTCAACTCTCTGTAGATAGCATTTTACTATTTTTTAGATGAAGTTTCCCACTACTAAAAGGAATCCAGCAGCCGAACTACACTGTTACAAAATACCAACCTTCTTTATAATTAATGCCAAAGAATAAATAAAAAGTTGAGATTTAGTCAGATTTATATCTTGCTATATGCTGAGCTTTAAATACTGAACAAAATCTCTGTTGAGAAAATTGTTGAATTGAGAAAATTAATAACGCAAGGCAAGTAGCATATTATTCCTACAATTTCCCCATTCCTTTCAGGGTTTCATGTACCTAACAAGACAATCTGTAAAGCAGAAGTTAAATTGCTGCTGTCGAGTGTTTAATTCTGTTTCTTGCAAAAAAATATGTGTACGTTGAAGAAAAAAACCAGGCAATTACGCTCTGATGCAACCACATCGCTGTCTGCATATCAAACTGATGATTTTTTTTCTTAATCTGTACAGCGTGTCTGATAAAGGTGTGGAGTCGGGTTTATGCACTCACACTGGAAGAGCACGCACGGCCTGCCTGTCAGATGAAGCAGCACTGGTCATTATTGGATGCAGCTACAATCTTTGCCTGAAAGCCACCAATTGTTCTGGTGTGTGTGCAATGTGTTGTTCATTTATCTGTGTGGCATTTGTTTACATTTTATTTGCTCAAAAAATTTATTTTGTGACTGAGTATATCCAAATTTTGGTTATGCAGCATGGCGAGTGGGAGCTATCAGCTTGAGGATACAGGAAGAAAATAAAAACGATTGGTAGTTTGGTCTGCCGGCACTTCAAAGCTGCTATGGTTGGTTGATTGGCTGCCTGGCTTGACGGCTGACTGAAAATCCCCGAAGGCCAAGCAGACCTCAGATTTGATTACAAACCCAATAATGTGAGCTTCATATTCGCAATCTGAATGGCGCTCCTAACCCGATTAGACAAATGACTATTTTAGCACACCAAGATAGACGCGAGTAAAAGGTTTAGAGTGAGCAAAAAGGAGGAAACGGGGAGCTTTGTGTGTTATTCTTGTCAATTTTTCTAGCCTTGCAAAACAGGCCAACTCATGAAGAGATGCAAATGAAAAGCTGTTGTTTCCTCGCACACAATCCTCCACCCATCCTGATCATCAACATCGTAGCTTGTCGAGGCATCCTGTCACCATTTTCCAGGAATGACAAAAAACACCTCACCTCTCCAACTCATAGATGCATTTGTTTCC
>JAOXYM010000001.1:7851613-7877262 GCA_028567055.1 Leptatherina wallacei
TTTCCACTTTGCCATTTGCTCTCAGAGTGCAAGACTTGTCTGTTTTTCCTCCAGGCCACAATTTCTAGCCAGTGGGATGATCATTAATTACCATGGAATGGGCTGCTAATGGTTGTCTGCACCACTCTCCAGCCCCCGACCCCCATCCCACACTCCACTCCCTGTCCTGGGTCTCCATGGCGACCTGTAGCTGAGTGTCTAGGGGCCTATTACTAGGAACTAGATGAGGTATAATGATTGGAAGGCGGGCTTGACCCTTGTGCTTCCTGTGCCACTTGACTAGGCATAGCGCTTATTAATGGATAGTTTTTCACAATGGTCTTGATTTACTAACAGGTTCAGGAAGGTGGGGCTGAATGGAGAGATCTTGCCAGACTGTCCCAGGTTAAAGAAAAAGCTTTGCTGTAAATTTCTGCACAGGAGTCTCTTGGTTGTGCCAGTGTGCCAAGCCTGCCTGAACCACAAAGTACATTTCATTGTTCATCAAAAACTGCCATTCTCGCCACTAATTAACAGTAAACGCATGCAGAGATTTGCAGTCAAGATTGAACAGAGCCAAAGGGGCACTGTAGTAGCTTCATTTTTCTTGTTTTATATGGGATTTAGGCCAGCAGCTTCTAAAAGACCACAAACTCTGTAATAAATGAGCACCTGTTGGTGCAACACTGTATCGAAAGGAATACCTGTCGGCAGTTTGCACACGATAAACTAAAATTGTTAAGCGAACAATTCAAATATCTTGATTTTATCTAACATATAACATCTGCCTGAGGAGGGAGTTTTCCCCTCCTCATCTCATCACTGAAACACATACAACTGAATGTGCGCAGCTGCTTACAAAAAGGAAATGATCAGTCTGGCCTGTATCCCATGACAACGTCAGGGAGCATATGGCAGACAACAAATTCAATATGAATGTAAATTAAGTGCAAATTAAAATGCAACAGTGGATGGGAAAAATAAAGAGAAAAGAAAACCACATTCAGTACCTTGAGTGGATTTGAGACGTTTAATTTTCGTCCAACTCGCCAATCAAAATGCATCTGAGACAGCCTCTCACTCCTGTTTTGTAAGCAAACTGCAGTGGGAGAGATAGCAAGCTGACAATCACTAAAGTAAATCTAAGCCGGCCTCGGCTCAGCAAGGCCACTTGATGCTAAGAGATTATTATCCCTTGTTTTCTATGTACTTTCCCCTTAAAGAGGGTTTGTCATCGATGTGCACAAGGTCAGAGATCTCCAGCGCACCTCCATCCCTGGCTGTGCTGAGATATTGCAGTTTTATTTACACACTGTCTGAGTGTAGGGTTTTCATAAAAAGCCCTCCCTCTGAGCCAGACATTCTCTATGAGATGGAATACCTTCCATCTCCCAATTCTACGAAAATAATTCTGGGCCAGATGAATCATCTTTCACATTTCATTTGCACACCTTCTTAATATCAAACAGCAGCCACTAGGCTCACACCTAAGGCTGAATGGCCTTTTCCTCATATTAATGAGTATTAGATGGGATCAATAGGATGACAGGAAGACAGATCGCCTCGGGTGGGAAGAGGAGGAAGCTCCCATGAGGAAAAGGAAAACAAATTCCAACAGGTGATGAAGCTCCCTTCCTCTAGCCTGAAACCTTTAACTGCCATGTTCTGTCTTTGCAGTATCCTCTGTGTGGTGTTAACTCACTTCAGCAGGCACATACACAAATGTGTTAATCCCACAGATACACACAGGAATGGTCTCCACTGCACTACTGTGAACCTCAATTAAGAAAAGGTAACCAATTATTCAGCAGCAGTTGAGAAGCTGTTTGTTCACAGGATGCTCTGCTGATGGTCTTTCATGGAGACACAGCAAAGCTTGATCATACGCTTATCTGAGAGCGAGACCACCGGCTGAAGCTAAAACCACTAGAGCCGCAACTTTATTCATTTCTCCTTTGCTTCAGTAAAACTGTATCATACCACTCAGCATCATTACAGCCTGTGGAGCTTTAAACTGCATTAAAGATTCCACCATAAGACCCGTACATGGTTAAAGAAGACAAGGATAATCCCACCGTAGTGGGCAGGAAATGTGATTTCTCTACTGCAAATGTTGTAAACCTGTCCTTAATCTGTCAGTTAAGAGGCATCCACCCATTCTTTTCATGGATTCTTTTTTATTGTACCCTGGTTTGAACATCATACTCCATGACAGGGGATCCAACCAAGCCCAATTTCAGCCATTATGAGACTTGTGGTGTCTTTTAAAGGGAATATATATCATTTGCCCCAGAAACACAATCTGCAATGTAGCTAAGTGACATTAGACACTGATTTTTATGGAAAACGACCGGCATTAAGTACTAACTGCTGCCAACAGATAAGGGGATGCCACTGCCTGAGTATCCTAATTAGTACTGGTAAATGAATATATCAAGATCAGCAGAAAATAAAGCAACACTCACAATGCATGGGGGACAAGACAATGATTTTAAGATTTAAACCTTAAAAAAAGGTTTCAAACTCTTTGCAAAATACATCAATTCCTAAATGTTTTGGAGCCACAGAAAAATACTGAGCTAACACAATGATCATCTTCCAGAGATGTAGATGTTAGGAAGGCAGGAATTATTCCAAAGCCATTCCTCCTACTTTCTTACTTATATTTATATTTTATTCAACATCATCGTTAATCATTTCCAACACATGATTATCTGTGTCACTGCCGTCGCCAACATCTGGCGTTTGAGTGTAGAAAAGCGACCTCTGACTGGGTCCCAAGTCAAATGAGCCTCCAGTAGTTGTGCGTATCTATTGTTTTAGTTCCAAATGGGACTGATGGGAACAAAACCCTTAGGTGCACATGCTAATGTTTTATGAGTGTTACTCTTTTAACATTCATGGTTTCAGTTAATATTATTGGGTGTTTAGTACAGATCAGTTTGCTCAGTGTTCTTTGTTTTGTAAAACTCCTTTCATCTCTTACATGTTTAACACAAATTCTACTTAGGCCAAGTTCAGATTATGTAGCTGGCCGATCTTAAAGGTACAATGTGTAAGAATTAAATACATCTAGAGGTAAAGAGGAGCATAGCAATGATTCCAAATGCCAAGCACAGTTGTGAATGGACGGTGGCCATCAGTAGCTAAAAGTCTTCCAGACATAAACATGTTTTAATCTGTAAGTGGATCCAGTGGCCTCAGGCGCATACGTTATGTATACATTTATATGTACTGTCTTCTTTTAAGGCATTACTTATCCCAAATGGTGCTCTAGCGACTATCAAACAAAGCTGGTACTGCACTTATAAAGCTCAGATGTTTCTCACTTCACACACAGTCGTTTGTCCATTCAGAGACACTGTAGTTAAAATAGTGGCACAAATATGGCAGCCGCCATGTGTGTGGACCCACAGCAAGTAGATATAAATGGCTCAGTGTAAGAATGAAAACATAGCAGTCATTTAAGTAAAGTGATAAGATACCAAGAAAAACAGAGTTTTTAATTATATATAATTTTTTTATTGTTTATCTTTGATTTTGTTACACACTGCACCTTTTAGTTTTTAAGTTCTAGCCCAGGGATCACCAACTATGGACCTCTTGTGCCAGTATCCTTCAGGTTTTAGATGTTTCCCTACTTCAACACACCTAACTCAAATCAATGGGGCTTGTGTGGAGCTCGACAACAAGCTGGTGGAGAACAATTTCATTTGAATCAGGTGTGTTGCAGCAATGAAACTTCTAAAACTTACAAGATGATCCCTGTTCTTGCAGTTTCTCACTTCAGTGATCGCCAGACATACTCTTGACAGGTCTGGCAGGTTTTTATCCAGCAGTTCCAGCTGTCATGCATACAAGACTCTTTCATCATTAATGTTAAACATCAACTATGATGCAGCTAGCTCCTCGTGGTTGATCTCCTAGCCTCATCTCTTGCACTCTCATTACCTATAGCTCTTTGCTGACACCCAACTCACCAACACCTCCCTCACCGACTCCTGTAAAATACCTTAACATTCAGTCAAACTGGAACTTATCTGCAAGTCTCAGAAATCATGCCCTTGAAGCGTAAACGCAGAATGAATCATAAAATACAGATGAAACAGCCAGTTTGAATCAAATCTGGGATATGTGAGGGACTCCAACGTTTGCTTGCAAAATGAAAACCAGTCAAAAACCTCTGATTGTGAGCCTGACTTTAAACAACAGTCTGATTCTCCATACATCCATCAGCAACACCTGTTTGACTCAGTAAAGAGAGGGGAGGAGACTATCCCTGCTGACAATGGGGAAAAAGACAGCACCCATTCTGGTTGGATCATCCATCACAGAGCTGACACAGAGAAACAAATGATCATGCATACTCCAACGCAAACCTAACGTACAGTCCAATTAAGAACTTCCTATTGGCCTAACATATTTATTTGGATAAAACCAGAACATGTGGAGCAAGCCCACGCAGGCACAGGAAGAACCCAAACTCCACACAGACCTCAGAACCTTTTTCTTGTTGCAAGGTGATGCTCTTAACACCCCCCCCACACACACACACACACCCCACCCCCATTTCTACAGTCCAAATAAAAATAAAAACGCATCATATTCTTTTTTTTCTTTACTTAGACAAGCACATACTGTTATGATTAGCATAATTAGTCAAATCAGCTGAGTTGTGTGACCTCACAGCCGTAAGTAAACTAGCATACAGCAGATCTTGAACCAGCCCTTGACAGTGTGTTTATTATGAGTTTTTGCAGAATTTATTAAATAACATTAACTATGAATGTTCTTTCCATCATCTTTACTGTGTTATTTGAGCTGAGAATATTAATATGTTAAGCCTGAGATGTTGGTATCTAAGAATCAAATAATGGATGCAATGCTGAAGTGACAATCAACATTAAGTAATATTAATAAAGCTAGACTTTTCCCCCTCTGCATGCAGATGAGTGTCAACAAAAGCTCATATGCAATTCCTTTTATTTCCAATGTCTCTACAGAATGTATGTGTCACTCATTTGTTATTGTCTGTGGGTTTCTGTCTGGAGAAACAAAACAAGCAAAAGCCCTAATCTAAAGCAAGATAAGCCACACTCAACTATTCACCAATGTCCTATCTAAGCAGGCAGGTGGTTGTGTCTGCCTTATGACGACTATTTGGGTGCTGCAGGCTGTGTGGCCAGCACCATGATGATGTATGCACACCTGCCATGGCTTCAGGGTAGGAGTCTCACAGCTGAAACAAAGGGGGGAAGGGAGAAAAGGGGAACAGGGGGACAGGATGGAGGTAGGGGAACCGGCAAACAGAGAAGAAAAAGGGGTAGACGCCTTAACGGTGAAAGCTGGGGGGAGGGGAAGATGAAAGTAAAAGAGCATAGAGAGCTCTATCCATTATTAATGATAATTTAGTGTACAGGGAAAGAGATCTAATGTGGCCGTCAAGGTTGTAGTGCGTGTATAATCGACAAAGACGGATTCTCTCACTGTGCCTCTTAAGTCTTTCCCCCGTATTCCCTATTCTCCTGTGCGCACCCTTTCCCCCCCTCGCATCTCTCACACTACATCCTCCCACTGTTTTTGAAAAACAAGACCTGGATTAGGTAGAGATTATTCTCACACAACAGGTTTCATAGCAAACGTCAGAAGAGGTTATTTGATGAAGGTATTAGATGAGACATAGACAAACAGAGCTTAGAGCCTCAATAGTAATGTTAACAAACTGATTAGCGTGCAAAAGCTTTCAGTTTTCAGTTTATTACATTGATCTTCACACCTAACACAAACTAAACATGCAATACTTTTAGAGATCTGACTGAGCTTTTCAGCTTGCACTCAAACACACAAACACATTAGTACAAGATAAAAAAATATCCAAAAGATACCGCAACTATATTAGTAGCATCTGCTGTATGTTCAGAGAATCTGGCTGTCCCTTCACACATGTTGCACACGACAGGAGATTATCTATATCTGACGCTTTCTCCCCAGAAGATATTCTCCAGTGCTTTCAACAAGTGGTGATATCTGGTGAGAACATACAAGATGTAGGAGGTGATGCAAAAAGTATGCAGTGCTCTTATGCTTTGAACTTAAACAACCGAGTCTCTCACCATGTCTTTGATTTTGTCCACAAGAATTTCCTGAATTCCAACATCTCACCAGTTTTCCAGTAGCTTATTCAATCAAGTCAATCACTATCTGATGTTTTTGTGTTCCTTATTCTGCTCAGGTCACGTGACTGAAACATCATGCAAACTTGGGCAACCACTATATTCGGACATAAGCCCAATCAGACATGACAGGGACTTCATACGAGGCATCTAGCTGAATTAAGACCTCCCTGTGTCCAGTCCAACTAATTACGTTCTCACACACAGTTCCTCTGTGGAAATTCAGGGCAACAGGGTTTCAGTCATTTCGACTCATGCCCTACAAATGGCCTGCTGTGGGGTTTGATTTTTAATGACCACTTATGCTTGGCTGCCTGGTAACAAGAGAAGGATGTTGAGAACAATGGAACTCCCAAAAAGCAAAAACAGTCTTTAATAAAGGACGTGATGTACCTTAGGATACTACGAGAACCCACTGAACCGTATGGAAATGGATTAAATACCAACAGATCTTAAATTAATGCCAGGGGTGCAGGTACACAAAATAAAGTCCTTTGGCCTGGAGCCAGCAGGGGCAGGCCAAATCACTATACCACCATGACAAATCTAATACAATTACACACATAGTGGTGTTGAGGGGGCTGACAGAGAATGATGAAGCCAACATCAAACACAGTGTTGATTAATGGAGAAAAGGGAGCGGCTGACCAGAGGAGGAGTTGGAAGGGGGAAGATGGTGGAAGGAGAAGGAGGGTAAGGCTGTTATTGATTGTTCTGGCTGTGTTCACGTTGAGAGGAGGATGACGAGGGTAGAAGGGGCGGTGTGTGAAGAATGGAGGGCAGGGTTCGCCCTGCGGGCAGCACTTAAAGCCTTATGCCCCCTGAGAACACTCCAACTAGCCTACATTAAGCTGTACATTGGTCACGCTGAATATTTGATTGACATACACAACCGGTAACTACTAGTAACGGCCTATGCAGCCCATCCCCCACAAATAAACACAATAACACATCCAGGGCTGATTGAAATTCAAAAGCAAGCTTTGACGCCACAGGCACAGACAGTGATGGGCAGGAAGGCGGTGGTAGTTGTGGCTCACAAGGGTCCTATAAAAGACAGATGCTAAATCACTTAACAGCTCCTAAATTAGTTGCTTGTGAATCTGCTGGGATGAGGGGACCCTACACAGCAGCCAGTGGACGCGGTGTGAGTAGACAACACAGTGAGAAGACAGTTGGTGTGAAGTGTAACACTATCACTTGAGGCTACAACAAAAAGAGCACATTTGTTCACAAGTCACCACAAAGCTGCATAAAATATAAAAAGGCAAAAAAAAGGGTTAATACAGGAAATTGATGACCACACTGACTCCTGTCTGAAGGACTGCATGTCCTCTAATCACCTGGACACCCCAAATCAATTTATTGAAAATGAGTTCATGAGCAGCTGGTGACTGACAATGCCGTGTGTGCATCTCATTTTCTCTGAGGGAGGCTTTGCTGCAGGATTTATCACCACCCCTGATCTCATTTCCCTTTCATATGCTAGTAAATCCCAGGTAAAGCGGACGCTTGGGATGATACAGGGAGTATGGTCAGAGCAGACCACTCAGATTGGACTCTTGGAATTAATCTGGCAAAATCCTCAGCGCTAACCTGCTTAGTTGCCACTTAATCTAGGGGGTAAACCAAATATCAATTACACTAAGTATAAAAAGTGGGCCAAACAACCGCTTATCCTTCCCCTCGCAATAAAACCAGAAAGACCACTTCAAATTGGTTCATTTAACTTCTGGTGCTTAACTGGCAAATAATACTTTGAAAAACAAAGAATAAAATAGCTAAAGGCTCGGGGGGTGGGGGGTTGGGGGGTGGGGGGGTATTGTGGTACTGCAAAACAGTCGCTTTGAAATGTGTTTAATGAGAAGTAGAGTTGTCAGTCCACATAACCTCAATCCCTACCACATTACCAATCTCCTCTGAATGTAGATCAGCCCAAATACGCTTATCGTCTACACTCAAGGACAAAAAAGACTTTCCCCTGGAGGGTTTTCCAGGTGATAACTGCAGCAACACTGTCTGGCTCCAAATCACATCTGCACTCCAGAGAAAAATGAGAACGTTGCAGCCAGATGAGGTTAGAAAATCATAAACAGGTTGACTGCGCAAACAGAACATAAGGTACCAATCGGTGACATGTTACTTTTCTCTCTGGCACTGCTACCCCCCCCCCCCCCCCCCCCCCCCCCCCCCCCCCCCCCCCCCCCCCCCCCCCCCCCCCCCGTGACACACACTTGCATATGTATGCCGTATGTTGCATGTGAGCATGCAAGACTCACGGATTTAATCTGTGAGTCTCCAATTTCACACAAACTGGGTCAGGTGAGAGACAGACCTCAACGGCCCAAACGATCTAAAAACTATGCAAATAAACACAGCCTCATTAGCTGCTTTGTTTTTTGTTTTTCTTTTGACCATGTCTTCAGTAGGTTACCTTTGAGGTATTTTTGTCTTACCCAGAGAAAAGTCACATTTTATAACCCAACCTCCTTTGGTCAATTAGGAACACAATGAGCATCCTGCATGCTGCAGTGTGAGTACAGTTCATTTCCTGCCTTTATTGTTACAAGTGCTGGGCTTATTCAAAAGTGAATGAAATGGGGGGGAGGGGGGTGGGGACGACACTATTTACTCAGCAGGGAGAGACATGAGTCCCTGGCTTCCTAATGGCTTCCTGCATTTCACACAATTGTTTCCCCTCAGGAAATCTTATCTATACAGATTGCAGACGCACTGACCAGAAAATCCACAACACATGGATACGGTGTCTTAATTAAGTATCTTTGAAAGGGAGATAACTTTTTTGTTCCTTTTACTCAAATTTGTTCCAATATCTTAGAAGAACTATACTGATCTGGTTTAAAAAAGAGGGAGCTCTTTGGGGTGTTTGTGGGGCGCTGGGTGATTTAATATATCATTTTTTAACCCAAATCAGGTGGCAATGACTGAGGGCGCTTTCATACTGGCACTGTTTGATCTGGTTTAAGGAAATCCTGGTCCACTTCCATGGATAGATAATGTGAATTTGGACTCTGATGCGGACAAAAGATACAAACACTGGTCCACTTAGTTGGCCTATGGTGCATTTACACAAGCTCCTTTTCATGGAAAGTTTGGTTTGTTTAGGGAGGTGTGAAGGCGCAACCGTTGTGTATAAAAGAAGTAAAAAAAAAATTGATGAGCGAGTTTTCCTGTCTTCTTCAGTTATTCTTGATGCAGCACCGCCTTGAGGCGAGGAGGAAAATGCCTAATTTAAAAGGCTCAGTTTGTTTGACTTAGTGCGGTGTGGAAGCCAACTCAGACCAGCTGAATGTTGCAACCCCCATCACACAGTCTAGCGGACTATTATGTGTGCAAACAATCTTTGTGCCAACAAGCCAAAGCATCTGTTAAGTAATTCAATTGAAGCAGAGGTGTTCTTCCGCAAATATTTCTTTTCAAATGATGCATTCAGGATCCTTCCGTACTCACCATTAACAGTGATGCAACCTCACCTGGACTAGTGATGGAGGCAACTGACCAAGTAACAGTTTGGAGCCAATACCTAATCATACCTGAACAGCTTTTGAGTCCATAACAACCAATAACTGCTGCCGTACCACCAGTAACTGTGGTACGGCTGTGGTACTAGAGGCTGGGATTGGCATTATTGGGATTATTGTGATAAACAAGACCACCTGAAACTTTGTAACTGCAAATATATCTAAAAAATTGCATATCCATAATGCAAGGAGTAGACCTCTTCAAAAATACGTATCATCTCATACCGAACCGGACCCCTTGGTGGAAACGGGGCTATAGTCTCCCAATATGGGGATCTTAGATTTTAAAAGGTTAAAGCATTCTCAGACTGTTACTTTGTTCGGGTAAAATCCTGATTTTATAATTGCTGACACCACCATCAATCAAAAAGCTTAAAGGAAATGTTTCCGCAGTGAATTTGACTAAACATGTACGTACGATGACTTCCCAGAGAGAAAGCTGCAGACCATTTTGAATGTTTTTTCACAAACTCCATAGCATTGTGTAAAAACCCAATGAAATCATTACTTGTCTAATCTTCTCTGTCGGACTATGTTTCACTAGTCAGTGTTTGCATCAGCGTTTAGAGACACTTGAACAGCAGCCCACACCTAACGTCTGGTGTGTGTTAGTGGAAAAAATGTTTGAGTGAATTTAATCTGACTGCGTCACAAGAACCACAGACATCCTAAAACTTCTTACTTGCTTTAACATTTTGAATATAATTCAAGTATGAAACTCTCTGATGGTGATTATAGCTATCTTGCTTTAAAAAAAATACAATTCACTGCTATATGAGACAGTTTTAGTTATTATGCAGGCAATTCTCTCTCAAGAGTCCCTTTGCTTCTTTTCTCTGATAAGGTGCACTCAGGGCATTAAAGCGTTATTTCTATACTAAATGCATAGAAATAAAATTATAATTGATCCTCAGACTCTGCTTCTTGGCAAGACAATATATAATTTCCTAAAACATCAGTGAATTTTTCCATGAGAGATGAGCGGAGGAGGACAATTGCAAAGAACCCTGAAAACCCTGAAAAGCGTGAGCATGTGTAGTAGCCGAGAAAGCCTTTTTATCTTCAAAACCAGCAGTTTTATTTCAGATACCATACAAGAGAAGGGGTTAAGCTTCTGCAGCATGCACATGAACCGCAGGTATGTGTGGGACTAGCAGAAACACAGCCCATAAAATCCACACTCAACCCCTGTCTAGCATGTAAGGAATGTTCTCAGACTGCTTCACTATCAGCGTTGATCCAGGAGGGGCTATCCTCGCCTCTCCTTTGAAGTCTGTTAAAGGGGAGGGAAAATGGGAAAAGGTCAGTAATGCAGAGCTAAAGCCAAGGAGGCTAGATATTATGAGGTCAGCCAATATCTTTGTCATTAGAAACTAACTTCTGATGTAGCCAGTGCAGGGGTTCAAGCACCAGAGTCACCGGGCATCCTGTGCATCAATCCACAGGGAGCACTTGAAGCTCTGACCCCCCCCCAACCCCCCTCACGGTCTTTTGGGGGGCGGAAAAGGGTGCGTGACATAGTCCTTGCCCTGAGACACTGTCCCGCCAGGCTAGGAATGCAGTGGCACGGTAGGGGGACAGAGAGAAGGACAAAGAAGGGAAAGAAGGGCTCCACTGATTCAGGGTTGATTGGGTTAGAGAGTTACATTATTAAGTCTCCTGTCACTCTGCAACAAAAAGCACCCCACAGGCTGGTAGTGGCTAATAAAACCACTACTCTTTATAACTCAAGACCACTTGTAACACTTCCTTTTGAGGAAAAATGAAAGTGAGCAACTTGGTGTCGAGCTATATATATTAAAAAAAACAAAAAACATTCACATCTTCCAGCAGAATGAACTGTTAATTCATACTGAACATGGACTGCTGAGATGAGCCAAAACCGTCTTGAATTAAGCTGCTTTCACACCTGCTTAATTAAATGATCTTTGGTGAATTTTCATTTAGACCTGCTACTCTGCACCACAATATTATATGCCATATGGCCCAGACAGACTGCAGGGCATATTTTAGGATTCTGCTCTGAGGGTGCACATTTGAGTGAGCGTGTGTTCTTTGAGTGAATTTTATCAGCAGGTGACCAAAAAGCTTGAATGACATGCTTATGCACTCAGGACCAATTTAGACCACTCCAGGTAAATGAAGTATGAAAGCAGAATAATCATTCCCCCAAGCTACTAATTCAAGACTCTAAGTTGCTGGGAGGAAGATTACAAAAGTTCTTTCACAGGGGAAATATACATTTCATAGCCTGCATAATGATTTATCTTTTATTACTAGGGATGCAGAAATGGCTTGGCCACTGACCAGTTTTTGAGTGTGTGTGAGAGATGAGTGTATTTGAAGAGGTGAGAATGCTGCAATCTGCAGGTGATCAGAAGAGAACAGCCTTTTATCCATGAGACACAGTGCACTGCAGCATCTTTACAGATTTAAGCTTTCCTGATCAATTAATTGTAAGTAAACACACAAACAAACAAAGTCTTTTACCAACTCCAATAAAATAGATCCAACATAGGGTACATGACCTACTGCATTACCCATCGGAATTGATAATCTTCAAATGATTCCCAACCTTGCTGAATCATTTGAAGATCATCAATCCCAGTTCTTATCAACAATTCTAATTTTGATCGATTCTTAGTTTCAGTTCAAAAATGAAACAATGAATCGATAATAAAAGAGGTGTAACATCAAGAATACTAAAATATCCTGTGAACATTTTCATTTGAAAAATAAATGTATAATTCATTCATAAATCATTACCCATTAACATTTATGCAAAACATACAGGCAGGTCCGATGTAATTACATACACAGGTCCTGACAGAGATATTTGCAAAGACATTTTTTTCCTATAAGTACTCAGTTGTCAGTATTATCTTGTCAATTCTTATTTGTAATTCCATCTAAATTCTTAACCATACCTACAAGGACAGTAATCTTACATGGACTGGGACAATAATGGTGGACACTGAGACACACGTCTACCCCAAGTGGACAGGCACAACAACAACAATAACAAATGAAAACTTGTGGAAAATTTTGTTTGGAAGTGCATGGATTCTACGTAAAAATGGCAAAGCAATTTTATAATACGTCTCATATACCATTCATGTCAGACAACAGAAGAACCACAGATGCGCAGACCAACATCAGCAGTTGATGATCAACATCAACTCTGACTGCCTGCTGTTAGACACAGTCAGCTTCAACAGGCTCCTTGTGAGAATCTCATTAAAAAAAACAGCCCCAACAATGTTAGTAACTTCTTCAGGAGCCACCTTTGTTTTGCAAATTACCAAAGAACAACTTGGCAGGTATAAATGTTGAGAAACTTTGTTCAAATATGATATTTTGGTCCATTTCACCTAGCTGTTTTCATACATATTAAAAACAATAATGATTATCCTATGATGGCTATTAATACCTCAAATATTTTCAATCACACAATTACTTGTTAATTGACGAAGGCCTACGGATCAACAAAAGAAATAGATGAATCAATAATAAAAAATAATTGTTGCACTCTCTCCAGCTATGAAAGAAAGATGCTGCTTGGGGGGAAATGGAAAAAAACAAAAAAACAATTAACATGTGTGCAAACATGTCAGGCACCTCATCCTAACATGATTGAAAGGGGAGGGATAAATGAACAACCAGGTTTTAACTGTACCCATTAATGTTCCTCTCTCTGTGCTCTTGATGGGAAACCTCATTAAGAATCTGTTGGTAGCAGCTGGCTTGCTATCCCACCCCATTACTGCCCCACTACTCCAGAACCTCTGCCACTGGCCCTCCCACCCATCCCCCACTCCATTCACCTCCCTCGTGTCTCATATGACATCTGTGTCTCAGGATCCTGTGATGGAATGCTGCTGGCCTGCTATTCCTCCGCAGGTGCTCCCTGCTGGCTGCCATCCATTTCACAGCCCTGCTGTTGCTGAGGCTGAGAGGCCTGTCACAAGCTGAGGCAGGGAGGAGAGGTGGCAGTCCAGTCAAGGTTCAAAGGACAATGCTTAAGGAATCACAGGGAATTGATGCAGCTGCTCTCCATTGCTACACTTCAAGCTGAATAAAAATCCTCACCTCAGCTTCTGCCAGTTTATCCTTCTAACCAAGTTCAACCTCCTCTTCCTCATCTAAAACAGAGAAAGGTCATGGCTGAATTTAGAGACAGCTCAAGAGACTGTGTTATCCCAGATGCTGCTTTCATGTTTTGTGTGTCCCAGTCCATCAGAGACTGTCTGAGGTGTTGTTGGAACAATGAAAGTGAACCACATCCCTTTCTACTTTGTAATCATCCATTTAAAAAAGAGGAAGACAATTGCTCTGAGTCACGATGAGGAAATTGTCTAAACTCCCTTGTATCGGTTGTGTAAGTCTTCAGTAACACTCATTACAATCTTAGGTTCTGCATCACAACAATTACACTGCAGGCAGTGACATAAAACTGATTTTGGGTCCAGATCTAATGACTGTTTACATAACAAGTAGAATATGAGCTTTTTCATCCTCCATTGTAAACGTGTGCCGGCCCCAATGACTGGAAACTGTAAAAGAGGGAACATATGTGATGTAAGGAAGATGGATATTATTTTATCAACCGGATGCACAGCCACTTGGGAAGCGTAATCAATGCATGAAAATTCAGAACCAACATCCAAATAAATCTTGGATGCAGTTTTTTTAAACCCCATTTAGCTACAGTTTTATCATGCAACCAGAGGTTCTTTCTATAGTTAAAGTTTGAATCTTAATTTTGATCAAGACATGTACATTTTGCCGTTAAATCAAACTTTAATGTGTGTCTGAGATCAAGCTCAAGTTTATTTTGTGTACAAATAAAAATAGAAAACCAACATCTTTGCGAGTCAGTGCCGCAGAGGAACACTTCTATGCAACTCAGAAAGGGCAAGAAAGCAGAATCAAAAGAGTAGGCCAATTCCATTACATCATGCAAGCGTATTTAAGTAGTAATTTCAGCATTTCAGCCGCCTCTGCTGACCTGCGTTAGTTGCAGATGAGCTCAGTCGAGAAGGAACTGGCTCCAATAACATAGTGCAAAATCACTGCAGTCTGTAGAGTCTCATGCCAGAGGGGAGCTCCCTGCAGCACAAAGGAGCCTCTATCTAAAGCTGGACTTTTCAAAGAGCCGTTTCAGCTCGGATTCAGCAGCAGAAACATTGGTTAATACTGACGGAATTCTTTTTTAAGAGGTCACCATAGCAGCAGGTGAAATCAAAGTCAAACTGAGAGTTTGACTGGAGGGACTCCAAGAACAACGGGGACACCTTGTTGATATATGCATGACTGGACTGGGAGGTTTTACTGGTCCTAACTTTAAACCCTAAACTTGATGCGGGAGACTCAACAATCTACGACACCACTGCTGCTCTATGTGCTGAGACACCGCCATGGAAAAGTACAGTGTGGGACCACAAAGGAAAAAAAAGAAAAAAAAAAAAAAAAAAGACACCTTCTTTTCTTGCTGACGCTGTAACACACTGTGCCGACAATGCTTAAAAGTTGAGTGGTCTGTATTGGATTTCCAAACCAGACAAACTAGTTTCCAACTTTGTAAAAGAGACTGGGAAAGTTATGGAGGAAATACAGCCTCGCAGACAGAACAGTTCTGGCACTATTCATGAAATCTTTTTTAGGATCATGCCTTGACTTGATTAAAGGGAAAAATAAAATCATAGACTCTAACATCTATATGTAAATGTATGTACAACCTATTTTTTCATTTATATTTCATCAAATTCCTTTTTTCCCCTTTGTTGATTTAGTATAAAACTCCCTGTGTGCCTTTAATTGGCCCTCCAGGACAAAAAGTATTTTGAATTTAACTGAATTTCATATCAAACATCAAACTGACATACTTGGGAATCTTATAAACTGTTTTTCAAAAGAATATTTTTAGAAATCAAAGTTCTTTTACAAACCCAAACCACACCACTTTACAATACACAGCTGTGAGAAAATCTGTCATTTCATACTAACTAAACTAAATAAAGCCTTTCACGATAAAAAATAATAAGTAGTAAGGCTATCGATGCTTCCCTCCCATGGATTTTTTTCTCAAATAAATAAGCTTTTCAGCCCATAACGCTGAATCAGTGTCACCACAGCTGCTGGCCGCTACACAGAACAAACTCAAAGCTGAATAAAAAATGGTCTCAGTGCAAGCAGGTAAACTTTTTTTTTCTCTTGAAAGTTAGTTGAAGAAACTCTCTGAACTTTCTTGATAAAACAGCTGTTCAACCCCAGATGGGTGGCATACGCCTATACAAACACCCACCCAAAGATACACACATACACACACACACACACACACATGCATCCAGCCACGTCTCAAGCTGCCAAGAGCCACAGCCGGTTACGAGATGGTGGCAGCCAGCTCCACCGAGCAGCGCTCACAGTCCTCTCTGTGTGATTGCCGGCCTCCACACCCTTTCAACAAACGAAAAGTCCCTTTGACTGAATGAAGGCTGTGTACGCGGGTGAGTGATAGCTTACGAGTTTGTGTATATAAGATCTCTTCCACATTCAAATACAGAGCACAAGTACAGAGAAGTTGGTGATATTTAAGGTTTTTTAGAAGAAAAAAAAAAAGTTATCAGGAAGAGTGAGGAAACAGAGAAATGTTCTTTCTTTGAGAATAATATGGTTCAAATTCAAATACCCACGCTGGACAACAGTGATTAAGAGAATCATTAAATTGAAAAAACTGCATTGATTCTCGCATACGTTACTTAAGAACTACACCGCACTCTGAACTGCACTACTGAGAAGACTTTCAGGTTAATGCATCACACCCTGGACGTCCTCCAAAGAGACAGCAGAGAATAAATTCATGCCTGAGAGCTGCAGGATGTTGAGCTTCCAGCAGCTATGGAGCAAGCAAATGAAGGTTATTAATCCATCTTTCAAGAAGAGTATTAGTCTCTCTTAATTTACATCGCTGGTGGGAAAAATGTAACTCCATAGAATTAAGCTAGAAACACACAATTCATCAATTACCTTTAACCCTTTCAGGCCTGTGCCTGTTTTTTAAGCCTCTGCTCGAACAATTGCATGCCCATGATGAAGTAGTATATCTGTACAACCACATGGTCCACTATTTGAATATTTTTGGAGTCATAGTAAAGGCATACCTTACAAGATTTGTAAAGATGTGTAAATATTAGTATGTTTTACTAATAAAAGGTGGTACACAGCACAAATTAAAAAAAGCTCCAAGTTCACCTAAAAAAAATTCAACAAAACCTTTCAGGATGAATATCAATACCCCTTTAGAATGATGCAGCCGTAGCTTTAAATCTCTTTCAAATCCTATCACAATATGGGAACATAATCTCAACAAAAGGCCACCTCTGATAAAGTGAAGCAGAACAAAATTAAGGCGGTTTTAGTTCCAACAGTTTAAGCAAGATTTCCAAAATGCCTAAATGCCTTTGGCACCATCTCTTCACAATATTTTCCAACTGAGGAACCTCAAGTTTGAAAAAGTTCAAGTTAGAGGAGTAATTAATTTTTCAATGTTACATTAATATGAAGAACCTATAAAAAAATTATTCAAATCTAGCATTTATTTTAAAAAAACTACTGTAAAGTGTTCTTGCTTCCTATTTAGGATAGTCTACTTGTATTGTTTGATAGTTTCATCCCATATTTACACAACACAGCCTGCCAGAGAGGGCTGCTCTGATTTGAAAATAAGAATTTGAAGATTTTAAAAGTTGTTGCTTTAATGAGACATGCCTGTAATACACCCCTGAGAACTAGAGAACAGTTTTGTGGATAACAAAGCCTTTGTCTCATTAGTTAAGGCTCATCTGACAAGCACAGCTTGCATGTGTCATAATCCCACACAGCTGCAGCCACCAACCTGGAGACGTCACATCAGGAGCTTTACAGAACCACAGTAGTCAATGTAAAAGCAAATTTAAAAAAAAAAAAAGTTTCCTCCCTGCTTCTGAGTCTGTATAAAGATTCTTTTGGAAGGGCTACAAGGCCGGTTCCTACAAGGTTTCACCTGAATGCAAAGCCAGGGGAAATGCTTGCAGCACACTACTTAAATCTAACATCAACACACACATATACCTCCATTTTCAGCTGTTTTGCTGCAGTTATAAAAGATGTGCACTCAATCTGGAAACCTTTAGTTCCCTGTCATTTTTACAGCATGCAGTGAAAGACTGGACAATGCCACGCTGTCCCCAAGAACCTGACCGACTGTGACTGCAGTGTAGCACAACATAAATATTACAGAACATGCCTTGCCAAAAGAAGACAGCGTGCTATTCATACAGCCTTTACTCCCATGTCATGCAGAGTTCTGCTCCAAGCTGCGACGCATAAAAGAAGTCAAAGTATTTGGATGTCAGAATGATCCCCCTCTCTATAAATTGTTTTGGTATGGCATAAACCCCTAATTTGAGAAAGACATGCAATCCCTTTCTAGTAAAAATGTCAGAAACGTCTCCCACACAAACGAGGCAAACACTCAGTGTCTCAGGGTTGTGAGTGTGTGAGTCCGATTGCAGACGAGCTTGAGAGGCTGAGCATGACCAGCTTAGTTCTCCAATGGATGACAAGTCAACTTACAGCTTATATGCACAAGAGCAGACTAGATTCCTCCTGACATGTAGCCATAACTCCGGTCTCTACTTCATACGTTTCTACTCACACTGTGCGAGTTAACTCTGAGGAAACTGGAGAGACTCTGCTCTCCCAGAAGTCATTAGACCCGGGTATCATTCAATCACAGCAATATACAAAACCCTCGAGAGCTCAACAGACCTACTGTGGCTTGCTTATTTTTGCATTTTGTTCCACTTTCCAGGAAAACTTGAGGGAGAAATGAATATCAAGGAGGTGGACATGTCGCAGAGGATAAAACTGTTGATGTAATTTCTCCTGGGTAGCCAAGCCTCCAAGGAACCACATCACACAGGGAAGGATGGACCGCTTTGTGGTCTCGAGGCGCGATTCAACTCAAAGTCCGAGCAAGTCTGTTTTTTCCAACTTGTTTGTTTTCACATGAAAGGGCAGGCAGACATGAAGTCGACAGGCAGCAGGTCTTGCGAAGGCGCTGCTTCTGATATCTTTTTTTGAAACAGCAGGAGTTCCTCTGAAGAAGCGAGAAATTCAGCTTTTAAGCGAAGCGTGTTTGATGCGAACAGCTCTTTGACCAATCACGACATGGAATGGGCTGGCTTTCCAAGAACAGAAAACGATGATGCTTCCGGACGACACCTGAACGCACCTTTGCACCATACACACATTACTACAGACACAGGAGCAGTAGTCGCTAACTGAAAGTAGGTAGAAAAAAAATATTAAAACCATCAACCAAGTGCTGCTTTTCTTCTCTGGAAGCAACAACTGTAGATGATCATGTGAGCAACATCTTCCCTACATCCTACATCAGAGCTGAATCGAAATACATCTTTTTTATTAAGAAAGAAAGAAACTAAAAACATCAAGTGAGCATCTAAACTTCTCAGCAAGGCCGAGTGTGACATGTCTCTTTCATTTATCTCCTGTACTGAATGTGAGAACCTAACCAAGCAAATACTATCATCTGCTGAGCTGCATCCGACCGATTCTTTCACCACATTTCTTCTGGGGAAAAACAACCTTCCAGCTCTGCTAAACAAAAAGCTAATACTCCCGCCTACTTACAGCGGCTAATGTAAACATCTCACTTGTTTCTGCAGGTTGGGCTTACTGCAGAGTCCAACTGCGTTAACAACTCAACCTCTCCTGTTTTATCCCTCTGTGTTAATAAGCTAATGCTCAAATAATGAAGATTGATTATTTAGAGCAATAAACAAATGATTTGAGGTTGTCTACAAGAAGAATAAGAAGAAATACTTGAGGGGTGGGGGACTCAGAAAAGACATTCTGGGTTAAGGACCTGAGCCAAAACCAAAAATTTCTTTTTAGAATTTGCTCCACATATCAACTCTCACCTTAAGTCGTGAACTTAAAAACATCTAGAACAATCGGTTTAATACCAGTGATTCTCAGCTGCAGGGTGGCTGGGTTTCCTCTATCTGAGATCAGGTAAGGAGTTAAAAAAAAATACGGGAGAGGCTCCAAGCGCCTGATAAAGATTCATTCTTCGAAGCTGACCTGCCGGCTGCAGTGGAGGAATAGTAAACTTCATTCGTCTTTCTCTGCACCACCACATCACTGGAAGCAGCTTTGATAGAGGAGGTTTGGATTTTCCCGTGATCAGCTCTGGATTTTAGAGAATGATGAAAATTTGGCTTGACTCCACATAAAACAGCCTACACTTTACCGCCACAAGCAAATCAGCATAGCTGACCTAGTCCATATCTTGAATCCATGAGGGATTAGTTAGAGAAGCAGTTTTGAAAAACCATACCGAGCAGCAATCAATAAACATAAAACCCTGGCTTCAATGTCTTACAGACTTCATGTGTTTTTAGTCTTGGTTGCATGCGCAAAAACCTCAAAAACTAACAGCTGAGCCGGTCTGTGGAAGTTTGATCTGTTGAGATCAAGATGCAGAGGATGTTGTAGCCGCATCGGCACTTCATCCGCACAAATCTTCAATTTTCAACAACAACATTACATAAGCAAAAATTCAGAAAGTGGGGAGCGTTGGCAGCTGAAAGTGCTGGATCACAATGACCCCGACCGCCAACACGTTGCACCAGCAGATGTCAAGCCATCTATTCAGAAGATATTGATCTCCCTTTCACTCCAATTACATGTGATAAACTGCTATGACAATAGGTGCAAATTAGTTGAGTAACTGCTTTCATTTTAGCCTCCTAAAACCCTGGCGGAGAAGACCTAGCTGCTGGCAAACCAGATTAAGGCAAACCGTCCCCATCCCGTCTCTTAGACAAGAACATAAAATAGAAAAATAAAAAAACCTGAATCCCCCTCATCAGTAGCAAAAGGAGATGAGCATCATATCCTAATGGTGTGGGTTCATTAGCGAGGCAGATGAATCAAATACTTGGCTGCATGTGCAATTATCCATCTCTTGGTGGATGGAGGTCATTAGGACTTTATGAGCGATTGGAGGCCATAAATAAATGATTAGTAAATAGCACACTACATACAGCAGAGACAGCTACTGAGTCTGCATGATGCCTCCTTTCCAGTCATCAGATGATGTCAACATGCATGGAAAAACTTCAGCTATTTTTAGCTGGAAATGAAGATGCTACAGAAACATCTAGATGCTGTGTGTACAGATCACACTGCAAGTGGAGGTTGATGGAGAACGGTGCAAAATTTAAGAGTTCCCAGTGGTAAACTTTTAAATTTACAGTTCCTCATGAGCTGACCACAAAATCCAACATGGTCGCCCTGCACATAAAGCGGTAATAGCCGCAGTAATAAGGAGTTTATCAGCACTTCTGTCAGATGGTCTCTCATTAAATCACTCATACACTTCCTGCTGTCCAACATCTGTCAGCAACCATGTTTCCACAATGTGTTTATGGGAAATATTTAGCATATTGCTTTGTTAGCAGCTTGTATTAAGGAAACTATCAGACAGGTTTTCCAGATTCTAGCTGAAACACAAGGGCATTCCCAGCTTCAAGCTCCAACTTCTGAGGCTAAAGAAACACAGTGCAATACCCACCTTTAAGACTTCCTACTTCTTTCCCCACAAATTGGAATGTTGGACCACCAGGGCTTTCCAAACAACAAAAAGGTGGTAAATTATGTTCTTAACAGCATAGTCCACAGAGAAGACCTTAAATGCAGCAAAGAAAACAACTGTTGTTTTGAAAGTCTTTGCAACATTGCATCTGAGGTGGTCTGCGAGGATAATACCCAGGAGAGTGCACTGTAAGAGCACAGGCTTGCCAAATTTGCACATTTCAGCAAGTTATTTGCACTGTCCAGTGGGAGACAATCAGCACACAATTCCCTCCCAGCAGGGTTACACAGATAAGATAGGACCTAAATGGCTTTTACACTCCTCTGACTGGAACTTGTTTACAAAAGCCCAACTTCTTAAGGCTTCTAATGAATCTTAACTTCTACGAGCTGCAAAAACGGGGAAACGGCAGCAGTTTAGCTCAACATGTGCATCTCATGTCAGAGCAAAGAAAGAAGTATGACTTTGGGGACCCAAACCAAACAAGCCCAACATTTTACAACCAAACTCTTTATGTTTGGGGCCAGAACTCTGCCAGCTTTGATAGAGATAAATTCTGACCAAAGTCAGACCCTCAAAGAAATGTGTTTTGAATAAACAGATATTTTCAGAGAAGGGGACCCCGTAATTAGTAACATGAGACTCTCTGCGTGTGGGTCCCTGTCCAATTCTCTGGAATCAATCAAACCTCCCAAAGGAACTCCCTGGACCCCTTAATCTCCTGGTTTTATTACTTTCCAGACAGTCAGCCTGTTTCACCCTACCCCCATCTCTCTTTTGTACTGATCTCCAGCAAAGCCAAGAAGGGGCTTTTTTTTTCTTCCCCTTTTCTTTTTTTTCTCTCTGTTTCACCCTCTCCATCTCCCCTTCCACTACTGCAGATAGCTTTTCATTCAGGAGAGGGTCTTTCATCAGGCTCCACACGCAAGAGAGCCCAACAGCTAGCGGAGGCCCATCTTTCCAAGGCCGGTCTCCCTTTCTTTTTTTGCACATTCATTCTTTTAACCGACAAAATAAACAGCTTGCTTTCAAAAGACTTCTTTCTTTGACACAACTACTTCACATATCCCAAGAATAATGAGGAAAAACTGGGCCAGGTTGCACAACAGTCAGTTATGATCAGATTTTCCAAAGCACATGCTGCTGTGTTTGTATCTTCCACCTTCAACGATTAAGATGCGAATTTGTCAAAATGGGGTGTGTGATGCTGTCTGGAGATGTGCACTTCAATAATTGTCGGAAAGCTGAGAGGTTTTTATTTGTTTGTTTGTTTGGTTTTTCTTTTTTCCAATGCTCTGACATTTATCTGGAGCAGGAGGGCGGCTTGAAGAGTTTATTTATAACAGACTGAGGTGCGTTTGCTGATACACATTCTTATTAACGCCTATAATAACTTCAAATCCCAAATATAAGTGGGATTTTTTCATCTTGACAGCACCACCAGTTGGAATGAGAAAGTGTACACTGCAGTGTCCTCACTTCAAAACAATTAACAGGAGCAAATGAATTACGTTCCGTTTATCCATCAGCTAAACATGTATTGACGCCCAGGTAATGAGATGTCTGCTGGACTGATGATGCAAGCTTATTATCTGACAGTGATCACTAATGACTCTTTGCCTTGTGTGGGATTTTTTTCCCCCTTCCTTTTCTTTTATATTGAAGGCTCTCTTTCCATTTCCAAAAACCAAGTTGCCTCACACGCACACACAAAATAAGGAATGAACTCAATTCAGCAAGCAAATGTATCATGTAGCCTTTCAAATGTAGTTGCATATGATCCAAAGACTGGCAGCCAGGCAAGCAGCGCGTCCCTGGATCATTTGAAAGACAAGCAGAGAAACCTATCAGCAGTTCTGCTTCAACAGCCTCTGTGCAGACAAAAGGACGGAGTAGGCTCTGAGAGCGTGTTGCTTCAAGCAGGGCTGCTCTGGGCTGAAACAGCGTGCCTGTTATGAAGAAGCAGCCTACTTTTAAAGTTATCTAAACGGTGAATGAGTGGCTGATCTGAGCACAGCAGAAATGACGACCTAACCCCCATGTCTGATTTTCTGAGACATTCCATGTGTTTCTCCTTTTTTCCCCCCTTCACCCCAGCCCAGCTCCAGTGTGTGGTTAAGTTTGTTTTTTTCTTCAATCGAGGCGTTTAGAATCAGACAGACGCACAGCAGAAGTAGGAGCAGTATTTCTTTTTTTTTACCTTTGTCGGCATGCTTTGCCGCGGTGGTCTCCGTGTAGAGAAAGGTGAGACAGAGGAGAGAGAGGAGCGACAGAGCTCCCCGCTCGGCCATCACTTTTCACAAATAAATCTTTGCAGACTTCAAGAACCCCGGAGAAGCTGTTTTAAAAAAAAAATATATATATATATTTAAAAAAAGAAAAATAATAAATCCTTGAAATCCCCCGGCCACCTCCTGCAAATGCGCAAAGGAGGGGGGGAAAAGTTCAAAGTCCTAAAATGTGCAGAAACATCCGTAGCCAGGTACTTTTAAAACTGGCCGGATGGAACATGTAGCTGCAAGGAGAGAGCCGCAGGTTAGAGACTGTTTTCTCAACTTGGTCGAAGCACAGGTCGTAAAAAAAACCACACACTCTGAAATCAATCCATTGCCACGGAGGCGCAGCCTTAAAATGATTTGCGCACTGTTACGCACCGGCGTGCCGACTACACTACTCCGATATCTTCCGAGTGCTCTAAAGACTAGAAAGAGCTCAGTTGTAGTAAAAAGATAAGATCCGAGCAGAAGGAGAAATCTCTGCTGCGGCCAGCTCACTGCTCACGGACGGGACGTAAGAGAGCAGCGTGTTGGAAGGGCTGGATCTCCACCGGCTCCCCGGAAAACAGGGCGCGGAGTCTCACGGAAGTTTGGATCCTGACTGTCTGCGTGTGCTCAGGCTAAAACTAAAATACGGTGTGGGACCTGCAGCCAGGGTAACTTGAAGAGAAAAACATGATCAAGTTTTTTTTCCCTTTTTTTAAAAAATAAATACCCTACTGTACGTACATTTTCCTGTCTTAGACTAACCTTAATGCCACGATTAATAAATCATCTTCCAGGTTCTAATTATATTGCCAGCAACTTAAACAGTGAACAGGAAACTAAGATAGAGGAAGCATCTTGTACTCAAGTTGTATGCCTTGAAATAGGTACAAAATGTGCCTCAAACATCAGAAGTATAAGTGAATGGCAAAATCCAAAACGTTTTATTTGTTCTTTTTATTTACAGAATAAAAAATAATGAGATCAGAGGAACTCATGTTTAGAAAACCCAAGTTCCCGACAAACACAAAGTTGCATTAGGCTACATATCTGACACTGCTGTTCTGACCACATACAAATTAGCTCTACTTTAATAAAACGTGTAGAAATGACTAAATAATTAAGTCATGACAAATGAAATCTTGCTTTAGATATTAGGAGGTAATTCATTAGTTGTTCTTATCATGAATGGTGTATTTCCTTTTTTGTTTATCTTTTTTTTATTAAAATTTACTGATGTGCTTTCACATTTTTTTAACAGGTTGGCTTTATATGAGCTCTGTAACTTTTGCCCACACCCTTTTGGTTTTCCATTTTTTGTATTTCCTTTGTGTATTTTATTTTACTTTTACTATACAGAATAAAGATTTGCTTTCATTATGTAGCTGATTAAATTTATTTCCTCTACATTCAGCTTCTTTATTTAGCTTCTTCATTTTCCCACAGAGCTTATTACTGGTTTACTTTAATTATGAAATGACATCATCATTTATTGATTGATTCTATACTTTATATTAAAATATAGCCTAAAAGTAATTAAAGTTGTACAATGAATGTGGGGTCAAATATTCCCTTTAGAACTCAAAACTGTACTTTAGGACATTAATCATACCTACACTCCAGCAATGACAATAAACTCTCTAATGCAGTTTTATAACTTACTGGCTTATTCTGACTTTTTTTTTTTTTTAGTAGTGAGTCTAGTATCCTGTAAATCTGGACAATAAAAGTTGATGTCCGGCTATGTTCAGGTGATAGAAATATGAGTAAATTCCATTTAGGAGGGTTATCCTCCACGACACTTGAGTTTTCATGGTCCTCGAGGGGACATTGACTGAGATCCAACTGAAAAGCAGTGAAACTAGATTGTAATTCATGTCACAAGAGTCGTCTGACCCAAAAGAATTCAATGGCAGAGAGGGTAGATGATATTTTACCCTCTGATGGCCTGATCCAGCCATGAAGAACAAGAGTATGACTCACAAATAAATCCATGCCAATTGAAACTGTCCTCATAACCACAAAACACATC
>JAOXYM010000001.1:7889764-7905081 GCA_028567055.1 Leptatherina wallacei
TAACTGCATTTTAAATTATGCCAATATAAATTATATTCATTTTTATCTTATGGGACAATGAAAATGCCATGTCATGTATTATTTGATGTGTTTATTTGGATTTAAGTGCTTTGAGTTTGTAAGATTCTGGTTAGACTAACATGTTTACATGTTGTTGTTTTTTTCCAAGTCCAGATTTGATCAAAAAATCATTCTTTTTCAACTGTCTCGTAAACATCTCAAATGCGATAAGTTTTTAAAACCCATTTTCACTCCGATTGTTTATTTAGACAGTTTGTTGAGAATGTTAACTCCAATTCCTTCAAATACAAAAATTTTATGAATATATAACTATAATTAGTTTAAATATCTATATATTCTGCATTCATTTTTTGTTTTGCAAGCTAAAAATAGATACATTAGTTTAATCTGAGGCACCGATTGTGAAAAGGAAACTGGCAGTATAACTACAGAATACAAACTACTACATGATGGCAGAAATGGCTGGAAAACCTGCCTACCTACATGTCACAGCAGCATGCCAGTGTAGCTAAGCATCTGCAAGATTAAAGCGACTCAACATGGAGCAGCAGCATATCAGGCAGAAAAATGCATTAATTCTCCATAGCCCATTACAATGCATTACTAGTGTGCTTGTCTCCTCTCTCATAGTTATATATTCCTTCCCTGTAATTAGACCTGCCTGCAAAAAAAGTCGATTTGTTTACCCTGATGTTTCTCTCTCATTATGTCTAGAATACATCCCCCGGAGAATCACTCTGCATGTAGCCTGTAAAGCACAGAGGTAGCCAGAGCTGTTTTCACCAGTGATGGATAGTTCCTCCTTTGTTCTGTTAAAGAAACAATGCTCCCTTTTCTCCATGTGGGTATCAGTCATGCAACTAAAGCTTGGTCATTTGCATGCACTCTAGGTGCATTACCCGCATCATTCTCCACAGTGGACAATGGCTCTGTTTACATGATAGATGTAATTTCCTTGTGGACTTTTCAGATTATAGTCAAATTTGTCAGAGAACATTAAATAGCTGACTTGACTTTGTTTTGAGCTGCTCAGGCGGTTGAATCTGGAGGTGTAACATGAGGTTTGCGAGGTAAAAGGATGTGGGATGGTAAGGGTTAAATGACACATAGACGGAGACAGGGAAAACAGAGGTGTAAGATTGGGTTAAGTTTATTCCTGAAACGGATAGAGTCAGATGTGAAGTAGTAGCACATTAATACCAATACACGTCTCTCCCTTGTTTTCATATATTGACAGTTTTGAGTCACAATCCAAAAACTAATATATATCTACAGAGTCAACCAAACAACCAACTAACTAAAAAAAAGTTCATTCTCAGCTGAAGCACTCTAGTTTTTCAGCAGTGTTATATTCAATAACAATCAAAAAGACAGTGACACACAGATCTCCAACTGTCTGGCAAAAACAGGCCTTGCTTGAAATCGCACATCTCCAAGTAGTGTTGTTCACAGCTTGTCTCAGCAGGCTCCTTGTTAACAGGATAGCGCCTCCAAATCTGCTCCTGCAACACCTCCCAGCATGGGTCATTACTGCAAAGAGCACTGCTGATGCCCAATCAGATCCTAGCCCAGAAGAATGTCCTCCAATCAACCACAAATGCAGAGGGACTAGAATGATAAGTGGGCAATGAATGGGAATATTTAAAGAAAAAAAAAGCAACAACAAAAAAGCCTTGAATGACATGCAGAGGGCCCGAGAGAGAGGTGGTGCTGAGGTGCTAAAGCATCATTATCACATGGGCTGCAGATGAATAGATATGGTGTGATACTTTGAACACACCCCAATCCATGTGTGACTGTGCAATTACAGCACATTTACAGCACCAGCTGCTGCATAAATCGAGGCGTTTATGCAATGTGGTGTGACGAACGTTACCGGGAGATTGAACAGTTCCTGGGTTTGAAAGTGACATATATTCACACTTCAAGTTGTGTTCAGAGAATATTAAATTACTGGTGGTTACAGGAGTAATATATCGTGAAAAAAGCATCAGTTTGATAAGTTCAGGGGGATCATTTGAACCAATCAGTTGGCAGTTTTTGTTATTTTCTAACATTTTCTTTGAAAAGCTATAAACAAGGTATTAAAAGATGAGAAAATAATTTGCATTTCTGGATAAAATGCCCTACATCGACATATGTCATGGTTGTCTATACTCAAAATATTAGAGATCATGTGACTGACAAAAGCATGTAAACTTTTGTTTTCAGTATCTGGTGTAACATCTACGTCACACCCATTGCAAGCCAGTGTTTGGTAAATCATGCCAGACATTCACATCAGCTTGGAGGAATTTTAGTCCATTCCTTGGTACATACGAGCTTCAGCTTTAGGATGTTGGTGGGTTTCTTCTTTCGAACTGTTCACGTCAACCCCTTTAACAAATCCTTTTTATCTAAGTTTACAAATTCCAAAACATTATCTTTACTCTTCTTAAACCATTCTTTGGGAAAAACAGCTCTCCAAGGTTGTTGTCCTGCTACACAACAGACTATATCCTGAGATTCATATCAATAATCAATATGCTGACATTTTCTTTCAGAATGGACTGATGTAAATCTTAATCTGCAGTTTCAGTCACAATGAAAAGTAATTCTGGCCCAAATTCAACAAAAAGCCCCAAAAATGATATAATCATGTTTCTCTGAAAAAAAAAAAAACTTCTTTAGTTACATCTGTCCAAAAACATTATGGCTTATTTACACAATTCTTAGCTAAATTCAGACATGCAAGAATGTTCTTTTTGGAAAGCATTGGCTTCTATCTCGCAGCCGTGGCATGCAGATGATTGTTCAGCGTTGCCCTGATGGTGAACTCATGAACATTAACATAAGTCAAAATAATTTAATGTGATTGTCTTATTGGATTGCTGTCTGTTTATGTTTATCAACCGTTTGACAGGCTGGTAAGTGATTGCGAGGCAGACGAAAAAAATTTGCTTGCTCTTGAAGCTCAAGTGGCAGCCGATGAATTGATATCGACAGTGTCTCCGGGGTTGTCACAGCAGATAAAGGTGCTCTGATGTCAGAATCAAGGATGTTAAAAAAAAAATTCTGAGCACTAAGCAATTAAATCAACAGCTACTATTGGATCATTTGGTTAAAACATCTAATGACTATTTTTTCTCTGCACAATGAAATATTCTTCTTTGTTCTATTTCTCATTCCGATGTAGAAGCAAAAGAATATTCTCTCAAAGCTACTCTGTTCTTTATCCACAATAGAAGTAATTACTCCTGTGCAATGACAGGAAATCAACCCAGACTGTTCTCTGAACTCTGGGCACCTTACAGAAACTCTCTCTTGACATCAGCATCACACTAGGGAGTTTGTTCAGAAGCTTTTCTTCCAATGCTGACATCTCATGTGACACTAGCTATTTCCAATTAAGCCTATGACAACCCAAAGACAGAGAACTTGGCTTATGAAAGCTTGGATGTTGTACTCATTTTTTTGGAAAATCACATCTCTGACGTTTTGAGGTCTGTTGGGAACACTGCAATTATTTCTGTTCCAGATTAGCGTGTTTAGTGTTAAAAGATCCTTCTTTTTACCGCAACGTTGAAGCCCATGAGTTTAAGGAGAGGCATTATCGAGAGCATATGTATTTTTTAAGCTCAGTTTTGCTAATTCATGTTCTGGCAATGCTCAATTATTGATGTGACATTCAGGGAGAGTCATAAGCATAAGTCACCAAGAGAGAGAAAAATCCTTGCTCAGTTCAGACATTAATGCGAGTCACAAAAAGAATATTTAAATATCTTAACATGCTGGGGACTAGTTCTCTAAAATGTATGAGGGGGTTAAATCTTCAAGTGGTGAAAAAGTGTTGAGAACCAGGCTGGGATGGATGGATGAAAAGTGACAACCCAATTCATGCATTTGAAGTTAGATTTGTGATGTTATTTCTTTAAGGAGTAGGGTTCAAATCAGCTCAACAAGACACAAATTGATTTTTTTACATATAGCTAGTGCCTTTTCAAAAAATGGCATTTATTTTCTTCTCGTTACACCAGTACCATTTATTAATGTGCTATATTCTCAAGGACTCAACAGATCGTAAAAGCTGATTTTAATTCATAGCTGCTCCTATTCTAGCAGTAAAGAGGCTGAATTTGAGTTAACTGATCTGTGTTTGAGAAAAAAATAAATCAGGGGTAAGTAATCTCTGGATTTATACCTATAAATGTCTACATGATTTCTAATGCATGTATTCTGTTTGTTGTTATGTTATCGCAATCATTTTTTGCCAGAAAGGACTTGCAGCTCTGGCATGGCAGCCAGAAAATGAAGTAATGAAATTAGATGACTTCTCAATTTTCATAGCATGAAGTCATGTAGTCACACTACACATATTGCCTTTACACCTGGCTATTGATCACAACGCAAGTCGAGCTGATGTGGCTGAATGGATTTTCTTCACAGCAGACATTTTGACATCTAAAAGTAGGAAAAGCATGCATGTTGTGTCCTGTGTGATTCTAATATCAAAGTATTAGTACGACTCAGGATTTCAAACATTTTCACAAAGCTGAGTCACACTGGGTAGGACGCCAGCTCACAGCATTTATCGGCTATAAAAGATGTTTGGCAGAACACATTTGGCAATCTGAGGTTTCAAAGTAACATGAATCCAAACGTAGCTCCAAAGCAGAAAATCACCTTTGCCAAAATTCCTGGAGCCATACTTAAAAAACTGCAAGATATTTAATATCTTCAGGGGAAATTGGAAATCATTTCCATTTATGCCAAATACTGTCACGGTTCTTAGAAAAGGCACACGAGAGCATGACTGGCGGAAGATGAAATGTGAGGAACCCTTACAAACAAAATATTGGAAAAACACAAGTCAGGTTAAAAGAAAAAATCTGATCAGAATGGCAAGTAAAGAGGAACAGAAGAAGATGAGGGGTGCATGATGACAATGTAGCGAGAGACATACATATACATAAATGCTACACATACACACACACATACACATACACATACACACACACACACGCACAGTGATGTGTAGTTTGTTTGTTTCTAAACAACAGGACATTTATGGGTTCATCTGTCTCTCATTGAACAAATGAAAGAAATTAACAAATGAGTACACAAAAACCCTTACATATGCACAAAAAGCAAATGAGGATAATGGGAAGTATTTTACAACTCATTCAGTGTGTCCATTTATTTGCATTTGTCTCATAACAACAGGAAATGATAAGAAATACTCACCGATACTAAATATAAACAAACAGGTGTTAAAACTTACTTAACTGCTATATTAAATGAATTACATTCATGTCTAAATTCATGTGCAAATCCTGTTAAAGGAGATCATTTAAAAAGTCTTTTGGCTTTTTTTCATGTAAACAGGCTATCACAAGCTGAATCCCTTTAATAAATATCCTTACTCATTAGAATTTATTAGATGTTAGCCACACTCCTGTACTCATTGTGCGGCTAACATCAGCTGAGTAAATGATATATTTCTGAATGATTTAAGGTATTTAGTTTCATATCCATTCAACATGAATATTTTAACAATGGTATATGAAAGCTACAAAAAAAGTCGTATTTGCATTTGTCCGAATAATTCATAACATGAAAATAAAAATATTTAAAAAATTATTTATTTGGGGAACAAAATGAGTCAATATTGATATATATAATTTTGCCCTTGACCTTTCTTTGATGCCATAATTACTGTATGACATAAAGCTTATAATAAAGACTCACAGCGAGTGAATCTGGTGACATATGGGGGGCCACTGGAGGTGCACCTCAGGTTCCTGTTGAACAGGTGGAAAAGCTGGCCTGCGGGTGTACTAAGATCCAAAGTGTGGACAACCACAGTGATTGGAGATGCCCCGATTGGCATGGTCCAATCCCCCAGTCCCACAACTAGAGGATGTGCCAGGGAGATGGCATGTTGCATGGCAAGGCACAGAGCCATGCATCTGACAGCCTTGCCAGGTGGAATGGGGAGGGGGGCAGGGAGCCACAGTAGCAGTGGTGTTTGTCTGCTCTACGGCAGGACACAGTTCTCCGAGGGAAAAAAAAAAATAAATCACAATGTAGCTACATAGGGCTCTCTGGAACAAAGCCCTATGATGTTGTTACATTACAACATAGACAATACATGGATGCAAACAGAAAGAGATGGGAGAGCAGGTCATCATATATTCTCCTCCGATCAAATTTATGCTAAATAGGTGTCAGTTACCCAAATGAATACACTCATAACAGATGTGGCATCACAAAGTACTTTAAAGCCCAGAATATGATTCAGCACTAACAGACTCTCATTCATCATCAATACTGTATATTCAGCACTTGTCAACAAGCTTGAGGAAGATTATTCATTAGACAGACAGACAGACAGACAGATGCCCTGTTCTGACCTCTCAGCAGCCATCTATCAAATGCCTGATTCATTTAATGAGCAGAAATCCATCATCTCCACCATTTGTAAGTATATATCTAAATTGGTTTATTTATATGTGACCAAGTGATATTTAACCTAAAAAACCCAGAATAAAGTGGAACACGAGGCCACTATGCTCAAAAGATCAATTTATTTACAATCGAATAAAATACTTTAAAAACTTCAATTTGATTGATATAGCTGGACTTAGTTGACCAAACAAATGGATCAAAGAAAAATAAAGTGAGACAATCTGGTATCCTTGGGGAGGCGCAGGTAATGTTACACACCAAACTAATACCATGCACGGAATTAAAACTGAAACAAACAAATAACTCCAAACACATGCAAAAACTACTCCCCTGTTGAACCCTTCCTTTTGGTACAGCCAAATGTCTAAAACAAAACAAAAGATGTAGTGTAAAATATTTGAATTAATAATGGAGTCACATAACCCATTCTGCTTAGGCATACCTTCTATCTTTGCCTCAGCAACCTTTCCAAGATTCCTCATCCTCATCCTCACCGAACAGAACTTTCCAACAGACAAAGGCCTCTACTGCTCTCAGGTGTGCCGAGTTTGTAAGAAGAGACTGAAATGAACTCTCCAGCCCTCTCTCTGCCCCCTTGGTTCACTTCTGCCATATATGCTTGAAACCCACCATACCGTACAATTAATGGTATTAACAAATCTCAAGCATGTCTAACAAGCAGTATGACACACAACGTTGCCATAGAGATGAACTTCATTGAAATAATCAAAAATCATTATGTTTTTGATTAAATAGAGACCCTAAAATGCTGACCCAGAACTTGACAAGACCTTGAAGGGGATCAAATTGTTATTTTATTGCACAGACAACAGGATTAAAAAGATGAAGTCCTTAGGGGGATTCAAACAGCTAAGGCAGGCAGACCTCCAGGTGAACATAAACAGTTGGTAACATCTGGCACTGAATGAGCGTGACACTGGTCCTTAAATATTGAAGGTGATGATGATAAATGATGATGATGATGGAATGCAGGTGTGCTGACCTGCCCCAGGGCCACTGCTCTGCCTCTGCCTGGAGGAAGGGAGAAACAAACCATTACAGCAGGAAAAAACAAATACATGCACCTAAACTGATAAAAAAAACAAACTCTGACAACAAGTGCTTTCTAAGAAAAATAAGAAGTGAATTCTAAAGAGAAATTTTAAAGAGGAAAGTTACTTCCATGAGACTTTTAAACAGGGAGTTCAGCTGGAAGGATCTGGAGAGCCTTCAAGTTATTTAACAGGACTGCAGGTAAATGTTTTCCACATTTTGCAATTACAAAGCTGACACTAGGGACAGATACATTAGCGCTCCCTTTTCCGGAGATCTGTCATAAATAAAGTCATTAGTCAGCTTTTTAAAAAAGCAGAAGAAAAAAAACAACAACCTTTAAGTCAATATTTGATGTACACACTATTAAAATACGTACCGTCCTGGGTACACTTTCATAAAGTTGCCTCTTCATTTCATTCCAGAGTTATGTAAAGATCAAAGCTCCATTGGGGCCATGCCATAGAGTCCTCATTTATCCTGTTGCCTAAGATTACTTTTTATAACTCAGTTGTTATGATGAATTTGAAGGTATCAGAAACTTCCCTGGTGGTACTTCTTGTGCAGGACAGCATGATTGGAATAGATTTTCTACTTAAATAGGATAGACTTCAACCTTGAACACCACTGTGAATCTGCCACAACATTAGAGAGCGAGTCATTTATCTACCAAACAAGACAATGCTGGTTTATCTGCATTTAGTCTTCTTACTTGATTTTCCTCCAGGGTGGCCAGATCACATTGTGGGAGAGCAAATAACATATGGATTACCATAAAAGCTTTAGATACATTTGCTCTTCAGTAACATATAAAGCCTTTTAGATGTCTGTGCGCCATTTCCATTTGCATGAAATATGTGGTGCGATGGTGATATGGGTGGAGGGAAGTTGACGTTTTATATTCATATATTTCAAAGAATGCCGTTCTCTTTGGTGGATTAAAAGGGTTGCTTTTGAAAATAGAAGCGTGGAGATGCTTCTTTAATCTGTGCTTAAAGAAACTTTCTGGCCATCAGCATTAATCCTGCAGCAACAATAGACGTGCTTCCGGGTAAAAGCTTGAAGTTGGAAAGGCATCAGAGGTGTCTTCCAACAACAGAGAGATGCTGAAAGTAGAGACATATATGGGATGAGAGATTGCCAGAGGAGCTGTTCATCCCGTTCCTGTCCACTGCCGACACATGTAATGATGAACGAGGCGCTGAGAGATAAATCAAATATCTTGTATCAAAGATGGGTATGCACTGTCCCTAGAAAAGTCTGGCTAAAAAAGTACAAAAAAGGGGCTATTTTACAGTTTAAAAATGATTCATGATTATATGTTGTTTAAATGATATTACATCACAAAATTACAGTGACAGCTATTCTGATTTATTAATTGATTAGATTCTGTGTTTTTAAAATTAGCGTTAATTGTTAATTGTTGCTCTTTCACTTTAGGGTCACACTGGGGAATTATTATTACTATTATGTCTGTGCTGGATTACAGTATAAACCAATGTCATCCACATTTATGATTGTTTGCAGTGCTTATATACTAAATACTGTTGCCATGGAGCACAGAGATCACAAACCTGAAAGACCGTTGCACACCATTGCACATTATGTGTGCATGTTGGATGACCTGCTTTGTTCTCCCTTGGACTCAATCAATGGGATAGTTTCATGGAGTAAAAAAAAAACTATTCTTCCTTTGCTCCAGGCAGGCACACATCCTTCAGAAAAGAAGCTGTCTTCGTCACCAAGACCAGTACCTTCCATTTATTGTTAAAGCTTGTACTACTGTAAACTGGGGGGAAGGAGCAATAAAATCTCTTGCTATCTGCACTTGGACTCTCTTAAAAATCCTGAATGTCAGGGAACAGATTTGTCTCAATTATTAAAACAATATTTAGATGATGCAGAAGTGAGAGGATCTGGCTTTAAATGTTATGAAAATGATGAAGAGGTGGATGTTTTACATTTGTCAAGCTTAGCTGCTTTTGCTTCTGAAACATAATTATAGTGTTTTGCAGTGAGTGTACCACGCACGTACTGCGGATCTGAGCAACTGCATGACTTGGCAAGTACAATTACATAAAAGATCTTTTGTATTGAGACCATCTATTTTCATCCATACAATAATCACCTGTTATTACAAGATAGGAAAATATGACATCACGTAGATATAAAGGGACTTGCATGTAAGATTATAGTGTGGAGTTTATCAAGGTGAAAATAGTGTAGCATTGTGGTTTTGGCGTGTCACCAAGGCAACCAGCAAAAAGGCATTTGTTAAAGTGACAGCGGCATTGTAAAAAGAATGTATTTTAACCCTGATCATGAAACCTAAATTTAACCTGGAAGTGGCAAAAGTGCTTCAGTGAAATAATGTGCGTTACTCACCGAATGTAACCCAGAATTTGGGGGGACAAAACTCAATTGTTTTAAATTGTTGTTAAACTCTTATCTCATGGTTGAAAGCACTGTTTTCCTTCCACTGATGAATCATATTTCCCTCAGAAAAAGCTCTATATCGATTTGATTGTTTTGATGGGATTACTTGGTTAAATCTTTCTATTCTTTGTAAAGACATGTATTTTCAACTAACAAATGAATAAATACATAAAGGTCTTAATTAGTGGCAGGTCTGCAAAGGCTTTGAGTCCATTAGAGACCAAAAGTAGAGGTTCCTGTCTTTACAACGTGGGTTTTGATGTCACTCTACAACTCAAGTTGATATAATTTACAGCAGCACTGACTGTGAGGGTGAAAAGAAGCTATGCTGTGCAGGGCCAACACATAATTGCATGCATACATTTAAGCATTTGAATTAGTCAGACGAGGCATCAATATTGGAATTTTTTTGGCACCCCTATTTGATTTTTGCACCATGCCATAAATATTCAATGTCCTGGAAAAATCCTACTCTATTTTGTTAACATGAAAAGTGTCCTTTAGATTACAGCTACTCCAAGATAAAACCAACACAGTTCTTATGTATCAGTCATTCTGAACAGACTCGTCCAGGGTTCCACTGCACCCGTCTGTCTAGACTGGTCCAGTGTTTCCTTTCGCTTTCATCTGGTTTCTCTTGTCTCATGCTGTTTTCTTTTCAAAATCTTTCCTCTGCAGTCTTCTGTGATTTCACTCAAAGCAGGCAAAGTCTTTTGTCTGTCTCATTCTGCTTTTCCGTTTGCACAAGACTCTCCCACCTCTTCTCCCAAGTCTCATTCCTTCCACCCATTTTATCTATACCTTTATCATTAACATCATCATCCTCCGCCGGTTCCCCAGACTCACTTCCCACCTGCTGCATCCTGGAGGCTCCTCGTGCTGTCTTATCTCTGTGCACAGCACTCCACTGTGTTTCATGGGCAGACAGCTCAGACTTTTCCTTCATGTTGTTCTTTATCTGCCTTCCTCTGCAGTGAAAGCAGGTACTGACCAGTCAAAATTAGGAGAGAGAAGCTGTCTAATTAAGCACAGCAGCAGGTCATCTGCCCTTTCATCCATCATCAATTCACCAGATGTGAAAAACACATACAAAGGACAGACAGAAAAATAATACAAAAACAATGCAGCAAGTAATTTGAATAATCATCCTCATTAAATACCAAAGTTCTTCAAGCAAAAACAGATGCTGCTATAAGCTATTGATTTCATCTTTCCTATTTTTTTTTTTACAGGTGCCTTATCATCAGTTTTCTTGACTATCTTAAGATGGATGACTACCCTATAAGAGAACTTTTACATATTAACTTACTTGAAATTCATTAATGAACCCCCTGCCACTCAATTGAGATTAAGAAGCTGATAACAGAAATGATCTTTTAGCGCTTTCTGAAGCACTGTTATCAGGTTTTGATGAAAAGTACAGAGGTTAAGGAAAGATGAGAGCAGAAATTCAGAAGAATTCAGGAAAAGACAATCCACATATATGTACAATACAAATCATGCTGCATTACACTTTTTTACAGTTTTCGTCGTATGCACTCACCATTACAGCTTGTGTGTCTCTTTAGGATGGGCTTCCCTGTAGCAAAGAAGAAAAATACACAATGCTGAAATAATCTTTCATACAAGTCATTGTGATAATAGATCTACTATCATAACTCTTTTAAATGTTCCCTAGAAGCTCCACAAATCTGCTTTTATTGTCCTTCTACACTCTCTATACATGAAATAAGCTGCAAAATACCAGCAGTTTACAGACACTTCCTTCTTTTTCAGAGTTTTAAAGTTATTTGAATAATTTCCTCTAAATAAAGCTGTTGTCTTTAATAGATTTTAAATCATCTTTTTTATGTGTAACTTATGTGAAACTCTTGCATATCAATGGGGGGTGGGGGGGGGAGGAACAAATCAAAATGATATGATATTTAGTATAACATTATTACAAAAACTGGTATATTATAAAATGAAAGAAAGGTCTATAAACTGAAATATATTGCTGTAACAAGCTGCTCACACCCTGTTGTCCTCGTATTTATTCACACAAATCCAAGTGAGAACAACTGTAATAAAAAAAGGCTCACTCTGAATGTTGGAGCCGCAATGAATTGTGAGAAGGAATTATCTCCTTTCCTCTCATAAAGTACCAGTGTTTCCTAAGCTAATGGATATAAGAGGGAAGTACTGAAGATCCCTTCCATGTGAGAGTTCAGCCAGATCTTTTAATCATGGCTGCAATCATGTTCCTTTCACTCAGTTAGAGAATTGTTTATAATTAGGTTATCATATAGTTTCAATTTACACGAGGAACTTCTCTGTCCTTCACAATACTATTAATATACAAGAATATTTCTTTTTTTCTATTCAAAATGTAACAGTTTAGAGCGACTATGTCACCAAAATGAATGCCTGGCTAGAGAACCTCTTGTAAAACAGTGAAGCTCCACTCGTGTTGATATTCAAAAGATTCCCTTTGAATTAATTAAACGCATCATTTTTGGGCAACAAGCAGGAAAACCAGTGAGATGCCAAGCAAAAAGCACATGGTAGCATTTAGTGGATGTTTAGTGATTTAACACATGACCAGCAACATGTCAGTTTGATTTTAATGTCTACACCTATGGGCCCTGGTGTCTTGAATGCCTTGCAGGTGAAACCACTTCTCATGTGGCTTCGAAGGCCATCTGGAGCGGGACACAACACGGTTTTGATGAAATAAACCAGAACACATTTCTCTGACCTTGGGCAGTGATCTCAAACAATGCAGGGAATTTATGAGCGTCAGCAGCAATATTTTTTCTTTCAATTGTTCTTAAGGAAGAACTTATAGGTTGTCATGTGAACTGACCGGCCATTTCAAAATTGAAGTCACAACCGGCCAAGCAAGAACTCAACTCACAACATCTCATCAGCCATCTGGACGTAACTCAAGACGAGGCACAGAGCCAAATTCAAACAATCCCTCCTCGGGGCTGTTGGGCTGACTGATAAGGTGCTACACAGCAGCCCTGACCCTGCTCGGCTCTCTGTTTTTTCCAATAATGGCGCACACTCATAGTGGCATATCCTTGCTGCCAAACAGCGTAACTGCTGATATAAGTGTCTCCATTACACAATGTGCGACTATAGGCTGTACGTGAGTGCTGAAATACACGAAACAGGGCAGGTCTCATGGTTGCATTCCACCGTGAGGCCCATTGAATAGAAACCACAGGACCCATAATAAAACCCAGCAGTTGTAAAACATGACATATGACAGTAGCAGAGTAACCTGAGAGATTTGACTGCAGATCTCATGACTAACATTACAGGAAGTACTGGCTATGCACTCATGAATGCTGGTGTTTATTTAAGCCATTTGAAGTGTTAAAACAAATATTTCACCATTAAACCTCATGGTTACCTTATACCTTGAACAAGCACTAATGGCAGTGTGCACTTTTCTTTATGATACCCATGGCTGGGAAGGCCATTATATATAAAGAACTACCACACCACCTTTGGTGAATTTGTAACAAGGACTTCCTTTCCCAGGCCTGCTCTGCTGACCTTACCTCTCCCTGTACCTCCATTTGCCGTGACCTTGAAGACAGCTCACCTAAATCTGGCTTGAATGATCCCATATGACTTACTAAAAGCCACACAACCCGGTCATGTTCAAAAACACCAATATGAGCAAAGAGGAAGCAGCTCCAGCTCAGACAGCCTCAGTATTTCCAGCTTTGATGCACTGCCAAGCAGTCTTTCTCCAGGCTGCAGCACTCCCTGTCCCTTCTTCAACCTTAAGGGCTGCCTCCTTCTATACAGATTAACACAGCAATTTTATTCATGGGAATCAGCCTGGAGCCTGTGCTGCACTGATCCCATAATCTCCACGTCAGATGGATTACCTGACTCTTAATCATTGATACGATTGACACATCCATATCAGAAGGAGCAGTTCCAATCAGTGGCGCCGACGTCTGCTCTAAAGTGATAAAAAATTAGAAAAAAGTTTCAGAGCAAAGCGCATTTAAGTGCGTCTCTTCTTTTGCTTTCACATGTGACTCGGGGATAAAATGATCTGCTTCCCTCTTAATGGCATTTTTCTGATTCTGCTCATCCAATCTTTGAGAAGGAAAACCTTCAACTGGCTAATAAAAGCTGGTCATTAAGAGCACATTATGACTCCATCTATCATTCATGTGAACAGCTTAATATCCCCTACAATTTCTGGCAGATTCCTTTTTTGGATCCTGTTTCTTTTGTCTCCTCCTTTTCTACCATCACACCACCCTGCTGCCACACTGACAGCAACCTGCGGAGCAGAGTGAGCCGCAGATACGTTTCTAATGACTTGCTTGCTGGCAATCTCAGAGGCCTCTGTGTGATAGGCAGAAATGATTAATGAGCAGACCAAATGGACCACAAGACAGCCTTCAAACACATCTACATTTTTTCTTCTGACATTTTAAGAAGCTGACTGAAATAAAGAGATCTAAGAGTACAGCCTTGATGGATTCCACACTGCTGCAGCAGCAGTATCTCTTTTTTTTTTTTAGTTTAGAAGAATCAATCACCTGTTTACTGTCAAAAACAGACGTAAGATATCAAGCATTTCGGTCTCTAAAGTTAACATCAGTGTTCTGTGTTCCATTAGCACCCCTCTGTGACTATTTGCTTTATCATCACTCATTAGCTAATTACTTCAGCTGTACATCTTCACTCTTTTTATTCATTCACTGACAAAGTGGCTTGCAAAAGATTTCAAACCCCTTGGGGTCTTTCCTTTTCTTTCCTTCTTTTTTTCACAACAACCTGACATTCAAATGGTCTTTATGTGCAATGGACACACAAAATAATCCAAATTAGTGAAATGAAATGCACATTTAGTGGCTTTGCTACGAAACCCCCTAAATGATTTCATAATCAAATAATTATTTATAATGAAGTCCATCTGTGTGCAATCCAAGTATCACATGATCTCACTATATATATATTTATATAAATGCAACAACACTAATAAAGAAGCAATACCATGGAGACCAAACATATCAGGGATAAAGTTGAAAAAAAAAATAAAAATACAAATCAGAGTTTTATTATAATATCCAAAACTTTTTAAAAAAGAATAAATTCCCATAGAGCACCATTAAAACCATTATCTCTAAATGAATAGAATACAGTACCACAACAAATCTGCCCAAAGAGAACTGCTAACCAAAACTCAGACCAAGCAAGAAAAGGTTGAAGGTAATACTGAAGGAGCAGAGACTGGTGTATCTGTCCATAGGACTACTATAAGCCATACCCATCCATCCATCCATTTTCTGTACCGCTTAATCCATGCAGGGTCGCGGGTGGGCTGGAGCCTATCCCAGCAA
>JAOXYM010000001.1:7905935-7920398 GCA_028567055.1 Leptatherina wallacei
CATGGGATCATGTGACCTGCAGCGCTTTGCTTTACGGCTCCCCCTCTATAAACACAGAGGGCTCTGCTTTGTGCTACGTTTTCCTCAGATTTGTCACGGCTGAATGACGTAAGGTGAAAACGGTGTCTGAGGAGGACATAAAGAGAAAGACTGTTGAATTTTGCAATAGTGTCGTGTGGCCTTTGGGAAGTTAGAGGTTTAGCACCCCTAGTGGCCAAAAGTTACAGGGTATCCCTTTTAAGATTATCTCAAACGTATACTTTAATGACTTTTCAGCTATTCTGCCCAGTTTTAAACGTTTCTTACACAAAGTAATAAGTTACATTACTTTAATGAAAATACTAAGTTAGATTTTCATCACTGATTGTATTTGAAAAGTACTGCTCAGATGCTTTTCATTGTTTATTACATCAATCATAGAGGAACTTAGGCTCTTGACACATTCTTGAAACCTGTAAATGTTCATATACCTGCCAATTGTTGCACATTTGGAGACTTTTCACATACCACACGTTGCTTATGATTATGAACATAATCTAAGCAGCTCAACAAGAGCATCTTAAAAATCTTAGATCACCTGCATTAAAGCAAATGAACAAGTAAAATCCATGTGTGGTTCCAGGCCTTAACTCCCTCTTTGTTCAACCGCCCATTCCTTTTTCATGCTTTGCTATGCAGACACACCCTTGTACTAGATACACACACACACATTCATGTCAACTCCGTCAACATACCTGCTGGGCTCAGATTACAAAGTCTTCACTATGGTAAAGGAAATACCCCTAAGGAAAGCAGCATGGGAGGTAGTGTTGTTGGCCGTCTCTCCAAACCTTTTCACTCCACTATGTGCTGTAATGAGCTGCAGTTGGTGAGTGCAGTGACAGTTAATAAAAATGTGAAGCGTATGGGAATGGGCATTTTGCCCCGTTCCCAATCTTTGGGAGGTTGTGTTCAAACACATGGGAACCGATATGTTTGTACAGATTGCTGAATAAAACATAGCTGGTGAATGAAAGGCTTTCACAGGAGACATAGGACGACCTTCAATCAATCTGTTTTATCTCTTCATTTTGTTGTTCTTATGTTTAAAATCATCCTCTAATAAAATATTACATCCCGTTCAATTGAATGGTGTTTCCATACTTATGACAAATCATGTGTTCCACTGTGTATATAAATAGTTTTTTACTGTCAACGGATGACTTCGTTTTTATGTATTTCTTAGAATAAACATGAAACGTTAAGTAACACCTGTGTGTGTGGACACAAAGCCAGGGAAGGTGATTAGAGATAAAGATCCAAAGATGAAGCGAAGGAATTTAACCCTTTTGGCTTTGACCTGCTTTCATCGTGACCAACCACACACCATCAATCACTATCTGCAGACCAGCAACGGCCAAATAGTGTCCCTCCTCTAATGACAGGAATGCAGCAAGAAGCAAAGAGGGTATATATCAGTGACACGTAGTATAAAGAAGAATTATCTGTAACATTTTGTACATTTGTAATTAGTTTTCTTGAGGAACAAACAAGTTTTTACTGAGACATAAGTAAACCTGAAGGCTTTAGAATCAAAGCAACCTATCTCATTTAACTGCAGGACATACTGAGAGTGCCTCGGGTAAAGAAAGTGGTACAAAATAATCAATTCCAGCTCGTGGATATATAACAATAAACATATGAGCCTATAATTGTGACACTGTAGTAAATCACAGATATGTTTCCAGATAAACAAGATGAGAGAATGATTTGGACTGTGGTGACTGGCCAAACAGATTCTGAAGGTTGTTTGATATATGACAGGATGTTTGCAGGGTCTCACATGAACCCTGCAATGTGAGTAACAGACTGCTTCTTAATCAAAACCATTCAGCACGCACAAGATACATCATTTACTGTGACTACATGTAGCTCAAACATTCATGAGTACTCCATGCCTGGGTCACCTAAACATGTTGCTAAGTTTACACAAATGAAGCAATGCTTAGAAGAGGGGGAGGGAGGCAATTTAAAAACATGTTAATTGATGTATGATGAATGTGCAGGGTTTTTTTTACAACCTGCTCCCGCCCTGGGAACAATCTGCAGCCTGACAGACGGCACTACCAGGCAGGACTAGGAAGCTAAGGCTTGTCAACAGGGATGAGGAGATGTGCACACAGCGCCCAGCCTGGAGCTTCACTGTTTGGAGTTTAATACCTGTTGAGTGGACAGAGATTTAGTGAGCTTCAGCACAAAAATCCCAGCTTAATGTTGTACAGGTGTATCTGTCCTCTCGGGTTAAACTCGCCTCAAGGCAGCTGGCGAAGCTAACTACAGGAGCCTCAGTCTGCTGGGAAATCATTTGGACACCGCGGCAAAGCAAAGACTCCTCATAAAAGATGCAAGGAGATGGCACAAAAAAACGAACAAACAAAAAACCCAATACACAGCAACACGCATTGTAAATTGTATTCAAACATAACAGCTTCGATGATAATATGATTCTACAAATGGGGGGTGCAGGAGGACGCTGTTCAAGCTAGAGAGAAAACAATGATTATTTTATGATCTTGGTACAGCAGTTTGGATTTCTTGAGATCACAAAAGTATTTCACGCTCTCGTAACTTCACAGCTCGCATGCAGTGCAGAAACATCAGATTGTCTTTATTTTTACAAAGCAAATGTGTCTTTTTCTTTTGCAATGTTACCAAACTCAACATTAATAATTAAACAAGTTGTAAAAGTGAATCATTAGCGAAATTAGAGATTGCTTTATTGTGCTGTAGCTGGTAAGCCCATTCAATGGCAAATGGAATTCATATTGATTGCATGTAGAAACACTGACGCTCTTTTGGTTGATGGCTTTAGTCGTCTGTGCACGGCAGGTCCTATTCTATGGACGACCAGGAGAGTAATTAAAAAAGCAATACAACATTTTCATGATGATAATATCTAGTAATCTATATTAATTAATCATCATAAAAATACTGTATTGCTTTCTCAATGACCCTCCTGGTCCTCCATATACAAGTTCTTATCGAGAGTTCAATGAATGAAAGAATTGCAGGTCAGTGAACTGTGGACAATCCCACATGAGGCCATACCCTTTCCACACCCGCCTGCAGTCTGGCTGGGCTGAGCTTGTCATCACAGGATCTCCCACAGTAATAAACAACCAGGTAACATGAATAATCTTTAAACATAGGTGGATACATCTCTTTCTGTTACTGACATGACATATCATAAACTTCCACTAATCACTATTAGAATCAAACACCAATAAAGGTGAAATGTGACAAACATTGACAAATTTAATAACAACCGGTACATTAACCTAATCACAATGACAGTTGCTAAATTAGTAAAACATCTACATTGGCATCATTTCTAAGCCTTACGTTTATCAGACATAAAGACGACTTGCTGAAAAAACTAGCAACCACAATAACGTAAATCACTGTTTTAAATGACCAAAGAAGTGTAACACAACTAAGATGTAGTGGTTTTAACATAAAAAAAACAAACAGCAACAACAAAACCCAATACAATGCACTTCTAAAGCTTCAGATTTTACTACCGTTTAATGTCAAGCTAAAAAAAATTGCATAGTGATCAGCTTAATAAGTGTTAGTGATCTTTTTCAAAACATTAATACAATAATACAGAGCACTAAAGCAAGTCAAAACACCATTTAACACCCCCAGTATATTTTAGTATTAAAGCTATTTGAATTAAAACCAAATATTCTAAACTACTGGCACCTCAGTGGCTAATATTTAGCAAAAAAATTACTTGGGTCATCTCACAAGAGCTTCCAAACAATTCAAATTTGGGGAAAACTCTGCTGATGCCTACTAATGGATTCTCATAAGACTGTAGCGTATTAGCAGTGATTTGAGTAGAAGTTTCATATTTGTGGACGGTTTTGTTGGGTTTTACTCGCATATTTACATGGGAAATTCTTAAGAGGAAGCAACACTAGCACACAGTGCTCTTTGATCTAGAAACAGCCATGCGCCCCCTGCAGGAGATTACCGGCAACTACACCTCTTAACAATCGATTGGTAGCTTTGTCTCGTATGGGTTATATTAAGACAATAATTATTTTTCCCTTATATATTGATTTTTTTAAACATGTTTTCTCTTTTTTTTTCATATGATAGCCTACTTTAGTAAAAAAAAGTTTTCTACTTTCATTCAGTAAGGCTTTGAATAATTCAAGGCCCACAACCAAATTCCAAAATATTTGTAAATGGTCCTCATTGTTTCTTAAAAAAAAAAAAAATCTCCAACTTTTCAATTATTTATAGTTCTCTGTTGCTTCCTTCCAGCTTACCTGCACATCAGCTTAGTCCTGCACTGCTGAGGAAAGATTGGTTTTCCTCTGCAGGACTGTGGACGGTAATGGAAACATAATGCTTTTGACATCATTATAGCAAACAAGCTCATGCGGTCATCATCTTAGGCCTGGAGCAATAACCCATGAACTGTATGAAAGAAATACTTTGTTACAGAACCGAGGCGAACATGAGAAGCAAAGGATGTGGATTTTACAAAGTCAGACATTAAATCAATTTTGGTCTTTGCATCATCTTTGTGTCAGATATGTCTTGCTGTTTGGTGTTTCACTGAGTTTCTTTCATCATCCCACTCTTTTCTACCACAGGAAACGCTTTAATTCTTTGCTCTACATCTAAGATGGAACAAAAGACTTAGGATATAGCTGTGACCCCTTCTGTCACTTGACCTCTCTCTTCTTTGTAACGTGACCCGTCATTACCCTCTATCTTTTAGTTTAGCTTTCCAACCAATGTTTACACCAATCTCCTGAACACTAATGAAAGGCAGCTTTCAAAGGTGGACTGTTTTTTCTCCACCAGTGCGAGGCAAACCAAATTTCTCAGGAAACTGTTGAGAGCTGGAAATACCATGACCTCCTGACAGTTTGTCCTTTTGAGAAATTCCTTCCTTTTTTGTTAAAGTGGGAAGTCAAATGTCACATTTACATAGGTCTTATCAGGTAAATGGAAATGACTGACTTGAGTTGCAGAATTTTTTTCGAGCTCTAAGAACCTGTACAGAAGGTAATTTTCTACCCAAAAGAATAAGTTTGCAACTGGTCACAGCCCTGAAACCACTGATGTAGAAACACAGCTTATTTAGTTAAAAAGCTAACCTGCATCCTGAAATTCAAATGGGGTCAGTTTGACACTTGCCATCAATATATATCATTTTGAAGACCGATCATGCCCTCCAATAAGGCATCAGCAGTCTGGTACTGTAGCTGCCTTCCCCAGGGCAACAGGCCAAAAACTGCGTATGAAAAGCTCAAAGAACATGAGAAAGAGACTGAGGTGCTTAGCTTTCAAACTTCCCTGTAAATAATCTAATATAAAATATATAATAATTTAATTATATATATATATATTTGTATACTAAATTATATGTGGAAAAAGAAGTGGAAATGAATTACTGAGAGAAAAATAATTCAAAACGTTGTATCGTTTAAAAACAAAATACTACGACATTATAATTTCCCTTCGGGGATTCATAATTACATTGAATTTAATCTTTTCAAAATCAATGTGTACTTTATCAGATTAGCAATTAATTGAATAAATTGATATCTTTGGGAGTTTTTTTTTCCATTTTGTTTGTTTTTGTGAGTGAGTTTTTTAGCCTTTCTTACAGAGAGCTAAAAGAAAAGTTTGACAATCCTCTCGTGTTTTCATAGTTATTTTGTAGCCTGCTGGCTTAGCTTACCATAAAAGCTACAAACCAATACGTCCACATTACAAACTGTGCCCAGCAGACGTCTCGGTATCATTTCTAAAGCGTGGATCAACAAGGCTACCCACTTCAGATAAAACATGCAGTACACGATTTCACAACAGATGACTGAAAAAAAAACTGTTTATTGATGAATCAAATAGATTTTATGGCAGCAACAGAGAGTTGCAAGTAAGGAAAAAGTCAGCAGTGGAAGTAATACTTCACTATATCAAATACACAGTGAAACATAATCAAAGTAACACTTGCGTCTGTGTTTTCCTGCTGTGGCTTTGGACCACTCCACCCTGGTCAAGGAGCAGTAGCGCTCTCCTCCACGCTGCATCCTGTGGTTTGCACCTTAGTGTAAAGCGATTCACAGGGCACCAGGATAATGAGCCCGAACACACTTCAAAGCTTTGAAGAACCACTGCAACACCAAAGTTTACAAAGGAATGCTAACTTTCATGTACTTGTACCTCCACCGTCATCTGACCTCAATTTTACTGAACTTTAATGTAGACACCGGAAGGCTGAGAAGGTCAAACTTCTCTAACAGCGCAAGATGTTTTTGCACAGATCTGTGGAGGCCATGCAGCCTAAATGCAAACGGAAACAGAGATTAATCAAATCATATTCACGTACATTTATCTCCTTTGATTTCTCCCTCAGACGTTTGTACTGATGTTGAATCATTTAATGAATCCAAAACAAATCTAAACAGGAATAATGTTGCAGCTCTCATTTCAAAGACTGTAAAATTTTAATGGTTTTAGATTGTCATTAAGAATATTTTAAGTCCTAAATATCATCTTCATTTTACCTGAGGGGAAACAAAAGTATTAATGTTTTAGTAATTTGTAAATTAATGAGTAGCTAATCGTTTTGCACTGCTCAGAGGCTAATTCAGAGTTAATCACGAGTGATTCATGAAAGAAATGGAAATTTACTGCGAGCCATAACCTATTAATTACCTAATGTTTCATTAATGCATTAATCCAAGTCTGTTCTCCAGTAACTCATTATCTACCATATAGTGTTTGATTTAGAGCTATGTCAGAGTTTATCAGATGACCCTTAAATGCTCATTCTAATTTTCTGTAATCATATTGTGTCACTCAAACATTGTATGTATGTTTTAGCTATTGTATTTTCATTAAGCTGGTGGAAATTATATTCATCTTACAGATTTAAGATGGTATCTTAGGGGTTCACCCAGAATGTGCTTGTTTTTTTATGTTACATAAAAAACTCACATTTCAACTGTTCTGTTGACACAAACCAATAGAAGATGCTTTTGAGACTATTACAGGTTTCCATAGAAAGGATTGCCTGCTGATTGACTCTTGTAGATCACAGACCTATACACATAAATAAGATATAAGTATTGCCCTTGCTTAACAGAACATTTTGCCATTTATGTTTTAAAAAGAATAAGACACAGAACCTGGAGTAACTCATTAGAAATTGCTTAAAGACAATGTTTTCATTCAATAGTGTCATTATTTACCTGGTAACTTCCATAAGTATTTGCAGTATATGCAATCAGTTTCCTACCTGTGGGCTCCACCTTTCTGCTCTCTGTGCTACAGAGTAGGAGTACAGTCGACTTCAAATGCCCTCATTAAGAACTTCTCTGGTTCTTTGGTCAGATGGCGAAACAAGTTCAAATTGTAAGTGAAAAGCAGCCTATTAAGACTTTGTATCAACGTATGTTCACCATGACATTTTGAGACTGCTGATAGGATCTGATAAAATCTTCATTTTATAACCACAGTTTCGTCTGAAAGAAAGAATCCAAGTTGAGACAAAGTATGTGCTGTGATTCAAGTTGTAGTTTTTTCCACATGGTCAAGACTTCATGCACAACAAACAACGCAGGACAAGCAACTTGCAGGTATTACTGCTTCTGACCATGCAGAGCAGAAAAGAAACGTTCCTGTTGCAGGGGCGAAATGTCGCTCTTGGAGATGTTTGTCCAAAAAGTCACAAAATTTGTTGCTGGTTAAGGGTTTGGAAACAAGTCACTGAGGATGTCTAGTACCAAAACCTCCAAAACAAGTTGGTGTCAGTGTTCCATTTTTATGAAGTACAGCTCTAAAGCCTAGCAGACAATCAGCTGCTAATTCTAGCTAGCTGTTTGAGGGTGAGCCAAACTAGCTAATAAAAGAATATATTTTTGTGTTATATGGCACATAAATGCTGTTTAAAACCTCAAAATGCACAATATGGCCTCACTTGCATCATAGAACATTGATAACTGCCTAAATTGCTTCATAAGAATAGATCAATATCACTGTAAATACCCCATCTTGCAGAAGATGAGAAAACTGATAGCCTGCATCCATACAGCAGCCAAGCAATTTTATTTGTCTTTATTCATTATCTAGTGAGAAATCTTCTCTATGTGCAATACTAAGCCAGGATGTTTGTTATCTGTAATAAGACCAAACACCCCTTTCATTTCAATTTCTCTTTCATGACTAAGCTTGAGGCACTCAAAGATATAAAATGCTGGACAGAGGTTCCTTTAAAGTCTTCTAAAAGAAGACTTCTTGTGCATAGAAAATTGAATAATTCAGTGGTGAATTCACGCAGAGATAAAGGCTTTCTGGATGAATAGCATAGTCAATGAACTGAATTTCTTAGCTCAGGAGGATTCATAATCATTCTGGGTTTTTAATTAATACTATGATAAAGTTCCAGTAATCATTACTCATACTGAGTGCTGAATAATGGACATGCAATGAATGTGTTTTACAGCCACAAATATAAATTTTTTACTTTAAGGAATAACTAAATTAGTCACAGTGAGGATGGGTGTCACTTCATTTAAGAACATGTAATTATTGTATGTGTATGTGTTGTTCTGTGTTTGTTAATTCTCAGAGCATGTGGCATCCTGCCGCAGGGTTCACCCAAGATGCTGTGTGCTGTAGCGGACATGATGCATAGCAGGTGTGAGGCGGCGAGGAGGTCAGACTTCAGCAGCTGTCCCTGCAGACACCGGTCATGTCCTCTCCCATCTGCCCTAATCGTCCCACAAAGCCCCTGAAAACCTGGCTTGAGTTGTGTGTGTGGGTGTGTGTGTGTGTACATTTATGAATATTTGTGTTAAGCAGACGTTGAATTCTCGCTCAACGCAGCCAAAAGTCGTCACCTCTCTATCCAGAATCCCACGGCTTCCCTCCCCCGTACACAACACTGATCCTCCGCAGGTACCCGGCGATCATGGACACATGTGGATTTGACCATGTGTCCATTTAACCAGGAATTATCTCGCTTTGAAGTCAGCAGCCCTCCAGCCTTCATCATCATCATCATCATCATCATGTGTGGGTAAAATTTTAATTATATTTCTTAAAAAGAGTTCCAGTTTCAGAGTGAATTCAAATTACTCAAAAAAAAAGAAAATAGAGAAATTAAACTAAAACAGCCTCAATGTGTTTGACTCCCCTGATGCACTTGAATTTCATGATAACTAATTGAATTTATTCTGTTACAAAAAGATATTGTTTATGATTTATATTTCCATCAGATTTATTTAAACTCAATAAAACATAATTTGACCGGCAAATAAAATGTTCTAAATAGAGGGCAAATGATCTTATTTTAGCTGCCCCACAATCATGGTCCTCATCAAACTAAATCACAAAGGGATTAAATTTTCATTTAATTTAGCGTAGATGTTACATGGAGGATGAATCCTAGTGATCTCCTGACATTTCCTCCTCCGTGACCTGCAGGTTGATATTTTAGCTTTTGATATAATTACTGTATAAACTTGATTTCCAAGAAAATTTCAGACATTTATATTCATATTCCCTTTCAGTGATACGCAGAGCTCTATCACTGAGACTAAATGTTCCACTACTGTGGTTTATGACAAAACACACGTCTTTGGTGCTAATCGTCAGATGTTGTCTTGTCTCAGTAAATGGGCAGCTTATACATTTTTCCATCTGAATGAGTTTGTTCAACACATATCCGTGACACCCCAAAAACAAGTAATTGAATGTTTTTCTCTGTCTGTGTATATCGAGAAGATGCCAATTAAGCCAACGTGTCAAACAAAAAAGTAAACAAAGAAAAAAGGATGGAGTATTTGTTTTACGGTCCATGTGTTATTTGTTGCTGCTTAATTTTACAACTTTCAGTCCAGCCTCCCATTGGGGTTGTCTGGAAAATGTAAGACAAAAATACTGGTTTTTATTTACAGACAAAATAAAATCTAAACAAAAAAAACATGATTAAACATGTCTTACTCTAGACTACTACTTTCTAAAGTTATGTCTTCATTGACAATCTATAAATCATGGAATGGAATCATGGAATATATTCCAGATTTTTTATTTTATTTCCCCTTGATATTCAAGCCATCCAGTGACATTTATCCATATGCCCCTTATATTTGAAACAGGAGTGGCTCCTTCTGCATATTCCGATGTGTAAGCCAGTCTCTCAAGACAAAATGTAATATCAACCTTTGCTGCAGAAATGGTAAGATGGTAATTCTTAACCTGTTATTCTAGGGCAGTGTTCATATTGCACAATACTGACCTGTAATGTTTTAACCCAGCCATACCTGACTGTAACAATGAATTTATCAATATCTCACCCTGAGCATTGCAGGTTGATGTGGTGGTTGCCTCAAACCAAGAATCATGGATTGGACTTTTGTGTGAGGAGTTTTTTTCCCCTCCCTTCCTCCTCCTGTGGGCCAAAAACAAGCATTGGTGATTTTAAATTGACCACAGGTTTGTGTAAGTTATTTTCTATCTGTAAGCCTTGTGATGGACTGGCAACCCATCTAGGGTGTACCCTTCCTCTTAGGATATTTGAGATTGGTCCAGCACCCCTGTTACATTGAAAAGGGGAAAGCGGGTATGGGAAAATAAATAATTAATCACCCTGATCGTGTATTAGTATGCTAAACTCTACCGATCTCAACTGACATATTGCTGGACAATACTTGTACTTGGGGCTGGGGCTTGAATTTGGAGGATAAGTTTGCAGTATTGTGGCACTCTCCTATCTCCTTAGGCATTTTTGAACATCATAGTTATGCAGTTAGAGTTTCATGACAGTTACATGTTACAATTTGCACAGAAAACAGGATTGTAATTCATCTTGCACCTTAAAAGCTTGGTCATTTTACAATTTTTTGATCACATGTGACAGTTTCAAATAATGCAAAAAGTCGGCTTGTGACAATTTTAGACGGCAGACAGGCACACAACAGTTTTGGAGTCCAAAAAGAATTGTAATTGAACAGTTCTCGAGCCTTTACTATAAAAATGCTGCATTTGTGGATCTTAATGAATGCATAGCCACCGCTTTTCTTTTCTTTTCTTTTTTTTTTAACTTGGGTGCATGTTCAGCCATATTAAATGATGAGTAAAACACTTTACAGCATTTTTTATAAAAGAAAAAAAATAAAGTGAATAAATTGAATATTCAAATAAGACATTGACATGTTTTAATAACAATGGATTAATAAAAAAAAGTCACATAAGAAAACAAAGTGAGAACAATGTGGCAAACTTTTTATGACTTGATTCTTCTCTCTATGTTCACAGTTATTTTGACGCTCACCTTACAAGCATTACCATAAACCACCCTGCTGTGACTCTTAAATTTCCAGTATTTTGATTGTTAAATTGCAAATACTAATGACAGGCATATTTGACCTTACGTGATTTTTTAAGTTTAAAATCCATAATATTGCATTCAGAAAATATCTTATAGTTCTTCAACATGTAACCCCACCCCCCAAAAACAAAAAAAACATCAACCAAACTATTGTATTCCAAAGAGAAAGCCATTGACAGATTAATACAGGGCGGTGCTTTTCCATGGTAATCTTAAAATTGAACATCACAATGAAGAAGGGCATCTGAAAAACATCCTCCATATCTGATGCATACATTTTAGATACAGCAAATCCATTCTTACAAATTATATCATACACAAAAAGTTTGAGATAGATCGATAGATTAATCGATCGATCGCCTAAGGGAAATTGTGATAAAAGGTATCTTGAAGAAATATTTATTGTAACAAAACATGACTGACCCACACAGATCTAATAGCAGTCTTACAGAGAAATAGATTGTTTTCAAATATCAAAATACAGTCATTTTACTCAGAGAGATGATGCTGTAACTCAGTGTTACTTGCCTGACGTGCGGTCTATATACGTACCCAATACATAATGTCTGCAAGGCAGAGGAATTTTTACACATTTAAACTTGGTCAGATAAGTCAGTATTCAGTCATCTAATGGAGAGATATTTTTCCATCTTGTACATGTTCTTAAATATTTTACAGACTTTACATAAACTGGCACAGATGTTTGCAAAATTATTCATACCCTCCCATTAAAGAAAAGGCAAAATGATCAATAGTCACTCAAATAACTGGAGACTGAAAAAAGTAATAAATAAAAATTTGCTAAATTAAAATGTAGTGAAATAAGACATTATTTAATTTAAATGAGTTGAAAAAACAATAAAAAAAACAAACAACTGTTCCCATATTAGTTTTATTTGAAAGGGAACATATGTTTCTCCTTGTTTCTAAAGTTTACACAATTTCTTGGAATTTTAATTCAATTATAGTTTTGTGGTTTAGTCAAAATACTCCAGCATTACAGTACTACACTTCCTTTCTCAGCCACTTCTTCACATTTTTTCACCTACAACTAGTTTTAAGAGATGGAGTGAACCTTCAAACATACAATGGACACTACATAACCTATAAAAATATATATATAAAATATATAAAAAATTCTTAATCTTGTTTATAAGGATGGGAGAAAAAAATGGATTCACATAAGTATAACGTTTTTTTTTATTTTGTTTTACGATTTTTAAAATCAATTTTTTTATTCAAAAATCTTTTTTTTTCTTCAAAATTTAAATTTTAAATGTACAGCTTGTTCAAATATATCGCTGCTGAATAGATCTTAAAAAAACTTACTTGTGCATTTTGGGGGGAAAGTAAGGCTCCTTATATAGTCTGTAGACATTGTGTAGCGTTACTAGAGATTCTGAATATGGGAATATTAATATAAATATTAATATGCGAGATATTAATATCTATCCTAATATCCCAACCAAGTCGGGGCACCACCGAAATCCTTTTACCTGTGTTACAGGAAGGTAGGATCCGGAAAACCTTAATTATTTAGCTACAAATTATGCTCAGTCTCATAATCTTAAAGGTACCAGAGTCCTACATATGAATTTACCAAAAATCTTGTCAGGAAACACTCAACAACGACCGATTAAAATAAACCAAAATTTATTAAAATCAGCACACCGGAAAAGACAGGTATTGTGTTTGTGCAGGACTCAATTAACTCAACGTGCTGCTTCGTTTGCACCGTTTATTCCACACATCGATGTCGCACATCATACACTTTACGGCATTGCCGCACATTCCTGCTGCTGTTACCCTTAAAGACACAGTAACCTTTTAGTTAACAGAGTCCAACAGGACACATTAAGAAAACCAATTGCATGTTTTCGAACATAACAGGGAATTCACATTTAAGTCAAACATGCATATAAAGTCATCTCGTGATAGTGTACTGTAACCAGTGCAGCATATAAGAGAGGTTTGATAGTAAGAGAATTAGGTTAGGAAGAGAGTGGAAATAGTTTGTGAATTATTTAAACAGTAGTAAGAGATATATTTAACTTTAAGAAAATTGTGACTAATTTTTAGGTGTTTAGCTTTATTAACGCTTGAAAACACTCAGATTGGGCTTCACAGTAAAATCAATATTATTTTGTTCACTTGTTTATAAGACACACAGCGCAGATAACCAGCAATGTTTCAGAGAAGGTCTCGGTCCTACTTGGTCTGAGGGGTTCTGAAGAATGGCGGCCTTCTTCGAACAGGACCAGTGGAGATCCGGTACTTCCGTCAGCGCCTCTTTCGTCCTTGACGGCTGCTGTAGTCCGAGGAACCTCCTCTCCGTTCTTCCGGGGAAGGCTGATAAAAGCTGATGTCCAAGTTAACTTTGACTTATAGTCAAAATTAATCACACAAGAAAATTTCATACAAGGTAAACTATTTTAGCACCAATCAGCGAGTGCTTATGGTTACTAAGCAACGGGAACTTCCGGGTATTAGAACCGATTCACAAAAAGAACGAAAAACTTGGAAAATTAGGAGGAGGAGATCTAGGTGCCAAAACGCCACAAAGACACTCCAGGGTTTGTCAACATAAAAGGAGTGGAGAGCCTTTTGACCTCTTTCTCCGCCAAGAAACTCTCAATTAAATTTCCAAAAGTCTCAGAATGTTACGACTGTAATGGCGGAGCAACGAGACTCTGGACCAATCACATGCGAGGCGTTTGGCCCGGGCGTGATCACGAGGATGAACAAGGTGGGGGGTTTTATGTACTTATCCATTAAGTTTAAGGATTAAACTTAAACCACTCCGTTCCTAAATTAACGGAATATTACATATAAATGATTGTACTTTGAGACATTTGCATTTTAACTCAATCAGAGTAACAAAACAATCATTCTGTAATATGTCTGTTGAAATTAAGATAACTGTCATGGTTTGCTCTGGCTGTGTGTTTTGTTTTGTTTTAGGTGGGGTTGAGCAGGTTGCTATGGAGGCTCAGGGCGGAGTCTGGAGCAATCATTGCTCACAGCTGCAGCTCATTACCTCTGCTACAAAAGGATCTGCA
>JAOXYM010000001.1:7920498-7947714 GCA_028567055.1 Leptatherina wallacei
TCCAGTGAGAGAACAAAGGCAGTTTAGTTAGTTCACAATAATCCATTTTGAAACATCTCGTCTTTTGGAAGGTAGCTGTACACTACAATTGTCATCATTCAACTTTTCCACATGGTCTGGTCAATCTAACAATCACAAAAATCGCCAATACTGCAAAATTCAAATCGAATCAGCATCCAAAAAATCATAAAAGAATCAATTCTGGAGAAAAGCATATCGTCCCAGCCGTACTTTTATATGCTGGGACCCAACAAACATTGTAGCCCATTTGCTTCCCTTTGTGATTGTTAAAAATTCTACTGTCTTTCCCAAAAGTGTTAGATGTTTGGATGCTAGATGCTGATTTATTGTTGAGGGCTTCAGTGCTTCAATGATGGACAGCATTAGCGAACACACAATAAGCTACAGGCTCTGCCTTATTATCTCCATTTACAAAATTGTTGTTAATGAATTTGATTTTTCTTGTGCAATATTTTTGCCTTTTGAAGGTTTTAGGTAGCATTTTTATCTGCACTTTTCCATTTTAAATACTTCACAACTTTTGCTACAGGCTAGCGACTAGCTCACTGTCTTCTTCTTTTTGGAGTTTGTTGAGCAACTAACTGACGGGAAGCTGCATTGCAACGAGCTTCTCTTGGATAATATTAATATCTCTCGTGTCCTCAACTGATGAGTTAGCTTAAAGCGGTCCGCGGCTGTCACGCCCACAGGTACAAAGCTGAACGTTTTTTGCGGCCCATAGAGGACCCCAAAAAACCTTCCCTAAAATCTTCCCGCTTTCTTCTTTCACTTGGTTCTTAGCTGCCAATTATCAAGCCTGCTCCTTGTTTAGTCTTTAGCTCCATGTCCAGGTTTTTCTGGCCAAGTTTTTTTCTGGTCGTTGTCAGACAGTCAGTCATGTCCTGTCTCCTATGTTTTATTCATTTCGGGTTGATACTTCGTTCATAATGCTATTCATCTGACTCAGCAGGATGATATGACAATAATCTGAACGGCTCACTGACAGACATGTTTCTAAATCCAAGCTGCCCAAAACAAAGTAACTGGATTTTACTTTTTTCAGTGTGGCTCAGATGCCTAAATATATGCCAAAAACTGGTAATCTTCATATTTCCCCCTGATAATATACCCATTTGTTTAATGTTAAAAAATCTTATGAGTCTTGAGCATTTATGGGTAAATTGTTTCCCAGCAAAAAAAGAACATCTAGTATCCTTGAGAATAAAAGTTTTACCATTAACTGTGATTTTAAAATCATTGTTGTCATAATAAATTGATATTATATGATTAATTGTTCCATCAGTAATTGGAAGAAGAAAATGACAACTTCTGTTATCATCCAGCTAAAAGAGTTGAGAAGCAGCTCAATTGACCCGCACTGCTGAAAGCACATTTTCCACGGTTAATGAAATGTAATACTGTTTAAGATATAAAACTGTAAGATGGTTTTGCAGGTAATTTCAAGTGGTTTCATATAATCTTGTTTAACGAGCAAAACCTTCCATGAAACAGATATGATTTTTATGATAGCACATGACGCTATTAAACCCGGATATAAACAGGGTTTCACAGAGGTGCAAATTACTAATGCCAGGGGAATAATGTGACTCAATACAATAATCTGGATATAATATATGTCCTTATTAACTAAAGGACACAATACAATAATTCCCAAAGATCAATTTTAAGTTACAGTATAAACATTCTGATTTCACTATTAGATATATTTAGCTCAAGTTACTAAAATTAGTAAATGCATAATTTGCATATGAGAAAGATATCTATAAACTTACACAATTATCAGGCCCTTCTGTTACCAACACACGCAAAAGAACAAAAGAAATAGAAAAAAATGAAAGACTTTTTGCACCACTAGTAAATATACAAAAAGACAGATTAGTCCTTTATTGACCATGACTAATAAAGTGTTCCAGACACTCATGTGAAATGCAGTACAGTTCATTACACGCCCACTGAGTGTACTGCATTTTGATCAATTTCCTCAAGACTCTCCACATGGTTTCTGCTTCACATCAAGTAATTGCTGTTAGTCTAAGTGCTCCACCACCAGTCCCAAGACTAAAACCCTTACAGCAAATTGTCCTTTCTACACTTTGTGTGCATGTGTGGAAGAAGAAAAGAAAAAGAATAAAATTAAGATGGAGATTAAGTATGTAGGCCCGTGTTTTTGTTAAAAAGGCAATGCGAAACTGTCTTTGTGATAATGATGTATGAGACATAAATCGGAGGTCATCTGTTCCAATAAAGCCTGCAGTCTCTCAGCCCCTCTTGCATGCGGATGAACCAATAAAAGGAAAATGCTCCGTTACACAGGTTACGCTCTCATTTCTATACTACACAGACAACTGGTGGGGGGGAGGGGGGGGGGGTAGTTTACTGTCTGTCTCTCATGCTGAAATGATAGAAATGAGGAGACAGCCAAGAGGGTTGAGGAAGAACAAAGAGAAACATGAAAAAAAATTAAATCGCAAGAAAACACAGACAGACTACAGGTTTCCAATTAGTGCAAAGTGATAGGATGTGGAATATATAGGAAGCACTGTCCAAAGCTAAGTGTCACAGAGCGGGGTGGGGAGGCAGTTGCTTTGGTGAAGGATGCAGGGTGTGTTTGTATGAAGGGGGGGGGGTGGGGGGGGGGGGAGGGGGTGCATGGCGGATTAGGAGATGAGACGAGAAGGACCGCATTGGCCTTTTTTTGTAAGACAGCTCATCTCTGCTAGCTGCTGGAGGCTGGCAGAGAGAAAATGCATGCCGGGGGGTCTGGCTTCAGAAAGCTGTTGCAGCACTTCCACAGAAAAATCTGACCTCAATACGGAGTTCATTTTGAGCTGCTCTCACTTGTTCTCTGATGGAATGCAAGAAAGAAAACATCTGACATAGATAGTATTAGTATTTAGACTCCGATGATGCTGAACATTATTTCGAGGGTCACTTTAAAGAGCAACAATATCCCTTGTGGGATCTATCTGTCCATTTATCTGATAGAAACAAAACAGAAATGCAGAAATGACCCACCATCTTTTTACACCACCTTGTGCTTTTTTTTTAATTAGGAGGATTTAGGTTGTGGAAATTCTTTGCTGGAGATGTGCTTTCACAGCTGGAAATACACCTTCCATCCCCCAAAAAAGTCACCACCTGGAATTAACTAAGCAAATAAGTAAGAGCTTCCCATTGGATAATTACTGCATGGATGATTATGTTGCAGGTGGCAACAGGTTATTTTACCCTGACTAATGCGGCGAGAAGCTTCTCTTTTCTTAAACAATCGTGTGAAAAGACACATCCTGTGGTCGTGGAAAAGATGTTCATCCGTTTCAGAAGGCTCAAATTATTGGCATACATAAAGCAAAGAAAAAAAAACAAAGGAAATTGCTGAAACTACTAAAACTGAGTTAAGAGCTTTCCAAATCATTATTAAAAACTGGAAGGCGGGTGAGGAACATATTCGAGGAAGAAATGTTGCTGGAAAAAAATCTTGAATGACCAATCAAATCAAAATCATAAAAAAGCAACAGTAGAACTCAGGGCTATGTATGAAATGAAATATACTTTATTTATTCCTCTTAGAGGGAAATTATTGTTGTAGCAGGGTATTATGGTATTATTCTTTTTTTTTTGTATGTATAACACAGTAAGAACATTTCCACACACACAATGTGAAGGCAACTCAAGGGATTAGGACTAAACTGTGTAGCCATAAAATAAAAATAAAAAACACTTATCAGTGAGGCTAATTTCCTAGGGAGCATAGAGATTGGACTCTGGAGCAATGGAAAAAAGTGATGTGGTCTGATGAGTCCAGATTGACCCTGTTCCAGAGTGATAGGCATCATCAAGGTATAGGGAGAAAGATGAGGTGATGAACTCATCGTGCCTAGTGCCTATACGTACAAGCCTGTGTTGGCAGGTTGTCAGGTTTAGGTTCAGCAACATTGTGTCCAAAGAATGAGGTTGGCTGACTACCTGAATATACTGAATGATCAGGTTATTCCATCAACCATATGCCAAGATGACAATGACAGGTTTCATCAGGGTCAGATTGTAAGAGTGGTTCAGGGAGCATGAGACATCATTTTCACACATGTTTAGTCCAGACTTTAGACAAGGCAAGTTTATTTGCACATTTTCATGTAGAAGAAGATTCAAAGTACTTGAGCTAAAACATTAAAACCATTGCGGTGGGGTTCAAAGGAAGCATTAAAAATGACATCAAAATAAACTTTAAAAAGAAAGAAAATAATTAAACATAAAAAAGCTAAAAGTTTAAAGGGTATCCAGACAGAAAGTGGTTGATTTCAGATGCCCATTGATCTCATCCAGGTTTTTAGGACTCATTGGAAAAAAGTCTGTCATGGTATTTATGTTTCCTCTGAGTGGACACAGGCCTGGTTGGGTAGAAGTTCTGATGTTACTGACACAGGAGGATTAGTTAACTAGTTAACAGTAATGAACAAGGCACGAACATTATTGCTGTTTTTAGTAATGATGTCAGAAAATAAGGATCGTCTTGCAATCATTCATTTCATTAAACCCCATTGAGAATCTTTGGGATGTGCTGGAGATACTTTGCGCTGTGGTCGGACTCTAGAGACAATCTTGTATGGTGGGGCTTTGTAGTAAATATGCTTATGTTATGAGCAACCAATAATATAATAAGAAGTTACGGCAAGCTGTGAGAAGAAATTCCACTGCAATGAAAGAAATGTTGTCGCAGTGAAAGTTTCATAACATGCTCACTTTCTATTGCTTTAAACTTTTTAGAAAATTACAAGTTGGCCAATAGCTAGTCAGTTCAAACCAATCAAGCTCTAGATTGAAGACACTTACTGGAAAGGTAGAAGCTAGGCCGCCAACTTGCCAGTTTAGCTTAGGCTGCTAAGTTAGCAGCCATGGCTTTTTCAGGTGGCAGAGCTGCGACTGTACGCAGCTACTTGAGAGTGAAAAACTTTAAAAAGTCTAATTTTGAGTTTGTTTGTTTGTTTGTTTGTTGTTGTTGTTTTTTTTTTTTTGGGGGGGGGGTAATTTCATAACTGCTGAAGTGAAACTTTGGTACCAGGAACTGTAAAAACATTTACATAATGTGTGCAATGATTTTGCTCTGTCAGATTCTCTGATAAAAAACAATTCTAGTCTTATGTTTATCCTAAGTATGTGTAGAAAACTACAGTTAGGAGGAGGTAAGTAAATATTTACTGCTATCTAATAAGTAAATAATGAGTGCTGTTGAAAGGAAAATGTAAAAGATTTTTGATTCCTTTGAATCTGCTTGACCAGATAAAAAAAAAAAAAATCAAGAAAAAATTAAGGTATTCTTTACAAAAGGACACATTCTCTTTCATTTATTGATTCTTATCCCCCTGATAAACATCCAAGGCCAATGAATAAACATTGGGCCACTTTAGTGCTTAGAGACACTCTCTAAGCAAGACACCTAATTCAAGTAACATCCTTCCTAGGAAATCGATTTCGTGAAGGAGCATAATGCTATGCTTGGTTGTTCAGCTCGACCCAAAAAAGCAATTCCAGCACCAACAGCAGCATTTGTTACCAGATTGTCTCAAAAAGCTCGCTGCAAGAAGTTATTATGCTGCCATGCCAGGGTTGAGGGGCATTTAAAACAATGAAATGACCACTCAGGGGGCAATTAAACCCAGGTCAGAGCTGATTTATTACCAGTCTGAATGACATGGCAAACCCAATTGCATATGTGCATTGTCTAGACACACACACCAGTACACAGTGATCATTTACAAGTTCACATTCACAATGTGTGTACCGAGGTCATTCACTCCTGTCGAAGAGCAGCAAGCAAACACAGCTGCTGCAGGGGTTTATTGGTTGATGACGTTTTCATGTTTAAGGTTGCTATAATCATTTCCTCTGTTCATATATCTGTCAAGAAATCAAGCCTCCAGCTCCAGTCATGATCACGAAAACATTCAAAAGACTTGTAAACTTTCAAATGTTTAACGTTAACATGTAGTAACTTTTTGACTCTGGATAATGATTGATCCTGTGTTGATTTAAGAAAACTATACACTCAACTCTACTGAGCCAAATAAAAGGTGTTTTTCTTCTTTGTTAAACATTAATGTTCGTTAGTGTCAAAAATAAAAATGTAAAGAAATCACAATGTCCAATTTTGCCATGACTTTAATGTAACTTAGATTTCTGATCCAAACTTACCGAAGCAGTGGGAAGTCTTGGGAATTTATCCTACAAACTTTGACCACTTTCATGTTTAACTCACTCTGTTTTCTTGCAAAAACATTCAAGTTCAACCAGGTTGGATAGCTAGAGTTAATCAACAGTTATTTTCATGTCCCTTTCATACATCCACTTCAAAGTTCCAATCTAGATTCTGGCCGGGTCACCCCAGGACTTTCACCGAGTTTCTATGAAGCTACTTCTGTGGGGGGTTTTTTATGGTATGCTTTGAGCTGCTTTCATACATCAGACACGCACATTAGAGTCCCAAAATATTCAAAAGATGCTTCAGAGCAGTGGTATATCAGGACAATGTGAGGACTTTCTGGGCAGATTTACCTGCTGGACTTCAAGTAAAATCTCCAGATCATCAGCGGGTAAGACAATGTGTTGATGTATTAGCAAATATTCCAGACCATTTGCTGCCTTTGAGTACGTGAGCATGTGAGTGTGCTTTTGAGAGTTTACCCTTTCCAACCAGCATGTTTAATTAGTTATACATTTTAAATTACAAATTGATTGTTACAAGCATCTTATTTGGCTGACAAGGTAGCCAAACCTATGCTACATAAACTGACTTTTAACAGTGGGTAGGTACTGTAATGTATAAATACAGTTATAGCGCTGTCACCTTAACAGTGCAAGGGATTCTGGGATGCGAGGTTCCTGTAAAAGGGGATATACACTCGGTTGAGTAGTAAAAAGTACGCTGAGCAACCACATGTCTATGCTTCATATTTTATGTCTTGTTAGCCGAAATAACAGACATTACATGGTGTCAGAAGTGACCCGCGATTGATAGAGACACCACCGCCGAGTGGCCCGAATGGAAACAGAGATTTTCCCGCTATCGGCTGGCATCAAAACTGAACAAAGATGGTGGCGACGTCCAAGTGAGTTCGCTTATCTATTCTATGGGGAGTGTGCAAATCTCAGGAGGCTTAACAGAGCAGTGAAGCATGAAAAATACATCATGCCTACCGTTGATGAAATCCTGCCCAGGCTGGCCGGATCCAGAGCCTTTACTTCCTTGGATACTGCCAGTGGGTTTTACCAGATATCATTGCACAAGGACAGTCAGACGCTCACAACATTCATTACCCCGTTTGGGAGGTATGCCTTCTGACGCCTCCCATTTGGGATCACAATTGCTCCAGAGATTTTTCAGAGGAAAAATGGCAGAGACGCTTGTGGGACTCGAGGGGACTGAAGTGTACATGGATGACATCCTCATTCATGGTGAAAACGAGGAGATCCACGACCAGCGCTTGGCAAAAGCACTTCAAGTCATCGAGGCAGCAGGGCTCAAGCTAAATGAACGCAAGTGCAAGTTTCAACAGGATGAGATTCGCTTCCTCGGACACATGATCAACAAGAAAGGCGTCCGTCCCGACCCAGAGAAAGTCACGGGGTAGAGAACTTCCCTCAGCCACACAACGTCACAGAGCTTAAAAGGTTCCTCGGTATGGTGAACTATTTGGCTAAATATTTTCCCGAGCTGTCTTCTGTAGGCCAGCCACTCTATGCTCTGCTAAAGAAAGATGTAGAGTGGGTTTGGGAGCCTGCCCCGCACACTGCTTTTCAAAAATTCAAGGCCTTGTTGGCCACAGCCACCAAACCCGTGGCCTACCCATCCAGGCGACTCAGCGACACAGAGACCAGGTACGCTCAAATTGAAAAAGAGTGCCTGGCCAACGTCTGGGCGTGCGAAAAGTTTGAGAACTACCTATTTGGACTTGACAAATTCAGACTGGTAACTGACCACAAGCCCCTTGTACCACTGATTAACAGCAAGGACCTGGACAATGTTCCTATCAGGTGCCAGAGACTGTTAATGAGACTCATGCGCTTTAGTGGCATTGCAGAGTATGCACCAGGTCATACTCTAGCGGTAGCGGACGCTTTGTCTAGGGGCCCAGAAGAGCGTTATGGGGATGAGATTTCTCATGCAGATGTAGCCGCACACATAGATGCAGTCATAAGTCAGGTACCAGCCACACCTCAGAGACTTAGTGAGATCAGAGAGAGCACAGCTAATGATCCACAGCTACAGTCTGTTCACAGTTTTATCAGGTCAGGGTGGCCAGAGTACATCATTGAAGTCCCAGAGTCAGTCCGAGAGTTTTATGACGTGAGAGGAGAATTATCCGAACTAGACGGCCTAATTGTGAGAGGGAGCCGTATTGTGATCCCAGTAAACATGAGAGAAAAGGTCCTAGACAGAATCCATGACGGGCACCAAGGCCTAACTAAGTGTAGGGAAAGGGCTTTACAGTCTGTATGGTGGCCCAAAATGAGACAGGACATCTCAGTGAAAGTACAACAGTGCCATTACTGCACAGAGAACAGACACTCACAGAGAAAAGAGCCTTTACTTCCAAGTGCTCTCCCCTCCAGACCATGGCAGAAAGTATTAGTAGACTTGTGCGAGTTCATAAACCAGAAATTCTTAGTAATATCTGACTACTTTTCTAGGTTTTTAGAAGTACTGCACTTGCCTAAAACTACAAGCAGCCAGGTTGTGTCGAGGCTTAAAGCTACTTTTGCACGTTATGGTATCCCAGAGGTGTTAGTTAGTGACAACGGACCACAGATAGCCTCTGCCAAGATGAAGGACTTTTGTAAGGAATATGACTTTGCCCATGTTACGTCATCTCCACACTTCCCTCAAAGCAACGGACACGCAGAGCGAGCTGTCCAGATTGCAAAGACTATCTTGAGACAGGATGACCCCCTACTGGCCCTCATGACATACAGGGCCACCCCCAACTCTTCCACTGGAGCCAGTCCCTCCGAAATGTTGATGGGCAGGAAACTCAGAACCACCTTGCCTATTCTACAGGACAACCTAAAACCAGGCTGGCCTGATATGGACAAAATCCAACAGACTGATGCCTCAGCAAAACAGAAGCAGGCACACTTCTACAACCGCAGACATGGAGTGCGGTCCCTGCCACCTCTGAACCCAGGGGATCCTGTGCTCACGAAACTGGATGGACAGAAACAGTGGACAATGCCAGCTGTTGTCCCAAGTACCAGCTCCACCCCCAGGTCATACATAGTAGAGACGGCAGAGGGTGAGCGTTACAGAAGGAACAGACGCCACCTGCTGGCCATTCCTCCAAAGGCTACACCGGGAAATGTGAATCCTGAAAACCCGAAGACTGTGGACTCCAACATAACCAACAAGGAGCCTGCAGCTTTTCCACCAGTGACTCTCCAGGGTCCAGTGTAACTCGCTCAGGTAGAGTGAGCAAACCAGCATCTAAGCTTGATTTGTAGTGGACTGTAAAGCAGTGTTGATTGCATTACTGTGATGTTCGAGTCCATGTGGATTTTTTTTGCATGTTATATTGCCTATTCTGGCAGGGTTTCTCACACTTTGTTCTACTTTACAGTGATAAATACGGGTTGGTAATATTTCCATTTGGGGGGAGACGGATTGGTATAAAATTTGGAATATAAAATGTTGTGTTGCCAATTCAGTAATGATGCCTAAGGTAATTGAAATTGAATGTTTTGTCTGCTATCCTGATGTCTTTAAGGGAGGGAGATGTAATGTATGAATACATTTATAGCGCTGTCACCTTAAGAGTGCAAGGGATTCTAGGATATGAAGTTCCTGTAAAAGGGGATATACACTTGGTTGCGTAGTAAAAAATACGCTGAGCAACCACATGTCTATGCCTCATATTTTATGTCTTGTTAGCCAAGTAACAGACATTACAGGTACTCCTCTGAAGTCAGTTACCATGGGAATTTCAAGTATTCCCAGCATAAGATCAAAAGTTTTTTTTTTTATTTTCTTTTAGTAACACTGGAGATTCCCAGGCAACCCCAGATAAACCCAGAAATGACAATAGCACCTTGAGCCATAGTTTCATTAAACCAGTGGCTCATTCTGTCCATTTGTTTTTTGCAGAAAGTTCCTGAATAGCTATATGATAATTTTTTTATTAGCTCATTTACACATTGAAATGCTTTGATCAGATTTTTGAACAGACTGGCATTGACATTGTATGATTATCCAATTTATTAATTAAATAAAACACCTTTGTAACTTGTAACATTGAAATATATTTTCTCATGTTAGTCTTCACCTCAGCTTCTGACAAATATGTCTGCATTCCCCCACAGCCCATTGTCCTGATGAATTTAAACTGTGAAAGAATTCATTAAATGTGGATAAATCTGGTTGTCTGCTTTTGGGTCTTCCTGCAAAACTGTGTGAACAAATCCTCCTTTTCAAACTTGCTAGGTGCTAGGTGGACCAGCAAGTCAATGTCTTGCTCAGTGCTGACACGCCATGTGTAAAGGACAATCTGCTTGTTGGAGTTCAGGCATGTGTAGAGGCCTTTAGCTTGCTCAAAAAGTAGATAAGGACTTTGCCGATCGGACAGAGTTCGGTGGGTCGTTCCCCCACCGGGGAACCACAGTGGAAGAGAGTTGAGCAACTGATTTCGCACCATGTTGTGGTGGGAGCACTAGGCGTTTTTTCACAGGCAACAAAAGAATAGCATACAAGAGGCAGATCATCCAGAGGACGGAGATAAAGGGAGGTTGGCAAACAAGCAAACATTTTAATAGCAAATAAATATTTTAATAGTCCTCCTGTTAAACAGTGATTTCAGTTCAAACTAAGTTTAAAAAAAGTTCAACTAATGTGCATTTTCTGGGTAAACAACATAAATTTATACTTAAAATAGGAATGCTCGATTATATATAAATAAATAAACTACTGTGTTGCGTATTAATATTTCAGTTATTAATTTTAACAATTATTTTATCACGTTAATGTAGTTTTTTTTGTTTGGTTTTTTTCCTTTTCAAAGTCCATTGCTTACTGGCTCTGAAGACTCATACAAACCACATGAGAAGGGGTAGTGACTTGAAAAGCTGTCCCATCGGCTACCCCACAGAACCGCAACAAAAGTTTTAAAATATTTTTTGTACAAGTTCAACATATCATTGCCTTGTTACTGATCAGTTGTCTCTTTTTCTAAACCTGCTTCACAACATTTGTGTTGTGTTTTATGTGGCTATGTATTCCATAATGGGTAAAGAGCACTCCTTTCCTAAATGTGATTCAAGTCCTGTTAGCAAGATTTGCCCCAGTGCTCGGAGGGATATTGTTTGTTTAGTTAGAAAATGCCCCAGAGAGCTTGTATCAACATTTTAAAATGACACTGGCAAAAAAGAAAGGAATGGAGACAACAACAATTTAAATAAATGCAAAGACAATTATTAATAGTAATTACTTTCTTTTTATGTACCAAACTGTTGCAGTTGCTTTAAATGGTTAAACTCAGCCAGGAAGACGACTATGAACAAACCCAACAACACCCCAAGCTGTGTTTTCATTATTCTTCTCTGCACAGGCAACATTTTGGTATGTGTGGGCATACTGGAGGGTGTGAGTGTGTGATAGTTGCTGTAGAGTGTATGAGTTTGTGAATGCATACAGCCATAGGAAGCCTGCAGGAAAAATGTGTCAGTCAGTCACCATGCAGACTGCTAAAGCAGTGCGCACCTTGACACCAGTTATATGAGGGAGCTTTTATTGCACTGTAAAGCAATGCTTCGATTTAATTTTTTTTTTGTTTGAGCTTTTGTCACTGAAAACTCACTGCAAAAAAGCCCTTTCTAACCTTAGTTAGGTTTTAAAAAGTGTTTTTCAATGTGTTTCTCCTTCACCCAGTCTCATACAAGTATGGCACTCACCTCACCATTGAGTTCCTGCCCCATGGAGAGGCCAAGGATTGATCTCCAAACCTTATGATAAGTATAGAGAACCTGCTCTGGCTGAACCACAGATGCTCAGCTCATAAAAAAAAAAGATACAGAAGGAGAAAAAATACAAGATGTATCTTTTGTTTTTGTTTTTTACATGATCAAAGTATTCTTTTTTATTATAATCTTGGTTATTGAAGTATTGACTGAGTTTTCCAGCTATGTTGTCTACCAATAGAGTTAGCTTAAATAACTTGCCAGTGTTGCATGCTCTAATCTTTATTTAACCAGGTGAGTCAATTGAGAACTTATTCTCATTTGCAATGATGACCTGGGCCAGAGGCAACAATAAAAACAAGATACAATGACTCACATTTTATAAAATATGGAAAACAACATACCCAATAAGCAGCTATTAAAAACAGGAACAGCAATGAGAGACAATATTTTCCAAAATGTTTGTGAAAGAGGAAAGTGAAATAAATATGCCAAGTTTTAGATTTAATTGTAGGTGGTTCCAGTCATTCGAAGCAGCAAATTAAAATGCAAAACGACCAAAGGCTGTGCGGGCTTTTGGGATAAGTAAATTAATGTAGCTAGTGGAACGTAAGTTGCAACCACTATTATGTATAGTGAGTAAAGAGCAGAGGTATGCAGGAGTATAATGTTTTATAAATAAACTGATACCAATGGATCAGCCTCCGGGAGGGCAGTGATGGCCATTTAACATTTGACACATTTTTTAGGGTCCATGCCATTTTTGAGGCGTTGCTGCTTGTAATAACTACATTTTGCTTATCTGGTAGACTGGGTGCATTTATTTCTTAACGCCCTGAAAGACTGCCAGTCAGAGATGATTTTCGAAGATTTTACTTTATACCAAAACTGGTGTTTCTGGCGAATCAGCTCTGAGAGTTCAGGGCTGAACCAGGGACTCGTTTTCGTTCTAATTTTCTTTAAAAAAAAGGAGCATGTTTATTCAGAATAGCCGTAAAGGGATTTTAAAATATAACCATGCATCCTTGACAGTTGGGATGTGATTAATTCGGCTCCAGTGAACAAGTTCCAGGTCTTGTAAGAAAGCTCCTTCATTAAATTTCTTTAACAGGCGTTTTTGAATGACCAAAGGAGGGTTTCTTGAATTGGTACTATTGCGGACACAAGCAATACTACAATAATCGCTGACACCTTGGCAAAAAACACCTGATGTGTACCTATCGGGTCTGTTGGTGAAGATATCAATTAACTTGCCATTATCCAAAGAATGAGCATTGAACCTGGTAGGCATGTGCACAATTTGGTAGAGATTCAGAGCATCCAACTGCAGTTGAACAGAAGAGGGAGGATTTAGCATATCCCAGTTCAAGTCACCTAACAGTATAAATTCAGAAGAAATACGAGGTACTATTAACTCACTCAAAGCAGGCATAGCACAGGCAGGAGCAGAAGGAGGTCTATAACAACCAATAGTGAAAAATTTGTTTTTGGACAAATTAACTTTCAAAAGCAAGAGTTTAAACTGCTTAGCCACAGATTTAGAAAAAAGGACAGAGCATTGGAGAGTATCCTTACTGTAGATTGCAACCCCCCTACCTTTATAGGGACTGTCTTGGTGAAAAACATTATAGCCAGGGATGGCTACATCAGAGCTGGCAATAGATTTCTTTAGCCAAGATTCAGAGATGAGTAACATCAGGCTTTGCAGTATGAGCATATGCAATGATCTCATCAATTTTAGGAAGTAGGCTACGAACATTTGAATGTAGTAAACCAAAACCCTTGTGATAACAGAAAAAGTCAAAGGTTAGTGACACAGTATTAGATGATGGGAATGGCTCATTCCTAAAAGCAGAAGAGTTGTTTACAACTAAAGCTGGAACAGGATTAGGTTGAGTATTCCCTGATATCAACAATAAGAATAAGAAATCTTTGATTAAATGGTTCAATAATGGGCTTCTCTTTAGACTTAATGATATAAAATCAAAAAAGTAGTTTGAATGAATAGTAAAATGGTCTTTTAAAATCATGGCACTAATCTAAAGTATAATATACCAAGAATCAGTAGAAGATACGGGGGGAAGGGAGTAGCTTCCTAACTTGACAGGCAAACAGTTGCACAAGTTACCCAGCCAGGTATAATTGGGACTGGGAGAACTGCCAAAGATTCTTGTGGACCGTAAAGGGTTTCAGTGACCCCAGATAATAACAAAAGCAGTACTGCAGGGATCGACATCATTATGTGTTTTTATGCAATTAAAAAAGAGAAAATAATAAAACAATACTGCTGCTGGTGGTGTTGGGCCTGGCTGCTGGTGGTGGTGGTGTTGGTGTTGGGCCTTACTGGTGAAAAATGGAGGCCAGTAGTCAACACTGTAGTCTGGTGTCTGGACAGTAGAGTAGCCTGGGCCTGGTGTGGCCCTTTCATTTCAGTTATTTCCAGGCTACACATCCAGCATCCCAATGCATTCATAGTACAGTCTTGAAGATTTCAAATACAACTCACTCTGCAGTACTTTCTACTTTCCAAAAGTTTGTTAAATTTAATTTACCTACTCAATTTTACTTGAAAATGTATACGGCAATAATGTACACTATATATACACACACACACACACACACACCCAGCGGCATCTTATTAGTTTCACCTGTTCAGTTGCTTTTTAATACAAATAGATAAATGATTCAGACACATGGCACCAACTCATTGCATTTAATATAATGTAGACACGTTCAAGAAGACTTGAAGTTCCAACAGAGCATCAGAAAAGGGATTTCAGTGACTTTGAATGTGGCATGATCATCATCATCATCATTATTAATAAGAATAAGAATTAAATAATAATAGATTAGATTTATATTGCACTTTATTGCAAGAGGCTACATATATGTAGCCACAGCTGCCCAGGGGCAGACTGACAGAAACGTGGCAGCTGATGTGTGGCAACAGCCTCTCCGACCACCACCGAACATTCCTACTCATTCATACACCAGCGATGTCGCCACTGGAGGCAAGGAGGGTGAAGTGTCTTACTCAAGGACATACCGACAGTTGACTTGGGGAGCAGGATTCAAATCGCCAACTGTCGATTTGGACGATCTGCTCTACGACCCGAGCCACTGCCAATGGTTGGTTGCCAATGGTTGCCAATGGTTGTTTGGTATAAGTATTTGAGAAACTGCTAAACTACTGGTTCTTTCATGCACAGCCTTCTTTAGGGTTTACAGAGAATGGTCTGAAAAAGAGAAAATATCCACTGAGAAGCAGTTGTCTGGACCAAAATGTCTTGTTGATGTCAGAGGTCAGAGGAGAATGGGCAGACTGGTTGGAGATGAAAGAAAAGCAACAGGAACTCAAATAAACATTGGGTATAAGGTATGCAGAATACTATCTCTGAATGTACAACATGTCAAAGCAGATGGGCTACAGCACTAGAAGATCTCACCAAGTACTACTCCTGACAGCAAAGGGGAAGGGACTGAGGCTACAACTCACATCAGCTCTCCAAAATTGGACATTAGAAACTTTAAGAAACATTTCCTGGTCTGATGAATCTTGATTTCAGCTGCAACATTCAGATGGTAGGGTCATAATCTAGCATAGACAATATTAAAGCATGGATCCACTCTGCTGGCCATGCCCATCTCTTTATGGCTACTTCCAACAGGATAGTGCACCATGTCACAAAGCTCAAATCATTTCCAACTGGTTTCTTGAACATAACAATGAATTCACTGTTCTCCAATGGACTCCACAGTCACCAGATCTCAAACCAATAGAGCACCCTTGAGATGTGGTGGAACGAGAGATTCTCATCATGGAAATGCAGCCAGCAAATCTGCATCAACTATGTGACATCATAATGTCAATATGGAGCAAAATCTCTGAGGAATGTTTCCAACACCTTGTTGAATCTATACCATGAAGAATTTTCAGTTCAGAAAGGGATCCAACCTGTTACTAGTAAAGTTTACCTCTGAAAGTGGCTGGTGAATGTAAAAAAAACAAATGCTGCACTGTGAAGCTTTTCAATTATCTACAATTACAAAAGATCAAGAAGAGATTTCTTTAAAAATCTAATTTTTGTACACGGGTTGTAAAGTAATCAAAAACAGGTCATGCAGGCATTGTGTTTTTTTTAATGGCTTAAAAAATGTGAACCTGTTAGTTTACATCACATCAGCCATATGAGTATAACCTGATTCTTCTAATACAACTAAGAGCTCTTTCCAATCAGAGCAGAGACAGAGCATCTAGTGTCCTGGACTGTTTGGTACTTGGAGGTTAGCACCATATTCTTTGATTGATTAATTGGTTGACTAGTGTTGCTTAACACAGATGCCATTACAATGATATTGGGAGTTTGGAGGCCTGGTAAACAATTCAGTTTCTTTCTAATGTTCTTTCGGCCCTCCCTAAGCAGTTTTTAGGGGCCCACAGTTGTCCTGCAAGGGGATTAAGACATAGAAGAGTGCTGTTGCCATAAATCCAAACATGCAAGTTTTCAGCTGAAAAATAGCATTCGAGCAAGATGAGCAGTGTTACCTGTCAGTGATTTTGATGTGGCCAGGAAAGTTAACTCAACTGTGACGATTTACATCCCAGCTGGGCCCTCATATCACATCACCTGAACATACCACCAGGCAACGACGGAGCCCAGCTGAGAAAACCTTACCCAGATCTGAAAAGGCTCTTTCAATTATTAATTGGCCCTTGCCCCAAGGCTATTCAGCACTTTTTAAGATGCTCAGTCCATACATTATTTTGTGGTATTCATAAGAAAAAAGGGGGAACATAAAAAAAAAATCCCCAGAGGAATGGTAATCAGAATTCATGTCATGATCTGTACAGCTTCCTTCGTGCCTCATTGCCAAGAAGTTGTCGTCATGGGACTCTAATTCTGGCTCTTGATTGAGTTTCTCATGGTTTAACCTTGCAAACATATTTCATTGAGTGGTTTTGCTGTTTCTGCATTTCCTTTGACAAAGAGTGAGACTGTAGCATGTTATCAGAATGGCTGTGCAAGTTTGATTTAAGGCAAGGCAAGTTTGAATTGTCTTGTGCATGAAATGGGCTATGCAAACAAAATGCTTTACATAAAATATTAAAAGCATTACAGCAGGGTGCTGAAGAAGCTTTAAAGAGTACATTAACAAAACTTTAAAAATAAATAAATTATATTAAGACAGAAAAGCTAGAATAAGATCAAATGCAAGAAGCATCTCTATATCTAAAATTTACTTTGGTACCTCCCCAATGGCTGTGATAGAGAGACAGAGACTATCTGCACATATATACATATCGTATTTATTAGCCTGCCCGCTGACACCGAGTAAAAGGGAGGATACACCCTGGACTTGTTGCCAGCTTATAAACAGAGCTCACACAGATAGAAACAATGCTCATACTGCATACTCATTCAGAATGGCCACAAACCACAGTAAAAAACAAGGTGGAACAACCCATATGCAGGAGGACGTGGGAAGTAAGGTTTATTAAAAGAAAAAAGGTGCTGCAACTGCAGGATAAACAGAACTGGAACCAAAACTTAAAAACAGACTTACGCACACCTGACAAGAAAAGCTAGGGAGAACCAGTAACAAACTGGAGCAAAAAGCAACCAAGGAGTATTAATACAGAGGCAAGTAACTACTAAATGAGAAGCTGGTGTGGTAATCAGCAACACAGGACCAGGTGGGAACAGGAAGTAGACAATAGAATACTGAAACCTAAACTTAAAGAGACTGAGGACATAAATATAGAAACAGAAATCTAACATGAGCTAAACCAAAAAGAAAACCCACAAATGACAAGAATAACCATTTCCTCTGACCAAAACTGCATATATTGGGGGACAGAAGAATACCAGAGCACCTGGAGCAAAACCCTGGTAGACACATGGAAATTATGCAAACTCCAAAATGAAACATTCCAGAGAACCACTCGGTTTGAACCCTGAATTATTATAGCCGATCCTTACTAGTATAAAAAAGGAGTGATTGAAAAGTGACCACTTTAAATAGAAAATTCCATACTCTCATTTTTCTTTATTATACAAATCGGGATGGTTGGCTTGATTTGTTTTTTTTTCTTCAAGGTTATGATTCCAGGTTGAAACCATTAGTGATAATGAGCTATTTTTCTCTCCTGTAAGGATGACCAGCATAGAGCCTCAACTTCAACTCCATCCTGTGCCTATGATCTGCAACACTGACAAAAAGCCTGACCTCATCACCCAATATCAGTGCTCCACAAGCCAAATGCTCTTGTAGCCGAGTCAGAACAAATCCCTCCAGCCAGACTCTAGAGCTGATTTTTTTGCATGGTCATTCACATCATTTCACTGCGACCCTCATCACGCTGAAGTGTGAACAGTACATGTCCCTGAAGTGACACGCATGCTCAGAGAATAACAACATGTCATGCACTGCGTAGTATTTACAGATGTAAATATGGATTTTTGACATGTGTGTGTAACAATTTGGAAGTACTTGCACACTCGGAATCAACAAAATCATGCCCAATTGAGGGATGAAATAAGGAGATTGAGAAAAAGGAGAGCACAAATTTTAAAAAAAGGCCTTTTGTGCAGCAGTGGCTGCTACTTACAGAGGTACAGGAAATGCAGCAGAGTTAGTCTGTGCAGAGCCCTGCACAGGTCCAGTTTTACCAACCCACACTCGCCCCGAACGCGTTAGGATGATTGCCAAACCCGATTCAGTATCTCCGGATATCTCCCTGGGAAATCTGGACCCGATGATGTTTAGAACCCCCATCCCTCTTTTCATTGCATTACTTTTCTATATTTGTTCATATGTTTAAAAGGGATAGTGCTGTTTTGTTGTCATTTTTATTAACAATTTAAAAAAAAAAAAAAGGAAAAGGCAACAGCACAGTAAATATATTTGAAGGTTTATTTTAAGCAGAACTTATAATATTGGCAGGTTCCGCTTCCACTGGCCCAGAATTGTGATGTTTGTCTCACTTCTGTAACGTCAAAGTCGGATGAAATGCGGCGTGAACGTTCAGACTGAGGTCGCGCCCACACAGATCGGATGTAGCCTGGGTCGGAGCCTTTCAGACTGACAGAAATTCTGATGAGTCACATGGGAAAAAAAAAAAAAATCTGAATTGGGCTGCAGTGTGAACAGAGCCTAAAATGTGTGTAAAGAAACCTGTAGAGAGGAGGCTGTTATACCAGATTAATGCCTGCTGTTGTATAAGATTTTCAACAATCACACACACACACACGAGAAATGTTTGTGTCCACTTGATAACTGATAATGACTTTAAATCGCATCCTTGTTAGCTTCTGTTACAGTATTTAACTTGTTTAATCTGTTATATAATCCTCAGAGTGTGCAGGGTTCTCTCTGCTACATGATTGATATCAAGAAGAAAAAAAACTCTTGATTCCTCTTCCTCTGTTTCAAAGGTTTCCCTCCATAAGATGCTCTTTTTTCTTGTTAAGGATAAAATGAGGCTGTGAGGCCATTAACACATCAGGAGCCATGTAGGAGGTAAAAAACATTGTAAATGTTACTCTCCTGCTGGTGAAGATTTATCAGACTTCTGATAAACTCAGGTTTAAAAATGCCTGTTCAATCTTTAAATTACAGAAGACCTTTTACATCAAAGTAAATGCTGGTTTGCTCTTTGAGATGGTCTCTGTACGTACAGTATGTGTAACTCAAGGGTTTTTGAATATCGGAATTTCAGAATGTTTTAATTGTGAGTGCATAATCAAAGCTTCATCTTTGATTTTATTCTCACTCTGGGCCCACATCTCCCTGCTTCTTCTTGTTGAGGACATGTCGTCTCTGATCACAGATTCCCATTTCTGACTTTTTTAAGACAAGTGGTCGTCTTTTGAACATCTTCAGCTTTGATCCATCCCTCCTAACTTTTTAAAACTAACTTTTGACCAAATTTGCATCATTTCACTCAAGTTATGCTTCATGCAGAACTTGAGTGAACTGCAGTTAGAAGATCATCATGTCTTAGAAAAATGATAAATGCCCCATTTTAAAACTTTGATAACATTTATTGTCAGCCTAGTTCATGGGTGCCCAAGTCCAGTTCTCAAAAGCCATTATCCTGCAACTTTTAGTTGCATCTCTTCTCCAACACGCCTGAATCAAATAAAAGGCTTGTTACCAGGTCTCTGCAGAGCTGAATGACATGCATGAGGGAATTCAGCAATTTGATTCAGGTGTGTTGGAGAAGGGATGGCCTAGTTTGTTTTCAAGAATTATATAAGTATCTCAGTCTAGCTCTCATCTGTTATTTCAGTTAGAAGCTGGAGTGAAAGTTGTTTGTGACAGATAAGCATTAAGGCTGGAAGCAGACCGAGACAGGGCATCTATGGAATTGTTTGGAGCTTTCCAGAAACATGCTGTCATATACGTTCTAGTTTTAGGTTCAGCTGCACCAAAGCATCCCATACATGGGCAAGTAATTGGTCCACAAGCCATTGCATAGGTGTGGATCCAGGTGTGTTTATGGTTGGCATGCTAAGTCCCAAATTTAGGTTTAGGTGGTTGGTGGCAGAGGGAGTAGACGCTTTAGCCTTTCTATCACCACAGGGTCTGGCTCGGTCTGGGACGGTAAACCTTGATCTCTATTGTGTTTTCACAGTCAAGCGTACGCTTACTCAGTAGGTGGTGTATCAGCCAGATAGATGTGTCAGCTATGTAATAGCGTGATATCACCGGCATAACACTTTCCTTGAACATCAAGGAAGAACGTGACCCAGAAACAAAGGAGGAGAGTGGCGGGCATCCAGCAGTTTGTGTTTTCATCCTTGCATATGTTTTTAAACAACAACAACAAAATACACCATATATTTAAACATGGTGCTTTTCCCGCTTTGTTTTTATTGCAGAGTTTCATGCTAAGTGAGGATTCTTTTGACCAATCAATGGATTGCATTATGTCAAGCTCCACTCTTTTGGGTCAGCTCAGTAAGAGAACAGTTCTAAATAAGTAGGATGGTTATTCTGGTACCCTTCCCAGTGGAAATGCAAAAAAATGCATACCGACCCACCACTTTGAGGAGGAAAAGGGCATGTGATATTTTGTCAATTTATTCAAAAGCTGTAAGTTAACTCTGAAGAAAAATAATCTTGGCTTGTAGCTACTGTTGACTGCAGCTTCATATATAATGGAAGAATGTGAGTGCAGTCATTTTTGGAGATACACTGTTTTTACTGAACAGTGTAATAGAACAGTTTTTTTACCACCTGTGTATCTCTCTAAAAAGAGCACCTCTCTGAAACATTTGCATTATTAAGTAAAATACTGAAATGAACCCATGTTATAAGTCCCCTATCTATACGGCTTAAAATATCCAGGTTTTCAGTTCTTATGGAAACAATCTTTGCAACAAAAAAATCTTCTTCCATCTCAGCCACAGTAATTATATTCTAAAATTGTTATGAATATCAGACATATCTTTAATTCATTCGGACAGTGCCAGTTTTCCTCCCTTCCTCCTATCACATCCTCTTGCATTTCTTTGATGAATCAGCCACGGTGTGTGTGTTGTGGTTTCTCAGAATGTTCCTGGGCAACTTCTATTCCAGGAATGTGCATGATAAATGTCAGTGTGCAATCAAAATGAGTTTGACACAGTTTTATGGTCAGAAAGATATACAGTGCTAGTTCAACAACTCCTGGTTGAGGAATGTGATGCCATCCCACAGCAAAATATAACCAGGCTGGTGCCCAGCATGAAGAGGAGGTGACAGGCTGTTGTGGCTGTGTATAGATCTTTCCCACATCCTACCGAGGTCCCCGACAGAGTGTAAAATTAAAGAAATTTTAAAATGTTCAATGTGTGTTATTTTTTCCGTCCTACTGTAGGAAAGTGAAATCATCCAATCCACCAAGAAACTCTTAGCTCGAGTGAATAGCAACAAGAGAATATTTCGGGGAATCTTGGCAAATCTTTGGGGGGGGCGGGGGGTTCCTACTGACATTTAGCTGTGTTATTCATTCTACAGAAACATAATCCTTTCAAGTTATTCCTCATTGTTGACTATTCAGGCCTTCCAACGATGTATAATACAAGAATAATTGCCATTATTAAAGGGGAGAAATAATCGTACTTTTTGTGCTAAGGTGAAATATCTTCAAGAACCAAGAAGTTTACGTCCAGCTGCCTTTATTCAAACTCAAAAATCTACTTTTAAAAATTGTTAGCTTCTCGATATCACAATAAAATTACCCAATTAAGACAATTATCTTTATTTGTGTGCTTTTTCATGTTAACATCATGCAAATTAAGCTCGATGTATTTTGATACACACTGACACATTTATTAACACCTTGGTGCAGATTTTTTTACAATTTGTTTTTAAAGCAGAAATGCCCAAACACTCATTGACTTGTGCTCATTCCAGTCTCACAGAGCTGCTTATTCAGCTGTTGAACTACTGTAAGACTTCTTTTAATCAGTCTAAGTCTTTCCTGCTTTCAATCTAATTTGGAAGCCTAATTTAGAAGTCACTTGGGAACGTCACGGGAACGATTTTTGATGATTCAAGTTTAAAGTCACAGCCCTCAAATAAACCTCTCATTCCATTTGAATGCAAACTAAAAATCAACCAGCACTGTTTTTGGGTTTAAAGTAATACATCATAGTGAGAACACAGGAAGTCAATATTTAAAATCTTTACCTCAGTTCTTTAATAGACCACTAAAGCATCCATGACAGGAAGTATTGCATTTAAATCTATTTTCATTGTGTTCACAAAGGAGGGAACTGAGGGAAGGATTGGGGCGGGGGGGATTTATTGCATGACAGTAAGGCTGACACATTGTTTTACCCTGTAGTAGTCCTGCCTACCTGCCTGCTTGGGCTCTGCATGGGATACAATCTCACCACAGGGCTCAGATAGCTCCACAGATCAATGCTGCCAGAGCAAAATGAAATAAATAGTCTTTACCAGATTACTGCAGCGACAGTATTTTGCTTACTCAAATTCATTCTTTCGGGCTTCTGGGGAAAGGGATGTTAAAACAGTGCATGGAGTTGTCTTGTCTTGTGGAGCAATATCACATCTTATAAAAAATCTGGGAGAAAACACTGGAGGGAATGGGATGGAGGTTTACGGAGGGGAGGACAGGCTGGTGATATATGTTCATCTCCTTTCATATGACTCAGCAAGCTTTATTCTGTAAGAGGACTGTATTTTACTTTGTCATAAGCCCATGAGAAGAAGATGTCTCTTTCCTTGGGAGGAAACATAAATCAGATGCTCACCATAATCTGATGTACTGTACGCATGATTTAACAACGCTTAAATATATACTCTTGCTGTAGAAGTCATGTTGAGCTTGATCTGATTAAAAAAAAAAACAAATTTGGGGCATAAAGTTTGGGGCCTTTCATGATCTAGAAAAACACATCATTTACATCCTGTATACTATTTAAAGCATGCATCATTATGATGCGTTATTGTGGTTGAAACAAAAAATAAGTAAGATGATTTAAGCTGAAAAGAGTCACTCTTGTTTCAAACCATCATTTTAAGTTAATTTTGGATCAGTATCTCTGCAAGACATACAGTCCATCTTCTGAAGCAGAGTTCCCTGCCTCCCTGAGACGTTGGGACAGTTTATTTTAAGATGAAGGATTATTTACAAAGATATGGGGGGGGGGTTCTCAGAAACACAAGACAAGATTTACATTTTAATTTCCGGTTGCTGGTCAGGATTTTACTTTATCATAATATTTAGCCAGAAATAAAACAAAAGCAGTATGAAACGGTAATTACAGTGTAAAACCTTTACAAACGCCTTGTGGTTTTGCATACAGGACATGCACTTCAGGAGTTAAGTCAAGACTTAACTGTGCTTGTGATGACAAACTTCCATGCATCTTCCACTCAAAGATAAAAGGGAACTCTAAAAAATGCAGACAGGTTTTCTATCTATCAACAGGCATTAATCTAAGACCTAAAAGTTGTCAAGACATGATGAGACATGAGCTTTGTGTACTTCTTACAGGTAGTGTACATTTTTTTCACAGAAATAAGGAACTTACTCATTGTGCTGTGCATGCACACAGCATTTTTAAGCCTGGACGCATCCAATTTAAGATAAAACAACATTTTCCGAGTTGCTTTGCACATAAATTTTATCAGCTTTTTGTCAGCACAACATGCACTTTCCTGCCTCATTATTTATATCACTTTACATTCAGGTGGAGAGATGAGAGATAAAACAGGGAAAATCTTTGTTGAAAGAGCTGGTGGTGGTGATGTTCTAATGAATAGCCGTCTCATCCCTGACATGCAGTTTGTGACTGTTTCTTGAAGCCTCTGGCTGAAACATTTGGGTGACACAAAGAGAAAGGGCTTGTGGAAAGACGGGAGAGAGAAGAAACCAGATAAAGCTGCTCTGCTGAGCTGCCAGCAGGAGGTCTTTGAGCTGTCTCCAGGAAATGAGCGGAGGGGGGAATTCTAGGCAGCAGAGCTCAGAGTAAACACTATCTGCCGAAAAACAACAACAGCAACAACGACCATGCTCAATGATCGAGTGGCATTATTGAAATGCAAAGCCTCACTCATTCAGCTCCTTATGAAAAAGACAAAGTGATTAAAAGTAAAATACATTTTATGCACCATTACTCTACCTAAATTACATGTTTAAACACGAACCAGGATTCTACATCATATAATTAGGTGTTATTAGTGTCATCATGAAATATGGTACGAGTCTAGTGAAACTAGGAAGATTACTTACATGAAACAGCACCTCAAAGGCATGCTGGAAATGGGGGCTTGTCTTTAGTTTTCTGTCTGTACGTTCTAATCCATGTATTGAAGACCTAAATCCCAAACACTGGTTTGTGTTAAGCCAAGTGGAATTTAAGAAAGTTGTGAGGACTTTGTAAAGTCAAACGATTCTGCAATTTACTTAATTCTCTAAAGACTACAGCACTGTAATTAACATTTTAAAGACAGATCTACAATATATTCATGGAACACCTGTGATCAAGCCAATAAATATCATGCTCAGATGGAGAAACAGCACTTTTTGTCTTTTCTTTCCTCCAAGGTCTAGAGAAGGACATAATCTGTTCAATAACTGCAAATGATGTCATACCCAATTTGACCATGTTCCAGTACAACATGTTGAAAACCAGCAGGGTCTGCTAATTAGCTAGGTTGTATAGCAATAACATGTGGTCACACTGCACTATATTTTGCACATACAAGCAATGGAGCAACATTTCCACATGAATGAACTGAACAGTCCATGAACTGTGTTCCACTACATTGGATATAATAGCTCACACCACTTAAGTAGAACAGCCATCTTGGCTTTTGAAATTAGATGCCCCCAAAATTTCATACTGGAACATTCAGCTTAAGGAATATTCTTGCAGAAATCAACTCCTGAAAAGAAGAAAATTCTAACTTCCAAGTTCAACATTGGAACACTGCTTAGGTTAAACATCTACACGATACACAGCCTGTTAGCTTAGCTTAGCTGGAGAAAATCTATCCATATATCTTTGAAAAGCCGCTTTTTGTACGACTGAAGTCTATGGTGGTTTCCTAGGAAGAAATACCTGGGACACCCTTCCAGGTATTTGTAAATATGGAGGCTTCTTAAATGAGAAGTTGAACATGTATAAAAGCAACAGTCCAGTTTTTCCTACATAAGCTCCTCAGAGGGCCATGACCTGACTGAAAATTTTAAAATCTGAAAGAAATCCCATATAGTCTACATTAAAATGTCAGTGATGTTGAGGTTTTGTAAGTGTTTATATGGCTATACAAAAAGAGAAAAACATACTGAATTATATCAATGGAAGGATTAATGCATAACATTATCACATAAAAAAGGCAAGGGTTTTATTTTTTGAAACCCAACACTACAGTTCTCAAAAAGATCCCCTGTAAGGTGCAGAAATGGACCTTCATATACTGTGGACCATAGTTATTTGAAAAGGTACAAAATCATCATTGACAGTTAAAAAGGTCAATAACTGCGCCTTTGATAACTTTAAGGTATAAGTAGATGGATTGGCTAAACCATCTCAGATAGCTAGGTGTGGGCTGCACAGTTCTGATGACTAGTAATAAGAAGATTCCTCATGTAAATCTCAGTTGGAGCCTTTCTGTGTGGACTTTGCATCTTTCCCTGTGCCAATCCAAGCATGTTAGCTTAACGGTGATGCCAAATTGTTTGTGTGATGGTTGTTTCAATGAATGCATTTCTGTACTAGCACAAAGGCAAATTCCTGTCACGAGGGAAATGCAGAATTGTTTGATCAGTTTTACAGGAGGTACAGCAGTTGCAACCTTCTAGCATGTGCCATTTTGGGACAATTTCTGCATCTTGATTTCTTAAAGACCCACTCCTTAACTTTTCAACCTTAAAACTCTGCATTCCGGACTAATTTGATAGCACAGTGACATCTATTATTTGCATTTCTGGAGTCATTGCCACCCACAGGGGCAGTTTTTGCTATGGGCAGTGTGGGCAAGTGGCCAGGGCGCACCATGCACGAGAGGGAAAAGAAATATCTGTGCAAGAGCGTACGAGAAAGAAGAAAATGTTTCATTTCCGCCCATTTCTGTGGAGACACCAGGTATGCTCATCACCTTGCTGCTGCTGACAAAGTTGCTTACAGTCAGCAGCAGTGTGTGTTGGAAGAAGGGCTTGGTCCCACCGAACGCGGAAGCGCCGCACTGTGGCTTCGCAGCTGCTCGCCGCAATTCAAGTCAATGGGAGCAGTCCAACCAGGTGCACCGTGCAACGTTTCTAAAGCATCCCACAAGCAACGTTGCTTTCTGCTTCTCTAAAATTCTAAAATTCTGTTCTGCTCTAGATTGACAAAGTTTCCAAGTGTCAAAAATAAAGCAGATTGTTCAGGCAGTGAGGATGAAAAGCAAAGTGGATTCGGTCGATTTCAACAATAAAATACTGTTGACTTTGGATGGCGTTTTACTCTGAAACATCAAGTCCCCCGCGGTTTCATTTCTCACCTCAGCAACTATGTGTTCTCATGTATATGTCCTTTTAGCACTTAAGAACCATCCCACCCCCATTCAGTTAGCATATAACTTTCAGCTCAGGTCTCTGTAAATAATGTTTTTTTATTGATTGCACTGAAGGAAATTATATTTCCCCTCCTGTGGACCCACCACCCACGGGAGGGGTCATAGGGGTCGGGTGCGAAGCGAGCTGGGCGGCAGCCAAAGGCGGGGACCCTGGCGGTCCGATCCGCGGCTGCAGAA
>JAOXYM010000001.1:7975851-7986314 GCA_028567055.1 Leptatherina wallacei
GCCAGCAGGGAAAACAGTCCGTGATGAGGGTGTGACGGGTCCCTGCTAATTTTTTTAGCTCGGGATAAGCAGCGTAAGAGATAGTTTGTATTTAGGTTGCTGAAGAAAACCAAATGTTTCAGCTCGACTTCCAAAGTTACGTTTTTAATGTGAAAAGTAGCTTCAAAGTAAATATGTTAGATATTGTAAAATAAACAGTACAATATTTAAGTTTTGAATATAGTGGAGTACACATGCCTCAGTTTTGTACTTTAGTGCTGTACGTAACTCAGTTTAAGCAGTTACACTATATTATTAAAGAAGTCAGCTTTTTTTTAAATCCTGTCCAGCTTGGGTTTGCAGCTTCCAATTTTCCAGCTTCATTATACTAACACATTTCCATTTGATTTTGTGCTTTAAATTGTATTAAGTACACCCCAGTAAGGACTTCCATGCCACATGAAACATCACTGCAGGGGAAATACAACACCATATCACAGCATGTAATCAACTGCTTCCTGGGGGCTTGAAGTTATAATCACAAGGCTGTATAAAATAACACAAAGGAAAAGGTTTAATTTTCAAGATCTATAGGATAAAGTGATTAATAGGTTATTAGGCTGCAATTAAATTGACAAAATAGCTCCAAAGTACTATAAACATTCCCCGCTGCATGAGACATCTTCAACATGGCTCAGCAGCTGTATGCACAGAGGGGTGAGGGTGACATCTGCAGGCCAAACAGTTCCTGTTCTAAACTCTTTCAGTCTCAGTGTTAGCCAAACACTCACAAACTGACAATTAAAAAAACAAACATTTAATGACAAAATAATGTGTGCTGCAAAAGCAGTTGTTGTATTCAGTTTTGTTGTGAAATGAGTTGCAGGTGTGTGGCTGTACCTTTGGGTGCACGACGTTTCTTAGCTTCAGAAGAAACTGGGAGCTGAAAAAACAGAAATTAAACACAACAGAAGTCAAAACACTTTATGGAAAAATCCCCAGAATATCATGTTCAATATTTCTTGGATGATATTCACAGCGGGCCCCACCAAAAGTAATCTGTAACACCCTCAAAGCCTGAAAGGAAATATAAGTGGACCGCCTTGAATGTTTGCAGAAACCAGTGTGCTTATAATGTCATATAAAGTTGAACAGAAAGGAAAGAAATAACATTGTCAAGTTAGATAATATTGCTCTACAAATGCACTGTGACTGTATATTATACTGCAACTGCTTCTAACCATTAAAGGGCCCGTAAAATAAAGTGTAGCAAAAGTGCTCAACACACACTTTGGAACTGTCTGACTAAATAACTGAATAATAAAAATTCAGTTTCACATGAAGATTTCCTCATTATTATACAATATTCAAGCTTCTGATCACGAACTGAAATTTTCTGACCAAAAAGCTTGGTGATACATAAGAGTGTATGTTTTATCTAACAATACAAATTCTAGCTAAAAGCACTATTTCTCAGAGGTACAATGTAAGCCTCACTGGCAAAATATACAAAGTTAATTGTATTATGAATAGTTTACTATGAAATGTAAGCAAGTAAGACACACCACTCCAAAAACACAATGATTCAACAAAAAAAAATTTTATAAAAGAAAAATTATGAAAAGAAATTGTTGAGCAGTACAATTAATGAATAGGAAAGGTTTATTAGAAAGGGAACACAATAGGGTTTTTTCTCTAAGTTTTCCCTTTCTTTCAGTACATTATACAGCTCTTTATCAATCAATCAAGCTTTATTTATAAAGCACTTTTTATACAATAAAATGTAGCACAAAGTGCTTTACAAATTTTAAAAAGCATTCAAAATGAAAGATAAAAGCCTATTAGCCCCTCCCCTCATCTCCAACACCACATCTTCATATACGCATGTACATACACTCGGATTAATATGCGGCTGAGCATACAGAAGCCAGGTAAGGAAACACTATCAAGGGAGCCGTCTGCACAAGAAGTCAACCGGACCAAAGCGACCAGGGCACCGACACGGGGTCCAGCCAAAAGACCAAAATCATGGAAGGTGCCCCTGCAGGCATGGCCGACATGACCCCTGGTGCAGAGGGTGCTCTCTGAGGAACGATGGAAAATAAGCAAAAATGATCAAATACATAGAAATAGTAAAATTTTAAATACTAAGAGGAATTAAAAAAGAGGTAAGATAAAAAATATTGTTAATAAAATACAAAATATAAAGCTTTATTTATGAGCTACAAGAGCTACAAGGAAGTGTTTATTGCCAAGTTTTTAAAAGTTGTGGCAGCATATACAGTATTGGGAAAAATAGTCATTTCAAATATTAAGGCATGTAAACCTTGTCTTAATGTAGCTGTTTCACTATTGGTAAGCTTCTGTCCTCAGGAAGCATCGGTGTTGGGATATTGTTCATCGGAGTTTTACTGAAAGTATTGACCACATTCTTTCTGGAGAAGGTCCATAATTTCACAAAATCCAATTTAACCTTTGATTATAGCTCTTTAATATTCAAAACATTGTTGTGTGTAATATCTTAGTACCTCAGTTTGACATACAAACAATTTTAAGTGGCTCTCAAAGTTCTTTTCAAATTTGAAAATGTAGTTATATGTGTACAAACTGGGGTCAGCTGCAGACTTAGAGAATGTAGCCAGAGTTAATATGAGGATATCTCATTTTCATCTGCAGTTCGGTCACTTAAGGCCAAAATTCAATTACTTAAAAGGCGGTGTTTTTCAATGGCTGCTTATAATAAGTAGCTAGTCCACTGCAGAGTAGTATTAACAGGACCCTAAGCACTTTCTGTCCAAGTAGTCGTACGCATGCGCAATCCCATTTGCTTAACATATTTTCTAATACTGGCACTGACTTTAATCACTTTTGGGTGACTGATGGTTAGATAGCTTGTTCTCAATATTTCATTAGATCATAGAAGCGAAGTTATTTTCACAGCAGTCACGCGACTGGGATTTGTAGAATAGCTGTTTAACAACAGAACTGGTTACTAACGTTACAGTATAATGCGTGGGCTAAAACGGTTGTGGTCGACCATACATTATGTATTGTACCCGTTGCATTGATGCTAGAGTTGCCTGGCCGTAGTGACAGCTATTAGCCCTCCTTAGGTTTTAGTTTGCCGTGGAGTGAGGGAGATTAGACAAGCAAGTTATAGTTAGCAGTAGCTTAATCAACTTAGCTCCGACAAGCCAGACAGCTAACAAACCTTCAAATAAGCGTAACACACAGGCCATGCTCAAAGATAGTGTTAGGTTAATCACGAAGAATAAACTGTCACTTGTGTATTAATGTTTACTGCAGCAAAACGGTGACTGGATTTGGTTTTGCACTCACCACTGTGGTTTTCTCCTCGTCGGCCATCTTGGGATGATCAACAGTAGAAGCTGTTGCTATGGCTACATCACTGGAGCGCGGACGTGTACTGCCCAATCACGTGGTAACATGCATGCGGTGGTATTTGAAGTTTGACTGTCTTGGGGGTGAAGTTGATTGTGTACCTAGAAGGCTGTTTAACGAAATTAAGCGATCAAAGTACGATTTCCTGGTTATCCTGGCTGAATTTATCCTTGATTTGGTTTCACAAACGCAGTAACACATAAGTTACCGTGGCGATTTATTCTGTGCAGCAAGCCTGCTCAAAACCAGGCCAACAGCCAGGTTTAGTTAATGGTCGAGTTTACCACCCCCAGCCAGGATTAACTCCAGAGAGAGAGACAACTTTTTGTACAGTTTTAAAACGATTTAACCCATGTTTTCACCAAGTTCTTTGCTCTTTATTCATTATGGAGTAACAAAATTAAATAGCTAGGCTCACAAATTAATTAACATCAAGGGCATAGCACAAAATTCTAGGTTTTATGTACAAACCATCGGGGTAGGCCCCTATGCTGACTTAATAGATAGTTCTCATGCATATTTTTCCTCCCCACAACCTCCCCACTGCCTTCACAGAAACTGCCACTTCATCTTTCTTCACTTACATCTTCTATCCCCCATTCTGCTACATAAGGTTACCTGCTTATAACATATAATTAAGGTGACCAGATTTTTGTTTGTGAAAAAGGACACTTGGCACATTCAAGGCTACTGCAGTATGATGATGAGGCCTACTTTGCACTGGTCTTTGACATTTTTAATGAGTTTATATTTTCTACATAAAACAGCTCTTTTTCGCCCCTCTGGCCAAAGATTAAAGACGCATTAAGTAAATTTCCAACCTTAAAACTCCACTTCCCAGACTCGTGACACAGTGACATCTATTATGTACATTTCTGGAGCCGTCGGTGTCCAGTAGCGTCCTGAAGCTGAGAATCTATGCAACACTGCATAATGTTGCAACAGATTTTCGTTTTATGCACTGCGTAAAAGCCTTTGTTTGTCCCCAGCTCATCTTGTTAAGGTGTTAAACTGTGGAGAAAGTGAGGGAGCTGAAACATCTCACCGGGAAAAGTTTGATGGGCTTCACACCCCCCCCCACGGTTGCAAAACCCACCCAAAACTAGGAGGGAGCATTACGCACACTTTCTCTACAATTTTACACAGAGTTTCTGTCCTCTCTGGTCTGCATCTGCTCATTACCTGAGAGAGTGGAGAACAATAAGTAAGCACTAAACTGAAGGTTGAAAAGCTCCAAAATGGAGCAGCCTGCTGTTTGACTGAGTAGCTCAGGTGTTTTAGGACTGAGGCTGAACACCTGGAGTTTGTCTGCAGGTGGATCAAACCTCCTGATGGGAAGAATTTTCAGTTTTGGATGGAAAAAGAAAGACTGAGAAGTGATCCAGATGTAGCATAGCTGTGTGAGAGGGTGGTGGAGAACTGGTTGAAGTTCAACAAGCTGCAGGTTCAACTCCCTGTATGGTCGGGGGGTCTGTTTACAGGTCATCAAGGCCATCAGTCCAAAATATGAACCTGGTATTCAGCTTGTCTTATTTAGGTGAGAAAGTCAGGGAGCGGGGTGTATAAATCCATAAATATTTATTCAGACAGGCAGAACTAGAAAAGCCTGCTTTTCGTAGAAGGTACAGTGAACTTGCATAATAATTACAACTCTGTGCAAAAGTCTTGAGCTGATTGCTAAGAACTATTGTCAAAAACTGGTAGCCTACTGGTCATTTCATTTTATAAGTTATTGCAAATATGTCCAGTTTTCCAGGTAATAAACAAGGAATTGTTGAAGACTTTCATAAAGAACTCTACATATTTACATTAATTTAGATGCACTTTGTAGGAGGTCATTCAAAGCAGAATCAAATGACTTCATTAAAATGAATTAAAAAGCTTGTTGTGGAACTTTGTGCTTAGACGAGCTAAAGATCAGCAAGTTCACTCACTGCAATAGGAAGGAGAATACACAACCAATCCACATGAATCACTATAGTGTAAGAAGGGTGTGAAACTTATCTCTAATTCATTCCCATCCCATAGATTAACTGACTGTGATTTAAAATCTAACCCCCCCCCCTCACAGTTGATGGAAATGTAAGTCAACAAGCTCTCCGTGGGATCAAGACCCCCGAGGTTTGAACGTTGGCATGGGGTAGACACTGGCCCAGCCTCCTCTGGGCCTTCGCCCTGTGCTCTCTCCATTCCTGCTACTGCTCATTCTCAAAGGGGCTCAGGTAATCAGATCAGATCTGCTCCTTCTCACTCTCTCTCTCACCCACTGCCATCAGCTGATCAGCCTGAGCTTTATTCATTACAGCAGTAAGGAGGATCCAGCTCTGCTGAACGAGTGCATGCTTACATTTTCTATCCGGGATAACTCAATTTTACTTAGTCATGGCACCTGGTGTAAAAATGCCTGAAACAGCTGTGACCAAATTCATCTTTTCATCACAAGAGGACAATGAAGCCTTTACATTAAAGTATTGCAGCACAGAGGGGTACAGACTTGCTGTTCACAGACTTGTATACATATACAAGATTTATGGATTTGAGCATAAAAAGTTTACTTCATTACTTCATTCAAGAGTGTAGGTTTAATTTTTGACACTGGTAGGGACATTGAGGTGTCTTACAGAGGCCTCTGGAAGGCAAGTGGTCTTTGTAGTTATGACTGTTTATTGGCAATATCACGTTCCACAAATTAAAGACGCACTACGTAACTCTCCGACCTTAAAAATCCACGTTCTGGACTCGTTTGATTGCACAGTGACATTCTGGAGCCAATTTGCCCAGAAAAATATAAAAAAATGAATCTCACTGGAATTGAAATTAATATAATCATTTGTTACCTTTTTGTTTTCCTTTGAATCCAATTGACCTTTCGCCAAGGTCCCGCCCCTTGGTTACTGTTGCTACGCCCGTCAAGCTTTCTGCGATGGAGAGTTAGTTGATGTTATGACAGGGATAGCTTGTATACCAGTGCGTGTTAGACTCATTTTGGAGCAATACCTCACCGATATCGTCCAGATCTAGGCAAAAGGGGTTACAATATGCAGTGGAGGGATATATTTAAAATATTACAAAATGTAGCTTCGGGGAAACAACAATTCTCAAGGCTACAGCATACCGGCGGTCGGTTAGCTAAACTTTCCACAGAGGCTAGTGGTGTGGTTTAGACACTAGCTTGTTACTCTAGGTTCATGGCTATACCTAACAGTATTTCCCTTACCTTTGAGCAGACAAACACATGCTTGTTTATTTTCTAAGCATTCAGCTTGGACTGAGGCCTTCCATTTGGTTTTATCCATTGTAGGCACTGCTCTGTCTGATTTACATAATCCATAGGCGCGTCACCGTACCCTCTTGTGGAATGTCGGACCGAGTTTACACATGCTAGACGTGATATTGGACAATGAGCGTTTGGCAAAAGGTCAATTATTTGTTTTGAAGTTCACAGTAAAAATTTTATCTTGATTTCCCGCTTAAATTTTTTCAATTTCAAATATTTATTTCAAACAAACATTATGGCCATGATTTAGCTCCATACATGGTATCCAGACTTATGAGACAACGTTAAAGTTGTGAGGAGTGCCCCATGGGAGGGCAAATTGTAATAAACCTGTGTCTGCAGATACACACCAGTCAGGAAACTATTAACATGCAGAAATTTAATTAGGTAAAGTTTATTCATTTGTGACCCACAGTTGAGATCTGTCATCTATATCCCCCCAATATTCTGACTCATATTTTATTTTAACAGACAATATTCTATCAGCTGGCAACGAAAAGCAATTAAAACATGTCATTAACAGCCACAGGCAACAAATTGGTAAGACAAAACTAAAAATACACCAAAACACCCGCAAGGCTATAAATCATTTTAGACTCAACTGTTATCTTGTCAAATCACTGCTCGCCCCTGTGCTGCAGAGGTGTCAGTAGCACGCGTCACACTATGCAAACCTCACAGTTGCATTTCTTCGTAGCTGCTTGTATGGCATGAATACAGAATTCACCCTATTGGGATGTTTGTTTTTGAGTGAGATGTTCTGCACCTCCTCCAATTAAGTATGCCAATACGATGTCAACAGTTAAAAAGTAATATAAATCAGAGTATATAAAAGTTGGAAACAAAAATTAGCTTACAATTTATCTGGCTTAATCTGAAAGCTGCAATATTATTGATATTACATGAAGCTAAAACCTATGTCTGAATTACAAGGACCCATCAAATAAATCAACAGATCTTAGACTATGAAGAAATCAAATTTAACATTTTATTGAATATTAAGACTGAAAACAAATTTCTGACAAATACCCCTCCAGTAAATAAAATTTAAATAAGTCACAAGTATTTACAATACATCGTAATATACATTCCGATTATGACAAAACTTCACCATAATACAAATATTTCTATAAAGACTAGACACTCATAAATCCCCACACAATAATTAGTAAGCTATATCTACTTCAAGGCACTAAACATGATTCATGTTACAATAACATGAAATCCAATATATTTACATGTAAAAACCTGAAAATAACAATCCCCAAAAAGTAGTAATAACCATCTGCAACATTAATGTGCAGTATAAGTATAGTGTTCTTTTAGCTCATTAATGCACTTACATGTGTCTAAATTAAGTAACTTTGCATCAAACATGCATTCCTTCCTTTGTACACGCAGCTTGGATTAGTGAAAATCGAAACAGATAAAATCTTTTTCTTCACAACTCAACATGATTTAAATGCAACACCCCTCCCATTTCTAGGAAAATCTTCATTTACGTTCACTTCATCCAAACAGAAGACAGACAGACAGACCTTCATCCCATCACCTTCATCAGCCCTTCCTGTATAATTGCATGCATGCGAAAATATCAAATACAGTAGCAACCTTCAAAACAGAAAAGTAACAATAGGAACTAATAAGAAGAAAATAAGAAAAAAAAAAGAAAAATCAATACTTTGAATGTAGTGTGCTGTGTACACCGGTTATCCTGTAACATGCTGCTATTATATGTTGAGATAAGAGACGTTATGTGGCCCCATCAGTCACTGTTGGGAAAACATTCTTAGGTCACATTTGCTTTTGATATGATGCAGAGTATTTATTCATAAGGCCCCTGTATGACTTTATTAAATGAAAGAAAAAAAAAGAAAAGAAAAAGAAAAACAATATTTTTCACCAGCATCTTTAAGAATGACAGAATTTTCAATAAAACCACGCTGACCCCATTCAATCTGCAGCGTGTCAGAAATGATGTTGAGAAAGTGTTGCTTTTTTTTTTTACCTTCAGTACTTTTCCCCCAAAATAACTTCTGATAATTTGAATGTCAAATGCACTGCGCACTGAAAGGTGGTCAACAATCCAACCATTACCCATGTGGAAAGCATTACAAGCTCAAACATGACTTCTCACATTTCAAAGATTAGACATGGAGAAAGGGGGAACCATTTCTGATTACTTACTAATTGTTTTTGGCCATCTTCCTTTAAAAAAACGAAACAAAAAAACAACCCAAAGCCCGTTAAGACCATTGAATAATGCCGGGGCATGGCTCGTCTGGCATACTGGTCAGGGAGGATACTGGTCAGGGAGGATACTGGCCTGAGGCACTGAGTACATGGGAGCACTAATTTCCCTGGTTCCTGCCAAAGGCTCCCTGAGCAACAGAGGAGGCAGCGCTTGCTGCAGCACTCTGGACGTTTCGGTTGGTCAGGACTCCTTGGGAAAACTCCTGCTGAGCCTTGGTGAAACTGGCACCTGTCCTTCTGTACTTGCCATGCACCTGGAAAAAGAAAAAAAGTAAAAGGTTTCTCAACCAGATCAAATCCAGTCAACTCTGATGAATCTGAGATTTTCAAGTGGAAAAAGTCAGAGCCTCTGTGGAAATGTTCTTTTGAGGTGTGTCTGTCAGGGAGCTTATGTTTACAGTCCGATTGGTCCTTCAAATCAGAAGATCACAATCAAGAAACCCCCATCCTTTAAAGGCTGCAGAATTTCATGTGAGGAAAAAGCACAAAAGTTCAGCCTCCTGCACCGGCAGCTACAGAAAGGTTTTAGGTGTGATGATGATCATGGAACAGCACCTTGTATTAACTCTGCAGTTTTCCTTGGAACTGATTAAAGTTTGTTCATGAAAGTGACAACATGCCTCATCACCTGCTCGTATGTTTGCCCCCTCCCACTCTGCTGCAAACAATCTGAAAACAGTTACCATTCATTAGGAGGAACAAAAGGCTGTTTGTGATGAAAATTTTATCTCCATAATCTTATAATAGTTCACGGCAGCTATAAATATTAATATATCATATCACTGACGTTTCTGTTGGTTTCTATGAATCTTCAGTGAGCTGGAATGAAAATAAACTCTTTGAAGCCAAGTTTGGTTAATAAGTCACTGTTGTCTTAAATCTGACAACAATATTTCAGTATACAGAGACAGGGGGTGGGCGATAATTCAAATATACTTGATATTAAGGGTCGACCAATAATCGGCATGGCCGATAATATCAGTAATTTTATAATAATCAGTATCAGACGTTTTTCCCACCGATAGCTGATAAAATAAGTTTATTTTAAAACCCGCTCCTGGCTCTCATACACAACTCTCTCTGCCTGAAGGCCCCACTCTAGGCTGTATGACAATGTTCCGCCTACAGCCCCCACTGATTGGCTGTCAGCGGCTGTGTAGCCAATCAACACTGACGCTTCTAGATGCAGCTCCTCAGATGGGGAGAAGAGAGGACCGCGGTTGATGAGTGAAGGTAATGCAACCGAAATGGTAGAAGTTGCAATAAAAACCCTCAATGCGGAAGTTTTAAAGACAGCAAAATCTTATTATAAATCAGTTTCAATGACATGCATGTCCAGAGGCGACACCTGGATCTACCTGCCTGCACGTCTATATGCACATGTAGTACGACACGGTTGTGCAAACAGCCTAAATGATTACGTCTCTAACAATAAATAGCACCACGGGGGGGAAACTTCATCAAGTGAAAATGACCTGGAGCGCCTTTATTTAATAAAAATAAGATCTAGCAACATGGGTACAGCATGTAGCCTAGCAACATGGGTACAGCA
>JAOXYM010000001.1:7993629-8008466 GCA_028567055.1 Leptatherina wallacei
CTCCGCTGGTGGCTTGTGTGACTGAAGCATCCTGAAAGAGACATCAAACCCTGAGCTGAAGAGCACCTCAGCAGTCCTTTTGGAGCACTTGCATGTCAAACTGTCTCAGTCTACATTAACAATTTATAGACGAGTTGCCCTGAAACTTATATCAGTTGAAACACATCACTAGTTGTGACCAAGTTAACTGTGCTTATATTTAAGTATGTAAACAAATATGTATTATCCATCATATTTATAATACAAAACACCAAGAAAATAAGAAATAAAAAAATAAGTTAAAACGAGCCCCACTAGCACACAAACCAGACTAGTTTCTATTCATGGCGTGAGCATGATGGCTACAGGATGATGGCTGAATATCACCACGCACCTGTTCGTGAGCCTGCTCACCTGCGCAGGTGAGCATAAAAACAGCCTAAATGTAGTTTTATGCGTAATATTCAGAAAGCAGTCTTTATATAATCTAATACGTGTCATACCTCATATTGGCTAAGATTCTTGGCCAGGAAACATTGAGGCCAAACCCAGCAACCAACCCAACAGGTTTCTGTTGCAGCTTATCTCTTTCAGCCTTCACTTTACATCCAAATAAAGCTGCCAAAAGTCGATTTAAAAAACAAACAAACATGCCGTTCTCACCTGGAAAGGGTTAACGTCCACTGGGCTAGCGAACGGGTTGCTGTCAAATCCCGACATGGTGGTGAAAAGTGAATTTTCTGTGAAATAAACACCACTGCTTCCCTGCTCCCGTCTCCCCAGCGGCGGTGGTGGCGGCTCCTGATGGTGTTGCGTGACGCCGGGCCTCTGCGCATGCGTCGTTTGATAGGTAGGCTGCGTCACCAGTGGTTGCCCCGAGTCATTCTAATCAATTAGTCCACCTTTATTTTTAGAAATAATGCGAATTGGTTACAAATCTGCAGTTCACGTGACAGTCTACTCTGACCGCTCATGTTTGTCTTAAAATTATAACCAGACCATGATGGCAGGCGAACTTAATGAGTTTACAAAATTACAAGGCCGTAAGTTGCCTTTAGGTGCTGTCGGAGAATTGGCAATTACAAACCGGTCAAACAGGAATATAGGAATTTCATTCGATTGGGCTGCTTTATTATACTATTACTTCTTTACTCATTAAATATTAGTTTATTCATTACTATTTATAAGGACAGTAAAACTCACAAGAAATATTACAAAGGCTTAAAAAAAAAAGGCAGTACATTTGGAAGTTACCCTTTCAGACACTCTTTGACTTAAGCATCTCATCTTCTCTTGCACTCGGGTTGGTTTTATTTTTAATCTAAACAAACTAAAATCTATTTTCAGTAAAGTAAATATTTTGTGAATGTATATATATAAAATACCCTCTTAGCACTGCAAGACAAGTCAAATCATTTTGAGTGGGAAAATGCATCCTAAAATATAGGTTTTCATATCTATACGAACATGAACCCTGTCTTGGGTAACTCCAACTCTTTTAGATTCAACAGCCACTCAAGAAAACTTTCCTGCGAAACTGGCCAGAAACAGAAAAAGTATATAGTATCTTACATATTTATCTAACCAAAAAATAACTGTTTTCACATAGGAGGAAAAGTTTAAAACCCAGAAGGCATGAAGGCACGAACACTTTCACTGTGAACCCAGAATGATCAAATACTGTAAAATGCTTTATTTACGACAACGGGCAGAATAAAAGTCATAAGATCAATTCTAATCTTCTTCAAAAGAGGACATCTTCAAATCCTCTTTCTTAAGGTAAGGGTTTACCATTTTTTCATTAAACTGTTGCCTCTGTGGTGGCGAATGCAGAATAACAGTAAATGCAAAAATGCAGTGCAAAAAGCACAACAAGACCAGAGGCATAAGTTGGCAAATTATCCAGTAATGCGAATTAGGGCAGTTATACAACGATAGAGTTTTCTAACATTAGCCACTATAATTTTCCAGTCCAAGCAGATAAACTCGTTTGCCCGTATCATTGCTTATGCACAAAATATGTAAGAGAAGTAACATAACCATTAATAACCAATTGTGCATAGACGCATTATCAATTATTCATCGTGGATCAATGTAACTGACTAGCAATAATATCAGATTCTTCATGTAGATCAACTCTTGTTATTTTGACATATAAAATTGGAGATGCAATAAAATCAAAGTAGGATGGATGCTTTTTAGCTGTTTAACTATAAACATATTCCTACTTTTAAAAGACATTTTAATTGTCATTTACTCTCGTGGTATGACAGAATTGTAATACGAATGCTAATGATGATCAAGACTGGCTTAAAGTAGGAAAAATGAGAAAATCCACTTGACAATAATAAAAACAAAAAGACAGACTCGTTAATAACGACAGAAGACAATCATTTTATGCTCTTTCTTGGTTGCTATTGAGCAAACACTTCAGAGACAGAATGGTTGGCTTTGAGAGTGGGGGGGGTAACAACAGATCTCAAGAACAGAGTGGCGTAAGTCCGCTATGCTGTACACATGAACTGTACTGAACATTACAACTGTTGGTATGGCTGTCAAGCAGGAGAATGCAGGAATCTCATATGTGTCCGACATTCTGAAAGAGCTGGGATCCCCTTGGCTGGAATACACACCAGCTGGCTTGGTCCCTTTGATGGTGGAATTTCCCTCGTCAGGGCGGGAAAAAAAAGCAGCACAAACTTAAAAACACAAGTGGTTTTCTCTTTCACACACATACATACAGCCACGCATGGCCGCCTCGGCACATGCACACACACAAATGTAGCATCCGCTGTCCGTATCCGAACATCTCTGTCCAGGATACTCAAAAAAAAAAAAGACTTCAACTCCCCAGCACAGGCTGGTGTTCCGGCTTTGTACAGTATTTATACCTGTATATTATATGCTATAAAGAATTTCTGTGACATTAAAATTCATTAAATAAGGAAAAAAAAAACTGTAATAACAGAGCATCCACTGCTTGCACTGATTGTTATGAACTGTAAACTTATAAAGCAGCTAATAATTCTAAGCTTTAAGTCCACTGGAACATCTATGAAGCCTGATGGCGCCTGGTTTCTTCTCGGTTTACTGTTGTACACTGCTTCATCTTTCCAGCTCTGGAACATTCCCTGATGCTGAGCGGTCTTCCGCGTATTCCAACATTCCCTTTTCCCCGTCCTCCCGCTCAGTGTATCTCCTCTTGGTGCTAAGGAAAGATCTGCCAAGGCACTGTGAGAGCATAGGTGGCAGTTGAGTCCACAGCAGAGGAGCCCTTCCACTGATTCCTGTCCCTCCGCCAGACTCCTCCTCCCCCCTCTGGAGGAGGAGGCACTGTACATGGCACTTGGGACACCTTTTCACAGGCTTTGACAAAGAAAGGCTAAGCGAGAGTGCTTTGATAATTTAACCTCCCGCTGAGTACGTATATGCTTGCCTGGGAGCTGGACAGGGAGTGCTTTGGTGTCCCGATGTCCCCTCATACCATGAATTCATTACTACCGTACAATACCAGGTGCTGTGGTATGTCTGGAGGGTCTCTGCTGTGGCCACCGCCGTCTCTAGAGTGCCTCGGCATTGAATGTCTGGCTCCTTTCAGTTTCTGCTTGCCCTTCTCTGGATTGTAGGTGCCGCGGCTTGTAAACAGAGGCCTTTCATCATACGCGCCTTCCTGCTCCGCCATTGAGCTGCTGTCCAAGCCGTCAGATTGAGAGGCTTGAGATGAGTTCGGAGCCTGGGCCTGAGGCTGGGTTGGAGCCGAGCCCACGGCGGGGGACTTGGAGTGGAAACGAAACCGCCGGGTGGTGGCAGAGGAGGACGTGGAAGATGGCTGGAAGTGTGATGAGGAGGAGTAGGGGGAAACAGTGGAACATGACTCTACAGAGTCCAGGCAGTCAGGTTGGCGGCGGTGAGCGCGGCGTCGGGGGCTCTTCCCGTCGGATCTACGAGGCCACGCAGAAGTCAAGACTGGACCCCTCTCTGAAATGAGAGGGACAGACATGTCAAATGATTAATTATAATGATAATAATCATTTTTCTTTAAAAAAAAAAAAACAAAGCTTTTATGTGTTGTATAACAACATACCTGAAAAGTCAGAAATAGTTTCTTCAGAGTCCATATTGAGGTTTTCGGAGCTGTCAGCTGTACCGATAGAGGCCTCGGACTCCAGGGTCTCATCATCTGATGCTCGTGGCTCTAGAGTCAGCATCTCAAAAGTCAGCTCCTCTCTATGGACAGACACATTATCCACATCAGGAAATAAGCTGAACACCATTGCCATTAATAACACACACACACACTACTTTTTCCAAATCTGATATTGCTCTTAGATGCCGATGGAACATTTTAAGTACTTCTCTTTCTGTAGATTTTCAATTTGCTCTGCCAGCACTCTCTCTTCCTGCTGCATGGCCGCCTGCTGATGCTCAGAGATGTCGCTGAACGACTCCGCTCCCTCCTCCCCGCCGCTCTCTTCTCTGACGGCGTCGGCCACAGGTGGCAGCCGGGGACTGACTGGGGGTGAAGGCGTCTGGTAGCTTAATCGCTGTACGTAACCTTTTCCCTGAAAAGAAAAACCCAATAGTACACATTTCCTTCACACCAAAGTAAATACAACACATGTGCTGGCTAGAACACCAGCTGATCATCACAAGAGGAAATCGCCATCACATACAACACATACGCCACCTCTAACAATCACTTACCCACTCGCACATGCAGTAACTAGACCACAGACGATAACAGATACAGCACAACATAACATTTACCTTTTTAGCTGCGTTTGGCTGCTTTTAGCAAAAGTAACAAGCAAAAATAATAGAAGCATCAGCAACATTATAAAATCTGCACTAACAAGTAGCGGACTTGCTGCTTCTAATAGTCCCTTTTCAGTCTAACTTTAGCATTATCACTGTTTTTGTCATGCTAATATGGCGTTTGTTCGGGGAAATTCTATAAAGGATTGATAAGTAACCAAAAGAAGTAGAGGCAAAATGTATCTTTCTGCAGTTTTTTCCAGAGGAAGTAATAAAATAAAATCACATGCCACTTTTCTTGTTTTCGATTCCTCATAAGAGCGAGGAAATTGATCAGAGTTCCTTGTTATTTACAGAAAATCTAAAAATGTTCTCATTCTTTGAATCTAAATAGATTTGAAGTCATAGACGATGCTGAAAATGTTTGCTTTGTATGTTCCATACTCCACATGGCATTAGGAAAATCTAATCAGAGGCGACCACATGATTGCATAACGTCCTTAATTTCATCCACAAGAGACAGTTACAGAAAATAGTCCAACAAACAAACAGAAAAGTGATGCGGTGACACATGCTTTGGGAACGGAGGAGACGGATGTTAACATCGGAGGCGGTGAGACAGATCTGTACCACAACAATGGATGAAGGGTTTGTGGATGCGACCCACTGCGTTGGTATACATACCATAGTGTGCGCTAAGCTCATAAATCTAACAGCTATTAGTACTGGTCTCTGGGTAAAGGAAAAGACATGTTAGGGAAGAGTTTGGGGAGGTGGGAAGAAGCTGATAAGAAAGGAAGAAATGATAAGAGTTAGGAGGGCTGATTCATGTCTCAGCTTACCATTGACCGTCGAATGAGGGTCAGTCTGCACTTGGCCTTATTCTCGGCAAACTCCAGTGTGTTGATGTCCTTTAGTCGCACTTTATATTTATTCATCTGCTCACAAATGATAAGTTCTACACACCTACAGAAGGATAACGAGAGAGAAAACCACTTCAGATTTTCTTAAAGTCCTTAATGTCGCAGCAAAATGATGAGTTCATAGAGCCTTATTTATATAATACAATATAAGCCTTGTTCTCCTGAGACTAACTGTTCCCAGCAGAAATTTATGTGCTCATGCCATTCATTTTATCCACCATTGGTTGGGAGAATCTGCAGCACAGTAAACCAAATTGAACAGTATTTTACAGAATTAATACCATAATGTATGTTATGACAAAAACAACACAAGCCTGTCCTGCTAGACTCCACGGAGCATCGCCATTTTCTCCTCCCAGTCATAAATTTGTTCAAATTTGTCCTCCTTTCACCTGATAATCTCACTAAACCTGGTCGTAAAAACTTAGTTTTAGTGTTCTCACATGAAATGGATTAGTTTAATTGAACATCCTCTCCAATATCTCCTCTCAGTCATGCGTGTCCACACCGGAATGCGCAGCCCAACACTTTCCACTAACACGTCACAGATTTTTTTCCTTTGAAAGACAGGAAGTATATTCTTACGCTGTTGTCTTGCTGATGTCCTGGACGCTCTGCAGCGGATCGATGGTGTCCGGACGCCGGAGGAGACAGGGAGCGAAAACTATAGCCAAAGCGTTAGCTGACATACGGTTGGTGTCCTCTTGCAGCGCGATCCTGAAAGCACGAGTTTAGTGTTCAGATATTTGATCGGAAAGGAAAAATAAGAATTTGATGCATTAAATTCTAATCAAAAGTTTAAATAAGATGTTTTTTTTCTTTTGAATTACCTGACAAGATGAAATATGAGGCGTTCCAGAGTATTTAGGTGAGTTCTGCTGAGCTGGTCGATAACTGAATACACTCCTCTGATCATCTCCTTTTTATCCTGCAAACCTGAGGTGGACAAGACACATCACCGTTCACTGCTGCAGCGAGCAAATATGTTGTCACCGAAGTTACCGTGGACTGAATCTCCGATGAGATGCAGCTTAAGAATGGGAAAACAACAGTGTTGCATACGTGGTGCTGAGCACTCACCCATGGCACGTACGAACTCCTCATATAGCTCGAATGTCATCAGGGGGTTTGGCAGGTCTCTCAGCCACTGCTTGAAAACACTGCCAATGACATGGATGTTGTAGTCGTCCAGATTCATGTTGTCCACATCTGCCCGGCCACAGAACACAGACAAACCACACGACACTTAGTGATCACATTTAATCCTTTCTCATTCATGATCAATAGCTTTAAAAGAAGCTAAAATGACCTGTGTCCAGGCCGAGTTTGAGCTCCTTAATTTTGTTGGTGGAACCAGATTTTCTATAAATTCCTTCGGTGTAGAGGCCGTGCATCTCGATGTAATTAATTAGCTTCTCCACCACCAGGGGAACTGTCCTCTCGTCGTTAGTTAAACGAGAAACCTCCACTCCGAACTGTCTGGAGGAAAGCTCTGGATCAAACTGCTCACAGACAAACACAAAAACATGGGACAGTGTGCATGAAATATGTTACAGTGTTCCTTAAAAAGAAACATTCTCGTCCATTTAAAAAAAATAAATAAAAAAAAGATCATTCCTAACATCGACAACTGTGCATTAACGCCGAAGTAACACAATTAATATCACGGGACATTATTGTGAGGGTACGCAACATGGCCGACTCACCTTCTTGCTGCATTTGGTGGTCGTCTTCTGGCAGCATTTTCTGTGGCAGGCGTACCGGCACACTGGATGAACACAGCCAGAGAGATCAAACGGGTCATTCCCATTATTCACAGAAAGGCAGTGCCTCCTCATTATTCAGCAGAAGTTGTGACAAGAGCAAAAACCGTTTATCGCTTGAGAAAGCAAAGTGGTATTGGCTGGCATGAAGAAAACATCCTGCGGGAATAAAGGACAAACTGTGTGCAGAACTCTCTGGAGACGTGAGACCCCATGAGTCCAGTTGAAAACAATCTGATTAGGGCTGAGGAGGGAGGGGGGGGAGGGGGGGCGGGGCTCGATCGGTAAGGCCCCGGTCAGACACGGCTCAGCCGCAGACATGCAGTGTCTATGTGCACGCGTACGTGCGTTTGTGTGTGTGTTTAGATTTGGTGAGAGCGGAGGTTTCTCTTATGTCACATTATCTTACAGCTTATTAACTCACACACACACATCTGCTCCTGGTGTTACGCAGGATTTTCCTCTTCTGAGATGAACATCACATTCCGTATAAGTTTGAGATTTATTCATATTTCTCTTGCTAAGTAACAAAAACAAATGACTTCCACGTAAAATTTCCTTTCAATCGTAAAAAAAAAAACAAAAAAAAAAACTTTTGTACGTGGAGAACTTTTCTGAACAACATCCGAGGCTTTGAAAACAGCCGATCTAGAGTCAGTTTGAATGAACTGTGTGAAACTCTCCTGGTATTTTAAACTGCCATGGAGACATTTTGCATGCACGCACTCACATTTGCACACGCAAGCACGATCCATCATCCAGATGAGAGACGAGCAGTATTCACAGTATGTTGGGATGCTGTACTGGGTGGACTTAAAAATGTGGCCGTTATGCTCCTCCACCTGCAGAGAGCAGCAGAGCACAGGCTTTTCTATAGAAACTAAAGACAGCCTAGACACATCTATTCTAAATGTCTTGCAAAAAAAGAGAAGGCATTTCATCTGGTACCATCTTGTGCTCAGGCCTCACTTACAATATCTATGTCCTTCTTCCTCGGCTTTTTGCGTTCAGGTTTCGGTGGAGGCTGCAGTAGAAGAAGAGACAAATCAAACTTACAGCTACGTTTGATAAACATCAACATTTTATTGACCCTACAGTAACATAACGCCAATGCATTTCTTCAGCTTTGCCACAGAAACGATTACCTTGCTGATCGTACAGTCCAGAGGTTTGTACTCAGACATGAACTCATCCATGAAAACTTGGAAAGTGTTGACCCACACTTTAACGGGAGATTCCCTCCAGTCCCTCTGCTCCTGCCGCATGGTCTTCTCCAAGATGTGTTCAAACAGGGCGCAGAGGTCTTTGTAACGGATGCTCTTACCATCGTCCATCTACGGAGAAAGGCAACAAGGTATGAAACCACACAGTAATATTCAGGCTTCTACTTAAAAAAAAAAATAAAATCCTGCATATTTCTGTGATTTTAGTCAATTTTGACTTTGGAATAATGTCTAAGAAGGGATTTTCTGTAAACAGTTTTAGTTATAAACTGTCATGGGAACAGAGGCAGCAGCCCTTACTGCAAGTGCTGTAGAGTAGGAGTTGAAGATGTTCAGACGGAATTCCTTCAGAGCCTTTTTAAACACGACGTCCACCATGGTGTCTTTCTTACTGTCCTCTGTGTCCAAGTCGTTGATCTGAAACAACACCGCAGTCATTAGTTTTAAAATTTCAACTGCAAGCCAAATGAATCCTCATTACCCCTGTGCATCTAAGGCGTTGGCGGCACCTTCTTCATGAGGAACTCGTTCATGCTCCTGTAGTCGTTGGTGGAGGTGAGGATCTGCTGTGCATCGTTCTGCCACTGAGCGGGCTCCAGGGCCGCGCTGCTGATCTTCACGCTCCGCCTTCGCTTCACCTTGGGAGACGGCTCCTTGTTCTCCTTCAAATCTTTGAACCCTCGATCTAGCAGCACATCGGGGCTGCAGGGCGGCGACATGTTTTCCTGACCTGATGTGAGAGAGAATTTCAGTAACAGCTCGATAAGCCTGATGCAACTTTTTTGTGCAGGTACATTTTTTTTCACATGGACATCTCACTTTCTCCCAGTAATGGCCCGGTGTCACCATATTCTCCATCCAGAGAATCAGCCCCACAGATCAACTTCTCTCTGGATGTCTTCTTATCCCCGTACTTGGTTTTGCCCCAGAAACGCATCCTACGAACCCTGGTTGATAAACATCATAAATATACACAAGTTTAATTAAATTATGATAAAAACCTCCTTAAAATCTTTAAGTAACAAACCTTCCATCCTGCGAATTCTTGCGCAGTGAGTCCGCTTTGCCCAGATCTCCTGACGACATAGCTTTGTGGATCTTCTTTTGCTCTTCAGAGCTTGCGGGCTGAAACAAGATATCAGACAAGATGTTAACCGCTTGGCACAAGGGGAGACATATATTGTCCTTCCATGTAGCCAAGCATGCTATGATCTGGGAACAAGTTTAAGCCAGCAGATGGCACCATCACATCACCGGTGCTGGACAATTTTACATTCCCCAGAACATCTTGTGAGTATAAAAGACTAAACTATTTTCAGCATTCACAATATAACAAAGCAGCAGAAACTCAACAGAAAGATAATAAATAACACAGATTGGGTTTCAGAAGAAAAGATGGAAAGATTTTGTTAAAAAAAAAAGGCTTGATCCCCTTTTTCAAGGATTTCCAAAGTTCTACTTGTAAGTAGCGCTATCTGCCAAAAGAGGAAGAATAACCAAGTGCATGCAAGTATTGCTAATTAACCTGGAAGAAACCACAAACAAATCACAGCTGTGAAAGACAGAGGAGCCAAAAAATGTTAGAAAAGCAACTATGTTAAAGGTTGAATATTTTTCAGGGAAAATACATTTCAAAAATGGTCAAATTTAGTCAAATTTTACACTGGAGGGATTGCTTCAAAGGTTATGATGGGCTTAAATCCAAGTCTTCAAACACATTAAAACAATGGAAGGAAAGGTTTTATGTTCTTATTACACAGGACTACTCCAGTGGATATTTTAAAAGGGATTTGAAACTAAGCCAAACAGAATTTGAAATAGCTGCTTTGAAATGTCTTCCACTTATTGGAAAAGTGACTCTACTCTATCAGAAAAGAGAAATTTGTTGAAGCTTTGAGTATTTGAGTCAGAGGTGAGATGCAGACCTATGCTCTCTCTGCTGAGTGGGTTAGAAATGTCAAAGAGAAGGCACGCTTTAACAAAGCAGAGGGGGCCACTGGTGCCTCCGATGGCGCCCGTTACCATGTCTGAGTCACTGAAACAGGACTCCGTTAAGCCTGCCTCCGTAGAATTATGTTTGGAGAGGGGAAGAGTGTAATGGCGGGGGCTGAGGAGGCTGTCGGCGTCATAGTCATCCTCGTCTGAATCGCCCTCAACTGAGAGGACGGGGGCTCGGGTGAGGAAGTCGGAGCGGGTCCGTGCCATTCTGGCTTTCTTTTTTTGGCCCACTCTGCCAACCTGGATTCAGCAGAGGTGACAACAGCATGTTTAAAAAGGTCAAACTAATCAGTGAAGGAGCTTCAGCACTTTCCGATCCTTGTGTCGGTCAGCTGTGATGCTTTTAGTGCAAGATCAGAAATTATCCTGTCAAAATTCATTCAGTCATGACACAAAACCTGCAAAACACATGCTAAATGAAAGGTTGCTAAGTATGATGATAGGTAGAGGTAGCTTACATCCCGGCCTTTTGTTCCTTTAGAAGGTTTCGAGGCTGGTGTGGGTCCATCTGCGGGAACGGCTGCAGGTGTTTCCTTAGTGACGGCGTCCCTGTTAAAACTGACCAACAAAAAGAGGAAATCATAAGTACAAAGTCTTCCATCTTTTATTTGTTTGTGGTCCTAATAAGCAGAAACAAAACAATCGTGTTAATGTAAATTAGATGAATTACAGACTTTTAATCACAATTAACCACCTCTAAAAAAAAATGGCCTTTTGACACAAAAGTACTTTTGCAAATGCTTCCCACAACACAGACTTTGTAGCAAATCTCAATTTCTCCCCAAAAGTACTTTTGACTTCCTGAGGGGATGTCAAAATCAGATAATAATTCTACTATTAAATGAATGAAGATGTGAATGGCTGGTTATTTGACATTTTGTTGCTTATTTTAACAAATGAATGAACAGCAATATGTAAAGCAAGCAGACTAGTTAGTATGACTACAGCTGAACAATTTTTCTTAAATCCTTTGGACATTTTTAATCACATTTCTTATACTGAAAATAAGTTAACCGCAGACAGAGAAGAATATGTCTTCTTAAACAAGCAGGGACAAAGAAGACTTGCTATATGAAGGTTTTTTTTAGTACAGCAAAGCTGTATCATATCAGATAAAGAATGGATGATATGGACATCATGTTTAGGCAGTAAGTCATCCTGCACATAAAAATGTCCGCCACTAATTTGTATAATTTGCTGCAGCTGAAACATGAAGTTAAAAGCAGATAAAAAATGGAAATGTAATTTACTGACTACTTACGTTGTAAAAGCTACTTTGTCCTTTGGAGAGAAGAAGATGTTTCCTTGCTTATCGCTCAGACTGACTCTGGTCCCCGGATGACTTGCTGGCTGCTTGGTTGCTGTTCTGGTTCTGGTTCCTCCTCCATCTCTGGACTCCAGTGTGAGTTTGGGTGCCCAGCCCTCAGCAGCAGGCCTGCTGTCCTTACGCCTTACTGTGGGAGCAGAGGAAGGTGGAGGGGGCAGCTGGGGGTGGCACTCCTGACCACGACTGTCTCCACCTGGAGGAGAGGAATCTGACTGCGTCCTCCCGTGAGGTGTTGGCCGTGGTGTTCTTTCGATCAGCAGGGATCCGGGTCTAAGTGGCTTACTGGAGGTTGCCGTTGCAGCAAAATCCTGTCCACCCTGCCTGCTCTGCTGTATCCTGTGCAAAGCTTCTCCTCTTTGTTTCTCAAACATGTCTCTCTCATACTGAGCGAAGAAAAGGCGCTGCCGCTCCAGCACTTCTTTCTGTTGTCGGATCTGCTCCATCATTTCCTTCTCGTTCTGCTGCTGTTGATTACGCTGGCGCACCTCTTTCTCCTCGTTGAGGCGCACCAGCTTCTCTATGACGGCCTGGTCGGCCTGAGGGGCGGAACCTTGAGGTAGAGGAGCCGGTTTCTGCAACGAAGGTGTCGTCTGGGCTGCAGAGTCTCGAACATCTACAGGAGGACGGACTACGCCGCTCTGCTCTTCACTTAGCGGTGTTTCTTTCTGCATACTGATGACCACCACCACCGGTCGCCGTGCCGACTCTCGTCTCTCTTTAAGAGGTTTGGTGATGGAAGTGGTGGTCGTAGAAGTGGCTGCCTCCTCGTTTCTCTCAGGTTCTTCAGCAGGATAATGGGAGATCACTGTGCTGCCTTCACGAGCAGGGACGTAAAAAGTCGGGAGGTAGTTCGCGATTTCAGGTGAGAGATGTGAGGGGGCAGAAGGGACTGAAAGATCCATATCGGTTGGGCTCTGGCTTGTTGAAACAACCTCTGCATTAGGTTCTGGAGCAACAGGTGGGAGAGGGGAGCAGGCGTCCTCACTGTCTGTGACCTCCTCTGTAGCCTTGGGGGGCTCATCATCCATAATAAGGAGCTCGAAGCTGCCTTTGGAGCTTTGGCTGTCAGGTGTGCCTTGGGGTGAGCGAAGAGGTGGACTCGCTGGCGGCACCAGCTCCACCGACCAGCGCTGCTCCTCAGAAGGAGACGAAGCTCCGCCGCTGTTTGCCCGGACCTTGAGGAGCTCCAGGCTGAACTTCGCCTGCTCCAACTCTCTCATCCGCCGGCTCTCTCTCTTGGCCCGAGTGGTTTTCTGGCCGGGCTCATCTAGTGTTCGAGACCTCTCTCTCACTATGACGGCGGATGTTGGGACAGAGGATGACGCCTCAGTATCCACAATGGAGGAGCTCTCTGTTGTCCTTGCTAGTTCTTCTTCTCCTTCCTCCTCTACTGCCCCCCCATGGCTGCTGAGCGTGTGGAGGCTCCTTTCTCGTTGCTCATAGGAACGATCCTCCCAAGTGCTGAGGTCCAGCCCCATGATTCTGTCCGGCAGCTCCTCCTCTCCAGGTGAGAGGCTCACCTGGCCATTCTGGAGCTGAAGCAGCTTCTCTTGCTGATCCTTCTTCTCCTTCAGTCTCTGTTCTCTCAGTGTTTTGAAGCTGAAAATCAAGAGGGCCCAGAAGTTACAACACAATCCGAAACCTTTATCCTTACTTTGTATGAAGATACTTTCTAACAAATTCTAACCATCTCAAAATATGACCACACTCTGAAATGCAAAGTCTTGCTCTCTGCAGCTCAGCTGATTGCAGAGCTGCTTTGGCTTGGATTGCTTTCGTAATGGTATGCCCTGACCGTTCTGTTTGCACACTGAACAAAGCCCAAATACACTGCTGGAGTTGTGTGCAAAGATTAATCTGGTTTTTCTCAAGCTTTAGTAAAATAACTCAGTCATGCAAATCTTAGGAGCTATTTTCAGAGTGAGCCTTTGTAAAAAATGGCACAATATGCGTTTCTGCTTGCTTAACCTAAATGTCAGTACTATCAGTAAACATTTAACAGTATGCCTTACCTTTGCCTGGAGAGGAAACCTCTGCCAACTGCCTGAAGCTGGACCACAGCGCCATACAGACGCAAGTAGGCCTCTCTGGCTTGATGACAGCGCCAGGCTGTCTGAATAACCAGAGCGGCCGAGCAACGGTGATACAGCCAGAACCTCCATGCCCTCTGCAGCACCAGAGCAGCCTGCCTCCAGAGCCTGAACCTCTGACGCTCCTTGTAACCTCTCCAGTGTGCCTGCAGACACAGAGCTGCCCCCTCCTGGACACAGGGGTCATAAGCCTCCTCCTCCATGGACTGGTAAGAACGCCACCATTTCTGCAGAGATGACGATAGTAACACAAGGTTCATGATACTATAACAATATACTAACTACATATTTGAATGCACGAGGAGACACGTGATTAGAATGAAATAATAGATCAAACTTTCCCCACTGGTTAACTTACATCAACATAGTTGTTTTCTGGTTTGTTTTTTGTTTTTTAAGGTTTTTCCTGAAATATAATACTTGAATATGCAAATTATTTACTTTAAATCAAAGTGTGGATAAATTCAAACCATTATAAAAAGGATTTTGTGCATCTTTTTACTCCATCAACCAGAACATACAGTCAACATCTCTCTGAGGACGGGTAAATGAGTCACTGAGGTGATTATCTTTGCCCCTTTCACACTAGCACCTACTCAGCCCAGCCCGGCACCACACCGCCTGATTTGTTTGTGTTCACATTACAATTTCCAAAGGGGCGGGTCGATACACTTTTAGCACCGACTCCGTCGAGGTTCTGAAGGCCGAAAATGGTGACGTGTGCAGACTGCAGGCCGCTATTGGCCAGAATCTGACTTCATGGGATGACTCATTAGTGC
>JAOXYM010000001.1:8011475-8025869 GCA_028567055.1 Leptatherina wallacei
ACACCAAACACGGCACACTGTCTACATTACATCCTTCTCCACAGGGAGGATGCTTACAGGTAATATGAGGTCATCGAAAACATCAAACTTGGGCCATTTATTTATAGCTTGTAGCATTTAACAGTTAAAAAAAAACAAAAAAAACAAAACAAAAAAAAACTCAAGTTTCATGTGTACGTTTTGGAAACAGCAGCAGCATCACCCTCTACATCTTCTATAATAATGAGCGAGCAGAAGATTCCCCATCGCTTCTTATGTTCTTGCTGCCTGATGAGTTGTAGCATATTTTTCCCCACATGGCACGAGTTATTATCAAGTTAAAATCCATCGAATGACATTTAAAGTCATCGCATGAGGATAAATACCTTTGTTTTCCCAACTTGGTAGCCTTCTGGTTGCAGGTTTAGCTGATCCAGACACTCCTGGATGCCCTCTCTGGTGGAGCTGGTGCTCGCTGGCAGCACCACACTGAAGTGATGGATAAAATCCTTTCAAGAGAATTGGAGAAGGCGTTAATGAGAAGTGCATTTATTATGCTACCATCTTTGTTCATTCGTCTTTCTGTCCAGTAATGTGTTTTACTCAAGTTCCAACAATTACTCTAATCAAGAATTAATGGGCCGAATTCAGCTGGAACTCTTGACCAGCAGCAGAAACGGAGGCAACCGCCTGCAGCATCTCTTTAAGCAGAGTTTCAGTGAACAAGCGATCAACCGACATATGGTTTCAGGTAAAAGTCCATATTTGCAGGGGTTCAAACATCATGGCATAAATATGCTGAACTCCCACTCTTCAAACTGAGGCTCATTGTCTGAATTCAATACAATCTGCTCCCTGGGCTGTAGGGGGTGGACAGGCAAACAGATGCTGTGTTTATACAATTACAAGCATGGGGAGCATTTCAGAGAGCCGAGGACAATGAAGGGACTCTGTTTGGACCGGCTGAGTCCTCCAAAGTGATACCATCCTCAAAACATTTCTCATTAGTGCAGACTGCAGTGCTAAATATGTTGTGATGAATTTCTGGTAAATGACAATGTCTGGCGCTGAAATGATCTAAGTCAGATCATTGAAATACAGTTTTAGGAATTTGCCTTTTTAACTAAAAGCACATGAGCATAAAACAGAAATGTTATTATTCCAACAACTTTTCCAAAAAGTAATAAAAAAAGAAACCCACGCCTGATAAAAAATATATATTCTTTTGTATTTTCCTCTGTAGTCTAGGTAGAAACTGATTACACTTACCCAGTATAAACTGGATACTGTCTGGTTCACTCATCTTAAGTTATATGATATATTTATTTGCTTTCAGCAGCATAACTGAAATATACTGTTTCTGATAGGGAGAATGAGGCTTAGGCAAATAAAACCTAAAGTTTGAATAGAAAACAACTCTGTTAACTGGTAAACCGACTCCCTAATAAACCAGTAAAGTGATCTAATCACAGTCTAAAACCTTGGCAGGATGTGACTGGGACGAATGAATAGTCAAAACCACAAACTGGAAACTAGCCTAAGAAGAAACCAGAGCAGGGAGTGAGCCTCTCCCAAAACTGTCCAACAGCTAACTTTCAATCTTTAACATGATCTGCTTTATTAGTCACACAGCTGACATCATTCTTTTGAGAGTCGCTGTGGTTAAAGATGGCTGCCGCCTCCCACCCCCACCAATTCCCTCCTGACGCAGCACACAATGAAACTCTAATGTGAGCAACATCAATAACAAGTTTCCTGGAGATGAATTTGCCCCTGGCACCTAAACTCTTGGAAACCTTAATGTTTAGGTTTTGTGCTGGCCTGCACACGCCTGCACGGAGGAGACGGAAACCTGCTCAACTCCTCTGACCATGCAACTTATTGAGTAAACACTTTCTGGAAAATAAGATTAGTTAAGTCTTAGGAAACAAACGCTGTTAAAAAGGCAATTTCACCAATTACCGTATATACATGAGGCTCAATTCACAAGTCATGGGAAATAATACTCAGACTCAGAAACCCGTGTATGCAATCCTGCTGTTAAAGCAGCACTACTGAACTGAAGAATTTCACACTCTGGCAAAATAAGGACAAAATATCCACCAATCAAATCTCAACAATTTTTACTCAAAGATGTACCGTGAGAGAAACTTTTAAACCGGTTCACTTTTTATGTCAAAGATCTGACATAAATACAGAGAACACAGGAGGAGGAGGCCTTTTAAACATATCACTTCTTATATGCCTCACACCCACATGCTCTCATTGGCTGGTGTCCACACAGCCTCTGCTCAAAGACTGGGAACACGGAGAAAACCTAAGCAGAAGAGATTTTTCTACAGAAAAATACACCGTCACACACTTGTACTCTGTCTTTTTAATGATGATGCAGCATAGTTAATATGAAAATACATCTAGAACACCACAGAAGAAAATGCTTAAAGAGTGTCTACAAGTTGTAAACATGTGTTTACCTTGAAGCTGTACTTAATGTTGTAACCCGACTGCCGGATTCGCACCGTCTCCAGCATACCTGTGTAACGCAGCTGCCGCAGCACCAGGTTGTCATTAAACCGTAAGGGCAGCTGAGAGAGGGAAAGCCAGAGAGGGATAATTGAGGAAAGAATTAAAGAAGAAGAAGTGAGAGAGGCAGAGGTCAGAGAGAGAAGAGGGGGAAATGATAAACAGCTTTTAAAAAAAAAAAAAAAAAAAAACTAAACATCAAAGGAAATGAAAAAATGCTTTGAAAACTAAACCGAAGCAGTCAAAGTGGCCGCGGTCTGGAGTGAACACACTGTACCTTGTCGGCGTTAGAACGGATGCATTTGACAAAATAAGGCTCAGACTGACCCAGAGTCTCCATTAGCTTATTGAGAGAGGCCTGCAAGGATGAGACACAAAAACAAGTCGTCAAACTTCCCAGCAAACAACAGGCTGCACCACACTTCAAGGCTCTTTGACAGGCTGACCCCATCTGCAACTAAAGTCTGTGCCTGGCATCAGTATGACTCCCGACGTGTCCATGTAAGCATGCAGATCACAGAAGGACAAGAAGAAGAAGAAAAAAAAAAAAAAGATGTTGCATTTTCATGTGGAATTATTTTGTGTGGAAACACATGCACATGTGTGTCAGCATGTGTGTATGATAATTCAGTGGCAGGAGGAATTCGGTCCCCCCCCCCCCTCCATGGGAGATTAAAGCAATCAGTGCAGGACAGGATGTGGAAAGTGAAGTCATCCACACACATGGACCCGGGCTCCCTGCCTGCCTCCCTGCCTGCCAGAGGGGCCTCCAACAGCCACAGCACACTGCTGACTTTCAAAGAAATCAGGGGGAAAATAGACGTCTTTTCAAGTTGCTGATAGTTCTGAAATATCTAGTGCGTTATAAGCTGTCAGTTATTTCATGACTTATGATCAAGATCTTTTTAAAAGAAGAAACAAAAAACAGAACATGCATATTTAAAAGTTGATCTCTTTGATTTCATGAATTTAAACAGGAGCTTTTTATCATCATCATTATTCTGGACAAAATTCCCCCGTAAGAACTAATCTGTTTACACCGTTTCATCTCGTCACTGAATCATCTGGATTGTTGAAAGGGTGTGTCAATGAATGAGTAACTACTATTTTACAACTTTCTCACAAAACCCAAAATTTGTTTTTTTTATTACCAGACATGGTGTCATACTTCTGTGACTTTTGGGTGGGTAATTACAACACAGTGGAAACATCACACATATTGGACAAAACCAGGGTTTAGACAGTGGGCAGGCACAGTAAGAACAGCTGGAGGGGGATTCCGCGGTCCAGCTCAAGCTCATCGTGTCATTTTTTTTGCTATGAGAGCATTGAGTGGTCAATCATTACGTGCCCGGTGATTGTGTGTCTGACCTGGAACTGTGCACTGATACTGGGCGGTTTCTTCTTCTTGTGGAGGTGAAGCAGCGACTTGGTGATGCGGTCGTGAAGTGTCAGGTTGCTGAGGTACTTCAGTGACTTGACATTCAGTAAATGCTGCAGAAGTCAAGTCAAAGTCAGCGGATAAAGAAACTAAATATTCTAATCTACACATGTAAGAAACCAAACGCTGTACCTTTGGAAGAACTGGCTTAGATTTGTAGTTTTTGTTCCTCCTGTGTATATTTTTTTTTTTAAAGAAAGGAGAAGAAAAAACAGGTGAGAAGTTACTTTCTTTTTTTCCGTCAAGTAGCATTCAATCAATTCCTGAAATTCTCCCTAAGAGGGTCATGACTCTGACAGTAGAGTGGAATTTTATTCTTCCCTCTGGAGAGGAAATTCTTGTTCTCTAGCTCCCTCTGTGGGGAGGTCAGAGGTCAGGGTCAGGTACAGAACAGCACTGACTGAGCTGGTAGGAATGTTGTGATCACTGAAGGAGCTTTCAGTAGAGCAGATGTTTGAACTCAGGTCCGTCAGGTTTACAGATGTCTCTTGGTTCTGTATTTAACCAGGTACAGTCTTGGATTATATCTATTATTTAGGCTTACATGTTTTATGACTCTACTGTATATCAAAATGACGCTGAAAGTAGTCGATGTTCTGGGTAAAAACACTTCAGTAAAGGAAACGCTGGATCACCAGAACCAGTTGAAGGTGTTATGGTGAGTGCGGATGCGTCTTGTTACTGACATGAGGATGTCGTGCGCTCTCTCCAGTAGTTTGCTGCTGGCAGAGTTGACGAAGATGCCGTCCTCTTCTGCAGTGGAGCCGCTGGACGACAAGCGACCGTGTCGACCAACACGCCCATTCCAGCCGAGGCCCGGAGAACTCCTGGAAACAGAACACCCCAAGAGAAAATTAAAGTCATTGTAATTCCAGTTTTCTCAATTTACTTCAGCATATAGTAGTCCTTGACTATTTCTATATTAAGCACAATGTTGACCATTGACTTAAAGAGGACAGAACAGTGTGGAACCCAGAATGCAAATAACTAAAGTAACACTAATTTTGTGTTGAACCACCAGTGAGCATTTAGTCTCATAATAAAAGGCCCTTTACAGTGAAACCATTTTTCATTCACACCACATTAATACTTGGTGATGGACAGCTACATGTGTAGCCGCAGCTACCCTGGGCCAACGGGCTCTCCAACCACCACCGAACATTCATACACATTCACCAGCAGCGATGCTGACACTGGAGGCCATGTGGGTGAAGACAGGACAAAGTGACTGAGGGAGCAGACATTACAGAACAATAATGTCACGAAGTTTTGTTTTTTCCAGAGTTGAATCAATCTTTCACTGAGATCGATGATGGAAGAGTCGACCACTGTGTGAAGTCTTCTGAACATCTCAAAGAATGAATCCTGGTACTTTTGTCTTTAAAACAGACTGGTGACATCAGTTAAGGATAAATAACTAATACATAACAAAAGTGTATCGACCGTTGCAGAAACTTCCAACGAGAAGCTCTAACCTGTTTGTTTAGTTAGTTTGTTTCCTATTTTCCTAATTATTCATCAATTAATTGGCCATAATCTTTTCATACTTGTACCAAAGCACAGCTACATCAAAACAAAAAAGAGGTTGAGAAACAGAAATAAAAACCAAGTTCATGTAGAACAAGGACACATTTTTGCACTGATGTAAAGTACAAAACAAAGAGCACAAAACACACGGCTGACGGGTACATTTTTCAAATCTTATCAGAGCCAACTGTGGGAAACCTATTAGTTTATTGTTTTGACGTCAGCTGCAGAGATACAATCACATAAGATGTTTGCAAAGCTCCTCTTTGCTCAGATCTGTTTTCCCCAACACCTTCCCACAGCTCAGAAACCATGACCCCCACCATCATCATGCTACTCAGGAGGCTAAGTTCTGCTGGAAGGTGCTGGCACAACTAAATATTTCACTGGTGAACCAAACCTATTGATTGATTTACTTCAGGAAGCCTTTTAATGAGATAATGTATTATCACCTGAAAGCTGCTTCAGGGGACGAAAGGAATTTTTATGAAGCTTTGATGGTTGAAGCCACAGATTTGCTTTAACTAATGGATTTAAAATTTTCAATTTATTTATCTATTTAAAAAAAAGAAAGAAAAAGTTTTTAGCCTTTGCAAGTATTTTTTAGGATTACATAATTGCACCCAGTCCACAGTGGAGTCCTCTGTAATATAACTGACATTGTGTAATTGCATCATGCATCATCTGTCAGTCTGAAGCATAATATTCCTTATAACACGTTGAGACTCTGGGGAAAATACAAGGCTGGGTTACAGGGTAACTTTGTCCTTTTGACACTGTTGCAGAGGTCTGACCTGCTGTATGTATATAGTCCTGTTGCATTCCAGCACCTTGTATGTTTGTGTTTCTAAAGGGAATATTTTTCCCAGGAGGAATATCACCAGCAGGGGAAGTGGTTTCCAAAGCAGGAGAGAATGAAATGGGTGTCATGCAGAATTCATTTAATGAAGGGTTTAAAACCTCAGGCCTCAAGGTGAAACCCAGCCACCTGCCCAGAACGCAAACAAAAACACCAGTGGTCAGGTTGTGGTTTAAACTAACCCGATCTTTTTCTCCCCCCCCCCACTATTTTAGCTCAGGGCAAATGACACAAGAGACAGAAGGAAAAAAAAAACAGGCATGGACCCAAACAAAAAGAAGAAATAAACAACACTGTTCAGATTATAGAGAAAAGAATAAAGTTGTGGCTGACGCAGTTTCATTGTGGGTTCAGCAGCTCAGATCCACCAGAGAAGTTTATTTTGTTTCCACTGTTATCCTTTGTAGATTTACAAGAATTCCTCTAGAAGAGATACAGACCACACGCGCTATAACACAGTCAACGGCAGGAACATATGTTTGGTAACTCATACGGTGTTATTAGCAGGGGGGTGGATAATTTCTGGAAAGAAAACGAGCTGGGACACCAGGGTGTGTGTGAGGGGGGGAGGGGGGTTAAAAGCTGATAAAAATTAAAGTCAATACAAACACAGCAGCAGAGCAGCTTTAGTGCACGTCCAGCACGTTGTTTTACATGCTCTATTTTCACATATTTTTTAAAAAGTGACTTATCGCACAGGTGAATGGAGGTAAAGCCCAGACCATTACGCTGCTGACATAAAAAGCAGCTTATAGCCTGTTTTGGTTAGAATGATTTATCTCGACAAGTGCTGAATGGACTGCAGAGAAATGTTCTGCAAACATTCAGAGTCCCCAGAGGACGCATCCTGCTGGCTTCTCAATCTCCCCGACTCTTCATCTTGCTCCCTTTTCTTATTTTCCTGAACCTGTGGTGGAAGTTAAACTAATGGCATGGGTTAAATAGCAAATGAGAGGATTAGTATGATGGTGTTGGATTTTAGCCCAAACATTGTCTCACTTTCTTGAGTCCTGTCCAGGAAATACAGATTCAGATTCTTTTTATGACTTAACATATGTGACCAGACTTTAAATTTGCAACAAATAAAAAATGCATGTTAAAAAAACAAAAAAAAACCTTGGCAGTAACTCTCCACCAGAAAAACGCAGATGTGTCCCACTATCTTTGCTATATTCAGTTACAGTCCAGATACATGGGATTACATTACATTACACTCCCAACTCGCATTGCACAACAATATTATAAAAGACAGCAAAAGGATTCATAAACTTCCAGTGAGTATAAATAAAAGTTTTTGGATTTATATGCATTACTACATTTAAATCAAATTCTCATGAAATCTTGGGACAAGTGTTTAAGACCTCAGCGTCCATACCCAAATCAAACATTACATTCAAATGTCAAAATATCGTGTAGAGCACATATCTTCTACTTGCATCTGGCATACCATATAAAGGAGAATTCCTCCCCAGTTGATCATCGATCTCAGTAGATTGTGATGGTACAATATGCCTTTTGTCGAGACTGTTTATGTCCATAGTCTCTCTGAGACTCCCATAAAGCACTGCACTGTCTGTGGCTCTGTCCAGCTGACAAGCACCCAGCAGGGACCGAATATTTCTCTCTCCCCAGGCGCTCTTCTCCGGTGCATAGCTCTGACTTTACATCACAGAGGAAGCAGCTGGACAGGGTTTAGGCTTCGACGAGTGTGTGGAGACTGGGCCGGAACGAGGGCAGAGGTGGAGGTTTTTAGCAGCTACGGCGTGAGTTCTTGTCTGTGCAACAAAAGCTGTCCAGTAAGAGCTTCTCTGTGCTGCCAGTAATGCTCGCTGCCTGCTAACTTCACAGCGCACAGCTAATTAGAGGAAGTGATGAACCGTAGTCACGGTGGGGTGACATGAGAGCAATGTTTGGGGTCACAGCACTGTCATCAGGGTTTTTAACCCCCCCCCGTACCCAAAAGCAGGCCATGTTGGTTTCAATGCAGACATAGTTGATGGCAGAGTATCTGCTATAAGGGTAGGTTGAGAATTATCAGCTCTCAAAATAAATGGAAATGTAAAAATAAGCATTAATAATTAAAGAGAAAAGTGAACAGGATACCACAGAGGCTTTTTGAATGAAGATTTACATTTGCCTAAAAGCAAAAAACCCAAAACTTAGTTCTGACAAATCACTGTAGATCATCTTTTTGGTCTTGTTGTTGTTGATAATACTGGATACGATATGCAAACAGTAGTTTTTTTTCCTTTTATCTCCATTGATTGTAACAAGGTGTTGCTACCTGTCACCATCACCTCAGCAGGAGTTACTGCATCATATTTACTTTGAGTGGCCACAGAAGATTTTAGGAGAGCAACATTGAACATTTTAATGGATTTGGCTGCTGTGCAAAGAGAACTGTTGGTGTTGTTTATGTATCGAGTTAATGTTAGAGGTGTTTGGTTTGGTTTTAAGCAGTAATCATTTAAACCGTTTTATCTTTTGGAAATGTTTAGTTGTTCATTTTGTGATAACTGCGACGCCAGTCTGCTGACATAAATAGTAAACATAATAATCTGTGGATGCGTTTTAGTTATTACGGCTATAACAGGCATGTAACATGGATCACTTTGATTTCATTTGAATGTATTTTAATCTTGGGATGAATTATGATGTTACTGAGCTAACTGGGTTCACCTCACTGAACAGTTTGCTGGAGATGGGACACCAGGTACTCCATTCAACGGCAGCTCCACCGCTTTATTGTTCACTAAAAACTACAAATTCCACAACAATGAGCAACAGTCTGCCTACTCTATGCTAACCCTGGAGGGATACCCTACTCAAAGACTCCAAAATATTAAAGAAAAGGGTCTGCTGCAATAATTTCCTGTCATCTCTTGCAATAAAGCATTGTATCATAATTAGTGAGAAACACCTAATTCAGGGACTTAAAACTAAAACGATATGCAAACATCGGGCATGTTGTCCACACATTTGTAATGCACGGCCTTGCCTTAATTATCTTGTTGATTAAATTAATTTTTCTCCCGATTCATAGATAACTTTGAAATGTCTGTTTCCACACGCGAGTAACCATTAATGAAGCTGCACTGATGAGTCCAATCGTGACCCGCTGAGCGATCAGGGGCTTACATAAATAACTCGGCATGCACACTGACAACACACACACTTACCGTGGAGATTTCTCGATGATGGTGTTGCTTCCCTGAATGTCTGACAGAGGCGTTCGCGGACTCTTCCTGGTCATACCTGATCACGAACAAACAGGTCGGCATCATGTCAAAGAACACGGATTCTCACACAAACACACAAAACCCCAAACAAAACACTTGCAAGCAAACAATCACGAAACCTTTCCCAGACGAACACACTTTTGACGCCATGTTATTATTGCAGTGAGTGTTATGTGCTTTTTTTTATTAGAAATAGAAACTAATGTGGATGATTTTAATTCAAAAAGATTTGTGAGGTTAACAGGGAAGTGGTGGCTTCTGTTAGTGTTGAAATATGGAAGATGATACTGGAGAATCACTTAGATTAGTCTGAGCTGTATGCTAACTGATGCTTATTAGTTGTTTCAAATACTAAATCAGATGTGGCTGCACGCATATCTAAGAAAAGTTCCATCTGAGTTGAGTGTTACAATACTACGGTGCAACGGCTGCGCTTCAGCAGTGAGAAGCCTGGAGTGATAAACTCATACACCAGCATTCCCTCTGAACCAGCAGCCAATCAGTCAGAGTGCTGAGAAATCACAAATCTACGGTGGGTTAGCCTACTCAGGAAGCAAACTGCGGCTTAACAGTGTACCGTTTTCGGTTTCATCATCACTTTGTACATTTTCACTCTCATCTGGAGCTGCAAGGTGGCACAGAACAAAAAGACAAAAACATTTTGAGTGTGATGGTGTATTCGTGTGAGAGGTGTGTGAGGTTGGCTGTAGTGTCCGGCACCACATGTAAAGCTGCCTCTGAGCAAGTTAGTGACAATAATGTTGTGTCAAGCCGCCCCCCCCCTCCGGTCTTCTGTCACCATCACCAGTCTATGTTGTATTAGTTACATGGAAGACAGCTGCTTTTAGTCACATGTTGATGAACCAGCGACTACACCCGCTGCCCATTACACAAAACTGCACAGGAAAGCAAAGCAGTGGGTTTTACTAACAAAACAAGAAAAAGATGGGACACACAGAGATGTTGCTCTCCGGGACAAGTTAGCAGACAGCCATGCATTTTCTCCGTAAGCTTTTTCCTTTTTTTTTTCTTTTTTTTTTACAGTAGCGTGCAAGTGAAGCATGCCAGTGAACAACGTGCAAGGGAAGGTGAAGAGGGAGACGGAGGGAGCAGAGACCAACAAGCATCTACTCAACTATAAAAGCTCTAAATCAAATCACAAAGCAGAAAATGAAATAAAGATTTCATGGAACTATGTCTCTTCATGACAAGTTTAAACATAGTTATTGATCTATTGAGGCCTGACTTTGTACAATAGAGCATAAATTGATGTTGGTCAGTCTCATCCCTGCAGTTTCCCCAGGTCATGATCCAACATGAAAGTAGGAGGAGTTGTTGTATTGGCAGCCTTACTGTACTTCTCCTCTTTGCATCTCTGCAGGATCTCTAAGCTTCTCTGATGCACAGGGTGCTGCAGAAAGCTAAAACTATCCACACTTTTCAATACTGCACAGGGAGCAGCGTCATCATGCCCTTGGAGAAGCAAAACAAAAAAGAAAGGAAAAAAAAAATAAGAGAAGACAGAAAAAAATAAGGAAAGGAGAAGGGAGAAAGGGAAAGAGAGAGAAATGACAGATTAGACAGCGAAGAAGAAGAAATCAGGAGATGCAGTTCGTCTACTGAAGAGATACCTGTGCAAGACCTCTGGAGAGAAGATGATTGACATTCAAAACAGCAGTTGGAAGTTTATCATTGTAGGTGCTCGACCACTAAGGCATTCTCTTACATAGTCTTCTAGAGGTTTTCTGCAATCGGATGCTTCTGTGTAGCACTTGTGGTGGTAAATACATTTACAGCTCAGCCAATTATGATTTATAACAAATCACATAAATCAAAGACACAATTGTGCTCTTGCAGAAACGTTACAGAAGACATGTAACAGACTCCCTCGGGCGATGCTGATATCTTTAGAGTTTAGTCAGAAGGATTCTACAAGATATCTAAGGAAAAGGATACGAGACTTCTGAAGGAAAGTCTATTTTTCACATGACAACATCCTCACTTAATGTATAAAAAAAGCTGAAGAGGGTGCAGAGCGCAAGTCTGATGCACACGCCGGCGATGCTGTAAGAACATCTGATGCTGATATCTAGGGAGCCACTTCTACAGGAAGAGAAGGCATTTTTATGGAGAAAAAGGCTGAGACACAAAGCAATACATGGCAACTCTACTAGCACTATACACTAACACACTACAGAACAGTGACTACTGAAACCCAAAATATGGTGGGGATAAAGACCACGAAACCAGAACTGCATGGCATGTGAGCATTTAGTACAGTATGTGTGAGGAACAATGAAAAAACACATTAAACAGTGTAGTATATGGGCTGAAAAAGGGTCATATGGGTTCTGTTTTTTTAAATTTAAGGCAGCAGATGTTTTTAATCTGCTAGCAGCTAAAAACACAGCAACTTTCAAATACATAACATGTCAGTATTTTGTATCTGTAATGCTTACATGTCATTCAGTGAAATCTGGACAATATTAAACTACAAACACCACAGAGTTTCATCATTTTGAACATCTTTTCAAATATGATTTACTATTTAAAAGCCATACAGGCACAAATAAAACATATCAGCTTGTCTAGATATGATTCAAAGGTCCATGACATTTTCTTATGGAATGTACTATAATACTCATGTGAGCTTCCTTTTGCTGTATAAGCTCAGATAAAGTCTTCCTGTTTGTCTTTTTTACAAAACCAACTTTGCCTTTTCACTACTGTGCAGTGGCCGTCTTGGTGGAGTTTCTGTAAGTATTGTTTCTTACCAATCTTCTTGTGTGTGTGTCTCTTTCCAGCCTCTCTAAAAGCCACCATGGCCCTGAAGTAAGCTCGAAGCACCGCCCAGCGGAACGTGGCTGACGGGTCGATGCCGATCAGGCTGCAGATGAAGGCGTTCTTGCTGCTCTTCAGCAGAGCTACGATGTCCGGCCGCATGTGGTCCGTGTTCTTCTCCCTAAAGTCCTGCGTGGACAAGTGACAAAGATTTCAAAGAAAGTCATTCGGACAACAAAATGTGCTGAAAAGAACCAGCCAAAGGGGTCAAATGTGGCATTTTGATTTTGCAAACAAAATTAAACATAAAAACACAAAAGTCGAGTTCTTTTGTGTGTTTGACACATTTTGTGAAACCGTGACTTTATTTCTGCATATTTTTTTTGCTGGCATTGTTGTGTGTAGTTTGCTTGTTTAGCCTCAGGGGGAGAAAAAAAGGGCATCATAATTTGAATTTCAAATGTTTTCTTATCATATTTTGACATGAGAGCCAAGCTAAAGAATAAAAGCTGAAACATTTTGGAGCTAACACCTACTGGCCATCCGTGGTATTGCACTTCATAGCACCACTGCATTGGACATCGAGTGAGTCCAGCTGTTATTTCTATCTGCTTTAAGACATTAACCTGGTTTAATACGAGGTAAAGCTACAAAATGCAATAATTCAAACCTTAACAGAAAAGCTAAGAGGAAGTTGCAATGAGAAGAAGCAGCGTATTGATGATCTCACCAGAGGACGCAGTAACTCGTCCTCCTGCTTGGATTTCCTGCTCAGATGCTTTTTGTTTACGACACTGGCTCCTGGCTAGGTTTCACTTTTAGCTCAACTCCAAAGTGTGAAGTTTTAGTGGAACAGCCATTTATTTTTATAAGCTCACATATTTACACATGTACATGAACTCATAACTAATACCCTAACTACTGGCAGTGTAATATTACTGCAATTATCATAAGTTTTATACTCCACTTAAATTACTGTATGACAGCTATATTGTGATAATCTATATTAAAAGGAGTAGACTTTATTTCAGCATTTTTTATTCATATGCAGTTAGGAGATCAGCTAATATGAACTAGTTTATGGATAAACTAACTGGACTATTTACTCAAATATTACAAATTATGAGCTTATCTAAAAGGGACATAATGCAGAAATTGTTATACTGGGAACAAGTATCTTATAAAAATGTGTGTGAAAAGAAACAGAAACACTTTTCTTTCCATATTGAAAGCTAAAACAGCCCCAAAACAAAGCTGAGGTTGGCCACACAGCCTTTGTACTTTCTGTGAAAGTTTAACTGACCTTAACGCCGTACTTGACCTTGCCAGCATAGTGTCGGATGATGAAGGCGGGCTCCATGACGGCAGGGAACTCGATGTAACTGTTCCCTTCATGCTGCCGCTTGAACTTATCCAACAAAGTCTGGTTGGTGGCTTGAGGGAAACTGTTAATTAATGACAGAAGAGTGAGCTTTGAAGAACAATGCAAGTTACATCTGTCCTTAATACACATGGAGGTCTGGAATCTGCCAGAGAATCAATGCACCGGTGCACCAGCCACGTCATTAAACGCTACGTCATAAATCACACCGAAAATGCTCCACGGATTTCTGGTGTTCGCACAGAACGCAATAATGAAGCATATTTGTGTCCACAGAAAACATGGCCGCCCAGCATCATCTGATCTGCAGCTACTTTTGACCATTTCGTCCTCTTGTGTTACAGGCTGGGGATTAACATTCACACTTGATGGCGGTTCAGATGTTTTTCAGGTCCTTTGATAGCAACGACCAGCAATTCAGTGAAAAATCAACAGTTTACAGGAAGACGACCGAGGAAGATGACACAACAGGGTGAAACCTGAGCTACGAAAACAGCTTAAGACTCGGAGCTTTCCAGCTTTTCCAAGTGGGAGGAATTTGATTCAGCGTCCAAATGGAGAAAAAGGGGGAATTAAAGGAGGAAATATTACTAAAATAGCAATGCAGACATGGAGCTGGAAGCTTTGAGTTTTATTCCTCAGCAGTTTAGACGGTTTAGACAAC
>JAOXYM010000001.1:8047067-8060154 GCA_028567055.1 Leptatherina wallacei
ACATGAAGTTGTGTATCGTCTGCATAACTGTGATAATTAATGTTAAAGTTCTGTAATATTTGACCTAGAGGGAGCATGTATAAGTTAAACCGAATAGGTCCAAGGACTGACCCCTGAGGGACTCCACAAGTCAAGGCCACTCGCTCAGATTCATAGTAAGATGTAAGATGCAACTCAACACGCAAAATCTGTTTCAGAAGGTGTAGACATATTTTACCACCGCAGTTATACAAGACTAGCTCTGATTTCAGTAACTTGATCTCAAACAACAAATGTTGTTTCACTTCTTGCCGCTCATTCCACCTACACAAACAACCCACAATAATGCTAATCCATCTCCGTTTAGTACTGGGTTATCAAGATTTATTCAGAGAAATCCAATGCTTTCACTGAATAAAAAAAAAAAGAGCAAGTTAAAGTTCAGTAGCCTACTATTACTAAATTGATATTCAATTCTACAGTAATTTCTAGTAGACAAAAACATATAATAAAACTTGAAGAGGGTAAAAGTATCCGAGTGTGGATTTATTTTTCCATTTCAAATGGTCACAAAGAGTAAGAGGGAGACCAGCGTTAACGCTGTTTGTACAGACATGATTTGCACCACTTCAGTCGCTCTAACAGGTCAACAACATTATTCTTGGCTTCAGACCACAGACCGAGCCAAAGGCGGTCCAGTGACAGACTTGAGATGGTGCCAGTGTGTTCTGGGTGTAATGTGTCTGACTACATGCTCGGTCAAAGTCGTCCAGGGGAGCAGAGACGGAAAGGCTACCACTACGATGATGTTATGCTTTCATAAGTGAATCACTCGCACACTGTTTTGTTCTGGTAAACACTGTGAGAAAACCTTTTAACTATTCGAGCTGTGGCTTTAAAATTAGTCATGCTGGGAAATTAACTCTGGTCTTGCCTCAGGATGCAACGGTTCAGTTTGTTCCTCCCTGATTTTCGTTGATCCAAAAGACAGTAACCAATCCAAATTACAATCCAGAACTTAATTTCCAATTTAAAATCTATTACTCTCTAAGTCAGAGGATTTCAGTGCTTTTTGTTTTTAATTTGACATACCCCAAAAGCTCGGTCATTTTCCACATGGATTACTGTTAAAGACAATTATGTAAAAAAAGAAAAAAAAAGAAAGAAAAAGTCACTTTTTTGACCATCTGGAGTGTTTTTAAAAAAGCTGTTTTAAAATCTGTTCATTACTTATGGCTTCTAATCAAACCTATTCTCATATCAAGTTAGCGCTTAGATTTATATTACAGTGTCATCCCCATCAGGTAAACTGGAACGAAAAAAACATTGGTATCTCTTTTTTGTAGGGAGTCAATCAGATTTCCATTACCACCTTAATTATTGTGATTCAGTTAGAGCTGGTCTGTAGTGATTATTGTACCGCTAATCACATGGCTTTTAATTATTTGAGGATGACTTCATTAGCAGCTTCTTCATAGGAGAGAAAAGGAAAGGAGTAGGGAGGAGAGGAGTCACGCTAGGCTCTCATAAAAGAGTAGACACAAAGGGTGCTTGATTTTACTCACAAAAGGATTGTGTTTTAGCAAGTCATCAACTGCTTGGGGGTTACGAATGGATTTCCACACTGGGTTGTGTTTAGAGGTCATGTGAACTACACAGAGAATTGCTTTGTATAAGTTTCCAAGTGCCTCAATCAAATGGGCTACAAAATAAAAACAGCATTCTTCTTACTAACTGACTGAAAATTGATTTAGGAACGTGTCACCAAACTTTATGAATTCCTTCTCTGACAGTAGCTACAGAGAAAATTACACAGACAAATTGCTCTGTGTGACTCAAGGAAGCATTGCTCATTTGACCTCTGCAGTCACATCCTTTTGGAGCCCACTACCAGGCCGACTCATCCAGCAAAGTATGCGAACAGGATGTCAACAACAGAGTGAAAGAGCGGCAGACTTGGCCCAACATGCATCGTGGTTATTTTGCAGTGTGTGTGGGCAGATAACATTCTCCAGGGACTAATTCAAAACTACGCCCCTTGTAATCTCACACCTAAGGCCATGCTGCGCAGAGTGGACTGTGGTCAGAGTGGTTGTTTAATCACAAGCTGCAGTCATGTGTCCCAGCATAGTGAAAGTACGGTGGGATGTGGGTTCTGGCCGAGGCTGCTCCTGTCAAAACAGTGCTTAAAAATGTGTTTGAGGTAGATGGTGTTAAAAAAAAAAAATTTCAAAAGGACTTTTTTCCCCCATTCACCAAGCGGAATGAACATACAGGTGCCCCATTTTTTCAGTTTATACGCAACAACTATAACATTTAAGCTCCCACTGAATTAAATTCACTATTGAAGTACGTATGTGATATTTATTTCAGTCATCTGCAGGGCAGAATGTGGTCTAACATCAAAAAAGTTATATTGCAGTGAATTAAAAAAAGTATTTTAGGGCACATTCCCACTGGCACTGCTTGGTCCGCTTCCAGGGACAGTACGGTTCATTTAGAGTAATGTGAATGCTCACTTGCAAGTGAACCCTAGAGCAGTTTGCTTACTGTGTAAAAGAAAACAGGTCATCCAAGTAACTAAAGACAGGAAGTGACGTATAACACATCACTGCTAGTCCCCAGCACACAAGCTGCTGGGAAGCTTCTTAAGAAAACTATCAGGTTTGAACAATAAAGTGAAAACAGAAAAAAACCCAAGACTACATAAACTTGTTGCTGCTCTATTATTTACTTGCTGTGTCTGAGCTTACTGCTTTTTTTTCTTCTTAGTCAGTGGTCGCTTTGGTGGGTATTCCCCGTTGGGAGCAGTTTTTGTAATTGTGACATTTTTGAAGCGGTTTGGTTCCCTTAAGTAAAGGGCTGTGTGAATGCAAACTGAACCAAAGGAGGATGCCAATTTTACCAAAATCGCTGCCCAATCAAACCGGTTTCCCCTGACTATACTGGGGGGGGGGGGGGGGGGGGGGGGGGTAGGAGTTTGTCATTTTCTTCTATGAACTCTTACCCTGCGTTCACACAGGGCGCGAGTAAAATTATTGGCGCGTTTAAATTACATATTAAGTTAATGTACAGACACGAATTGACGCTCGTTTGCTTGGGGCCGCGTGTTTGTCGCAAATTTGCGGCGCGAAAAGCCCCAATTCGCGCGAATGGAGCGTCCTGTTCGCGCGAATGGAGTGTTTTCCGATGGAAGCTCACGGTGTGAACACAGGGTTAAAAGGCACCCTGATTAATGACACTTATATGCCTCAATAAACAGTATAGCCAATTTTTAACCCGTTCTTGCAAAACTATGTTGCTAATCTCTTATTTGGAACTACAATGGTTACCAATACTTTACATGCGCAATACATTCTGGTTCGATCATGATGTAAAATGTCTGGGTTCCATAGTGGCAAAAGATTTACTGTATTTGGAAAAATGGCAGAACTTCTACATCAAATGAATTTGTAAATGAACTGAAAAATATTTGGAAAAAGTCTGGATTTTAAGTAGTACTGACTGAACATTCAAGGAAAAGGGTTGAGACACAAAGTTTGGACGAGATTTGTACCAGTCAAACACAGACTTAGTTAAGCTCATCACAAATGAATCATATATTCATTTTTGCGTTTTGGTTGATATCTTTTTAACCAAATGGTTTTAAATGTAGATATGGTCCATACAAATGTAGGCAAACTACAAGGCCCACCACAAGGTGAAGATAAGTGTTTCCACATTGTAAGCTGGATGTTTTTGCTCGATAGTAACACATTTAAATACTTTAAAACTCTGCAAATTAAAGAGAAAAAAAAAGCCAGAGGAAGCAACAACAATATCTCAAGTGCATTTATGCCTCCATTCTGAACACGATCAACCACCTTGTGAAACATGAGAACGTGATTCAGCTTCTCAAAAGCTACTAATGTGCATTCAAAGGCTTGGTGTTCAAGTGCTTTTACTCACACTGCACTCTATTCTGCTGTCATGAAGCTCTCTACTATAATTCTCCATTAGCTCATCTCAAACCCACTGGGAGCAAATCTGATGGTCCAGTGAAATTAACAATATAGACGTCAAGCCCAAGAGAGCCAGAAACATCAGAGCGCATATGCTGAAAGTCCAAGAGAATTACAGCTTTAAATGTTGGTGATGGAGCAGCAATATCAGCTTATTCTAGGTAAGTGTGTGCATGCTGATGTTGCAACAGGTTGTCTTTTACAGAATGATGCTTACAGCACAAGAGAGAAAAAAAAGAGAAGATTAAAACTCAGTGAATCAGTTCAATCATATATATTTCAACAAGAGTCACTGGTTGTCTGATGCTTTCCATCTTGGAAAAACAGATAGTCAATGACACCGTGTGAAGCTACGGCCAACAACAGGTTATAACAAGCATATCAATCTTTTCATCCAACTTCCAAGAAAGAAGCTAATGAACTCCCAAGATATGAAGAATTTGTCCGGATGAGGCAAACACAAGAAAGAAAGTAATTTGTCTCAATCACAAAGTGGGCCTGTGTGAGTAAGCAGGAAGTAAACATGAGTCATGGCGATGGAGATGAAAGCCAGGCCTAACAGAAAAATAATCCTGGATGTCCAGCACTCCTCAGCTCTGTCAGAGGAGAGGCGTCTCTCATATAACATAAAGCTCTCTGATTTAGACATGATGAGTGGAAAATAGTTGCATTCCTAAATGAAAAAACCCCCTCAGAGGGAAGCAAATTAAAAAAAACAAAAAACGGAAATCCAGCTCAAAATTAGCAAATTAATTTCCCGTGCTTGTGCATGAATCCTGAAAGAGGACCTTTTCTTTTCTTCAGGCTGTGTAATCAGCTCTCAAACATTTTATTTTGTTTGAAAAGAGAGCTTATATTATCCAGGAAATTGTGCAGAGAGAGCAACAACAATAAACCAAATACTGCAGGATATGCATATGTGCATCTATTTACTGATAGTCATCTGGAAGGTATGGAAAGAGTTGAGCCAAGATAAGCTCATCTTTACTTAGCCTAAAGAGAAGACGATAACTTAGGCAGCAATTACTGTTAGAGACAGCACAATGTTAAAGAGCAGAGCTCCGTGTAGGGACACAGAGACAAGCCTTGATTGTTGTTTGCTCTCAGCGATGCCTTTTGCAAACAATAAAATGTTTTAATCACACACTGAAGCATTGATATGTGGAATGTGGAAGCTTAAACTTGGAAGCAATGCAACAGGATTGGAGTAAGAATAGTTATGGAAATTAAATCACTTTTGCCTTTTCACTGCGTTTCCCTCCAGTTGCAGAGAGGAATTTGAAGCAAACTCCTGAAAAGTCACATCACAGACAGTGCTTTTGTTACCTAATGGTTTAAATATTAGAACCGAATAATCTTCATAAAAAGGGCAGGACTGAAATAAATATTTCACCATCTAAAAAAAATCTGTTTGGGTCCATCTTCTACCCAGTTTTGAAAAAAAACCTGAAGAAAAAGCTGCTCACTGAGCAAAGCACTCCTCACAGAGCTGTGGGTGGCAGCGTGCTTACTACTTGTGCTTTTCTAAAGTAGAGGGTCAGCACAATGAACTGCCCAGTCATTCCTTATCTGCAGTAAAGATGTGTGTGGTCAACTTCCTCTGACGGCCTCCATCCGGCATGTGATCCCAGCTTTATTTGTCTTTCTACCGATTTCCTCAATCTCTCACACTTTCTCTCAAATACCACAGACACGGGTTGACTTTAAAAAGAAAAATACACACATACACACACAAGCAATTATTAGATTGTGCTTCTGTTTTACCTCCACCCCAACTCCACTTTCTTCATATAACACAACAAAACAGTGGACCAAAGTGCTTTACACAAACATTAGAGCAATGAAATATGTTAAAAGAAAATCAAATCGGTAATAAGAAAATCGTAAAATTGTAAAAGCCAACAACTCAAACTGAATCAAAAGCCAAAGAGAAAATACTTAGTTTCCTTCTGTGAGGAATCACAAATTTCACACGACAATGAAATCGTCATATCTTTATGAGACACAGAGCAGAGTAACCACAAAGTAAATACAGAAAGAACCAAATACTAAACAGGAAGAGTGAAGCAGAGCAGAAAATCTCCTTAGAGAAGAAGTTATTTACTACAATTTACAACTCAGGGCCTCCAGCTTACTTTTTTAACCTTCTGATTCAACTATACATTAAAAACTGTATATGCAAAGACCCCAAAACTCCAAAATCTTTGGAATCTGATTATTTTTTGCTTCGACCATCCAAATATCACTGAGAAATCTGCATTTTCCCCCAGTCAGTGAATGCACCATTCAAAGTGACACCTGCTGACAAACAATTAATGCACCAGGTATATTTTAGTTACAACAACTTGTTTCATTCCTCTGTTTTTATCATCTGGTACATCACTTTTTATTTCTAAAAAGGAAAAATACTTGAATTTCAAGTTTGAAAAAAACATTTATTCTACTGTTCAATAACTTTTACACTTAAAAAAAGAGGAAGAGAAAAGCTGAAGGATCTCTAATTGATTCATAACAGAGGTTATGTAATTCCTGGGGTTTTTTTTTTACATCTTTGAACAAATATTTTTATTTATTTAGTTATTTATATATGTTATTTAATTATATATGATAGATCACTAAACATGTTGATAATTGTAGTTCTTAGAAAGAAACATGGAAATCATCGTAATTGGAAACGGAAGACCAGACCTTTAAAGCAGCAAACATGAACAAAGGGCTTTTTCCATTAGAGCTGCACAGCAGTGGAACAAAACACCACCCAATGTCAAAGAAAAGGAGAATTACAACTTTTATAAAAATCCAGTCTGAAGAAATAGCTGCTTGATCATACACAGATCTTTCCCAGTCAGTCCAGTATTTACAGTTCCATCACTGTTTTATGTCTTATTTTATCTGTAAAAAGCGACAGTGTATATTAATAAAACATAAAATGTGTAATAACTTAATAAACAAAATCCAAATACATACAAATATGGAGCAAATCCATGTTAAATGATCATCATATCGAAAGGTAGAACAATAAAAATAAAAAAAACTAAGATCTTATGTTACTTAAGACAGTAGCTGCCATAAACATGCAGGAGGGTGGTTTAGTATATCATTCCAGGCACTACTGCTGTGACAGCACAGACACAGAGTGTATTAGCACAGTTAGATAGCAAGAGAACAAAAAGAGTGAGGAAGTATGCTTCATCAACCATCTTAACCATTGGGAATACCCATAATGGACGAATGATTACCTGGCTGAAAACCAAATAAAGACTTGTGACTTAAAGGGAAACTGGCTTGGTTGTGGAAAACATGAGAGCACATTTGCTTCTCATCGTTTTTCCTCTGTAATAAATAGACAGTGACACATTCAACACTACAGCTCCATTCCACTTTGGGCTATTTGAGAGCAGGCAGAGATGGGAGGTTTAACATTAAGTTAAATCAAAGTTTGGACCACTGTACAGCATGTGCAACATGTACAGTACGTTAGCATTCAGAGCTCAGTAAATCACAGCTAAAATTAGATATGCTGATGGCTCAGCTGCACATGCAGCCAGAAGCAGCGGGGTCACAATACAAATGGAAACTGAAAGCAGAGCATCAGCCTTTATAGCCCTGAGGAACTATACAAAGTAAATGCAAGCAGCTGCTCAGATGTTTATTATAATCCGAGGGATAGTATTCAAATGATAAAAAAAATAAACTGACAGATAAATATGGAAAAAAAATGACCTGAACAGTAGATTGATGCAGCAACAGTACTAATATCTGAATCATCTTTTTGTATGTTGAAGATGCAAACTCGCATATTCTCAATTACAAGATGTGTGTTTTTTTTCTCTATAATCTAACCTCTGGAAGTTTTGACAGTTGTTTGTCTATTTTCTGTCGTTTTAGAGACTAAATGTGTAGTTGCAGCTGGAGAAAAAAAACTGTGACTCTGCACATTGGACAAATTACAGGTACAGAACTGACTGCACAGGTCAATTCTGCATGCATTCCTTAGTCTGTAATATTACAGGTTTTACCTTTCAGTATAAAGTGTCAAATGTGACAGCAAATCATTTACTAAATGATTCAAACAGTAAAAAATCGGACTTTTGGATTCCCAACAGCAGAACTCGGGACAGATTTTACAACACCATTTTTCCTTTTAATTTCATCAACATTTCAGTTGAAACGGTGGCATACTTTCTCCCTGCTCTAGAGGTTTTGAAAAGTCAAACTGAGGTTACATCCAGGTGAGGTGGCAACTAATGCACCTTGAGAATCTCTGGGAAATATCTTCCACTTCACTGGAAAAGAATCTTAAAATCACAACTTTGTGAAGGCAGACGGGCATTTTTGCATTCCTTTAAATAGAAGTTAGACCACATTCTTCTTGAGCATATCCAGACGATTCAAGTTCAAGTGTGCACACAGCGGTGTGGGGTGACTGTTTGTAATGGAGGCCCCTTTCTCCTCCACGCAGCACAGCTGCCTTAAAGGATTTATTTCAAACATTGTCAAGATGCCTTTGACGCAATGTCACTTCTCACACTGGTACACAGAGTCCGTTCTGTTTTCCAGTTGTTGCCGCTCTCCCTCATGTGATGATTTTCAAGAAAAAAAGAAACTTTTCCTCAACTGAACTTTTGACCCGATGCTGCATAGAAGTGATTAGTTTAATTTCCCATCAGAAGAAGGTTAATGTGGATGCAAGAACTATGGAAACAAATCACCTCGAACCTAAAGGGGCGCAAAGAGCCAGAGAACGAACAGGACCTGAGAGCTTCTGGTTTCAGCGCCAACATTACTGTGACATTCACGGCTAAACAATAGTGCAGTGTTTCCTCATCGTGACAAATTGAGGTAAATGAGAGGCGCAGAGAGGGAGGAAGAAATGAAGAGCGAGCAGGGAGACAGAAAGAGGGGAAACTGAAAAGGAGATCTGAAGAACTCAACGAGGACCTCTCAGCTCATTTGTGCCAGTAGAATAGAGCAAACTTCTGTCATATGAAGGTACAACTCAAGAGTGTGGCTGCATCTGTAAGGTGGTTTATAAGGAAAGAGGATTTTCTCTAGAGAATGAATGTATCATATCAACATCAATTTTGAATACAAGAATGAGGAAATAGCACATTTCAAGCACTCATTGAATTGACTAGAATAAAGAAAATATGATAAATACAAATAAATCCCCAACCGACTGCAACAGCTTAGGTCTCCTGCAACCTCTGTGTTGTGGGTTATACATCTACAAGTTCGAGCTTTTTGATGCCACAATCTCAGAAATACTGTATTTGTGCTCTTGCCTGCTCTTGGTTCAAAGATTTGCATCATGATGGAGTGAAACGAACTTAAATAATGAATATTGTCCAGAGCGGCTGCTGACTGGGGTTTTCACCTCTTCTCTTTTGCTATTTTTTGTTTTTAGGTGGCTCGTCCACTTTCATGTCATGTTTTGGAGGACTGTAAAAATACCCGTCTGCAGGAACTGAGCGCGACGCAACTGGATACCTCTGTGAATATATAAAACCTCCTTTAGTGTTACTGATACAGCTAACATGATACTAAAATTTCAAATGTACTTCCTTAAATAGAGACGAAATTCAATTCCCCTCAAAATTAAGGTGCAGTCAAGTATATTTTACATTCAACTGCACATAAACAAAACCTCTACTTCCAATGGGAAAAAATATATAAAAGAGATGTAAATACATTTTTTGTGGATGTTACTTTGACATAGATTGCCTACACATATATACACTGCTGCAAACTGAGCACACAGAAAGGATGTTTGCTGAATCTCCAGCTTCTTAGCTGGAGCAACGTATCATGCCACACTGCAAAAATAGACCCAGCCTTCAAACACCTCAGCATCCACAGGATGCACCAGAACAAGCCTCAAAAGATGCCCCACCCTGAAACTCCCAGAGGTTTAATGCTCAAGCCACAGCGAGGTCAGATCTGCTCTGGCAGCACACGTGATACGATATGATATCATTGTTGATCAGTTTATAGATGTTGATAAAGGAATATTTAAGTTTAACACTCTTGCAGTTTACATTCAGCCGTCACTAAGCAGGACAGACAATCGTGCCACACTTACACCTCATATGTGCATATTCTACATATACTACCTGGGATCATTTGAGAATTACTGAGGGAATAATAACCCTGCATATTCTACCCCAATAAATTTGCAACAGCCAATTTCTGCTCACGAGTTTTGGGTTTCATTTCTCGGATTTCTTCCATGAATGTGATCATGCAGGCAGGAATCCATGAAAAACGATGGAAGGGGCTTTCCAAAGGGGTCGAGTAAGGAAAGCCATCGAACAATAAAGACAGAGGAAGCTTCATATGATAAATATGCGCAGAAATACAAGCGCTTGCGGGTGAAAATAAAGCAGGGAACAGCTCTCAGTGTCAGAAACTAAGGATTTGTTTGTGTAGGTTTATTTTTGAGGTGACACGATCAGCAAGTTAAGAAGACCAAAATCACAGAGCTCATCTCACGCAAATGTGTGTATGCATGAGCTTATTAATAACTACTTAAAATACATCCATGTCCACTGGTGGTACAGTCTCTTTGCCGCATTCTGGCGCTGATATCTGGTGGTCATGAAACGCTGTCATTCCTTCCACTCAGCCCACAGACTGAGCTTAGCACTGAGTCACTCCACCAACATATCAAGGAACAAGAACCGATTGTTGAGTTAAATAACTGACTGACCACTTCACCCACAGCGATAAAGGGGGGATGTCTTTGGAGTGGAGTTATTCACAATTAACAGACACTTTAGAGACAGATTAATTTATCTATAAATAAATAAAAATAACCGTCAGGTTAGTAAGGAATGAAAGTAATTGTTACATTCAACTCCAAAGTGTTTTGGTGTGTGTTCAAAGCATTCACCATCCACAAAGTCAGCTGTCAGTAATAATTTACAGTATTTAACATGGACTGTTTCCAGCTGGCATCACTGCAAACCCTTCCCACAATAAACCTGTAGCTAACCTGAGCTGGCAAACGGTGTGAGGCTGAGCTGAGTGGACCTACAGGACAGCATCACTCATATTGATCCAGCCGCTTCAGCAGCGCACAAACACACTCAGATGGAGACGAAGCCTCAGTTTGAACGTCTGCCAACACACTGCAGCACTGCAGACACGGGTGTGGCCTTTCCGACCGTACATCCAAATGTGCTGCTGCTGCTGCGAAGACTGAATCCATGCAGCTAAACTGGTAACTAATTCTGCTGATATTGTTGTAAACATTCATCTGCTGCATAATACACGATTGCCACTGATTTGCACTGCTTAAACGTCAGAAAAAAATATGTTGGAACAATCACAGTAATGGTTAAACAGGCAACTGGACCAGCTTCAGGGGGCCCAACAGCTGCCTTTTATTCATGACTAACACATGAAAACCACACAGCACACGGATATCTGGACACCTGGTATCAGAGGTTACGATGCAAAATACTAAAACAAGAGAGAAAAATCCTGCTTTAGCCAGTGACAGTGGTTACATACTCCGATCTATAGCACTGATCCACTGTATAATATCCCAAGTCACCCCTCACCCCATTTCTTCATTTTTAGCTTCCAAGCAGCCGGACTTTCTTGTAATCCTTTAATGCAGTCTTGAGCAATAGTTCTCCCAGCTTTCTAAAAGTCTTTCAAAGTTTTTGGTTTCTCTTTTTCCAGTCCATGAATCTGACTAATTAACACTGACCAACGAATCATTCGAACATCAAAAAGGCACCTTGCTCTGAGGGGATGAACCAGTGTTATATCCACAATGAACCCACCATTCAGCAAGGAAACCTTTTACCAAATCAAGCATGTTGTTAATAGCAGCATGTAGTACACAATCTGTCCTTATTTCTTTAACTGCCAAAGATAAGCCAGCTCAACAGATATAAAGTACTATTTTTGCAACAACGTGGTGCTAGCTAAAAAGTTGACATCTTTCAGCACGACGTGCAGTGTCTCATTAAATTGAATTAATGACGCTACTTAAGTAGAGGACAAATGACCAGGTACCAGACCTAAAAAAAAACTATCTACAGGAGATAAGGAATGTCTGACAGTGTTGTCCTTAAGAAATATGAAAAAAACAAGATCTGACACAGAACCTGAGAGATGCATCTTCAGCTGATTCCTCTACAGTTAACCAACGATTCATCGGTAATGGCCTCCATGAAGATGGCTTTAAAGAAGCCATTTTTAAGTAAGGTAAACTAGGAGAAAAGCTTGTTTGGCAAATTGGGCTAAAAAATGAAATAAAATAAAAACATCAGTGTCAACAGGTCTGATGGAGTAATGAATCCCCCCCCCCCCCAGAGCCTGGACCTCAACATGACTGAAGCAGTGTGGGATCCTCTGGACAGAGAACAGAACAAAAGGCAGCTAACATCCAAGGAAGAGTTTGGAAAGACCTGCAAGAAGTCTGAAAAACTATTACTGAAGACTTAAAGAAATAAGAAGAAAGTCTGTCTAAAAGGCTTCAAGCTGTGATGAAGAATAAAGATGGTCAATCCAAATTTTGACTTTGATGCTTGCTAGAACCGTCCAAACTTCACATTTCTGTGAATGAGTACAGATTTCAACAAATAATGAAATATTTCCAGTTTTTTCTGGTAATATATAGAAAAACTGAGGGGTTTGCTTAAGACCTTTGCACGGCACTATATCTCTCAGACCTAAAGGTCGATATAATATCAGTCAAAATCAAATATTACAAGTAATATGTTTATGCAAATTTGCAAATGTTTTCACTTATTTATCATGACTGTTAATTTTAAACTGTTCTTGAACACTTACATCCAGTACTTGTTGAAGTTGTACATACTGTACATGTAACAGTAATCAATGGGGCACAAAGGGTATAAGAACCTGCCGTCACATGAAATATGTAAAGCGAGTTAATCATTTCACACGGAGCAGAAGATGACAGAGCGACTATCTGGTATTCTGGTATCTGGTATAGCGCACTAGAGCTTTTCACTGTTTACTAGGTTTCCTTTTTTTTTTATAATTTACTTCTTTATTGAGCATCAACAATATTGCATACAGATAAGCATACAGAGGGATCACAATGCTCCTTTTTTTCATAATATATA
>JAOXYM010000001.1:8060254-8078285 GCA_028567055.1 Leptatherina wallacei
TAGGTCATTAAACCACACAGACACTTTGGGTGAATGTTTGGATTTCCAATGCAATAATATTCTTCTACGTGCAAGCACTAGGTTTCCTTTATAGATGAAGTTGAATCTCAGAGAATATCATTTAGATCCCAGGATACAGGGGAAAAGCATTCTGAAGACCAACCTTATCTTAAACCATATCAAAGTTTAGTCTCGACAAGCCTTTTAACATCAAATTATGACAAAAGTTGAGCTTTTGTGTAATCTGTTTTGTAGCAGATATTTGGATTTCTCTCCAATAAAAAAAACACACCTCAGTTCATCACTGCTGTAAATGAGATGTGTGCAAATGTACAGCAAGTTAACATGGACACGTGCAGCCTTTTATATGAATATTCTGTCAATTAAATGTCAATACCTAGAAAAAAAAATGCATTCAGGACAATAGTGACAGATGGATTCAAACCAACTAATTTTTTTTGATTCCCTAAGTCCTTGAGCCACGAGGCCCCAACATAACATATGTAGGTGTTTCCTGAGATAGCACAGTGACTTTAATAAAGTGACCTACAGAAAACATCTGTTGGTCATGTGTACAAGTTCTGACCATGGAAAGAAAAATGTCAAGTGTAAATGCTTTGCTCACCACGTAGTGGAGTTCTGACTAATTACACAGTATATTAGATGGTATAGTGTAAGTCAAAGTGTAATAGCAACAAATATTCAGTCAGCAAAGATTTGCACTCGAACTGAACTACAACACTTGGTTCACTAGATGAACATATTTGAAACCAGAGGTTAAAAAAATGTAGTAAAGAATATCTAGTGGAATTCCAGTCATCGCTGTGCTTTGATGATGGCAGAGGGCTGAGTGACCCAAGTCAATTTGCCGGCCTGTGTAGGATGTGTTTGACAAGCGCTAAGTAAATGTGCTCAGCCATTAGGAAAACAGGCCTATCTTTTAGAGCAAACACTAATCCCACTCACTCCAGAAGCCTGTGTCAATATGTGATTTCTCAGTGCCAGCGAGCTGCTCGGATAACCTGCTGCAGATTGAGAATCTGTATCCTCCTGCTCTTTTTCTCTGGTCACTGAGCTTTTTTTCTTTTTTTAAAGCCTTGCTAAAGTTTGCTTTCTCTTCAACCAAAAAAAGAAGTTTAGTCTACTGCTTCCAAAACAGTGAAATTACACATCTGAGCACAGACGCGATCCAGCTTCAGCATTTGTCTAAAAGAAAGGATGGGCTTAGCTGCCTAATAGGGTACAGCTGTGGGCAACAATGAAAAGGCGTTTCCATATACAACCTACTGCGTTTTGTCCTGCGCACACACAAGCTCCTGTGGTTTGTGTGTGGCTCTGTCTTTAGGTGTCTGTGAAGGTATGAAGGGATCACAGGGTGGATTTATGGAGTGGTGACAGTTTTCTGGGGTAGCAGAGAAACCTTAATCCACCTCTTTACATTCTGACAGTGAGTATTTCAACAAACACAGGTAGCTACAGCTCCACTTACAGCAGATCAGCGGAGCACGGATGGAGAGTGTTGGTTGTTGTCAGTCCGAGATCATACACACAACACCAGAAATGTAATGTAATGTAATCATTTTCTGTCTCGGCTGTGACTTCACGCACTCTTGAGAACATGACTTAAGAGTCCCTCTCAACGTTGATCTCAGAAAACCTGGAGACGTTCACAATCCAGACATCAGCAGAAAGAGAGGAAATGCAGAGGGAAGCATCCCAAATCTGGCCGCCATACAGTGAACTGGAATGTAATAGTGAGGGGGAGTGAAAGGCGAGGCCGCTCTGTCCTGGAAAACATGGAGTCATGTCCCAATTCACAGCGTTCAGACTCAGAGAGAAGTCAGGAAGTGACAACAGCTATAAAAGTGTTTTGACTATTTACAAGTGAAAAAACAAAAAAAGTGTGGTCCCAGATTCCCCCGGAGCAGCACATTTCAGTCCTAACAGTATCTGAGGCAATTCTTTGTAACTCAAAGGGAATAAAGCCGAAGCAGCACTGAAAAGATGAGTCAATGAGACAAACAGCAACTATTCTGATAATGTATTCAGTCCCCCCCCCCGTCCCCCCCCCAAGTAAAACTTCCAATTACTCTGTCGCTCCAGCCTCAGATTGCTTTCGTTACTTTTCAGGCCAACACATATTCCCTTCATCTTACATTTCTATTGAAGGCTGAACAACAGACAAACATAAGCATGTGTTTCCTGTGTTTCCTGCCATCACTAGTTGGCTCCAGCAGATATGGAAGTCAGAGTTCACCTTTGATCAACAGATGACCTCAGTCTTACAACTCATTCCCTGCATTTGAAAAGCAGGAAAAGGATTATTTTGGAGTGTTTTCTCTCTATATTTAGTAGATCTTTCAATACCAGACTACAGACGGCAGAAGTGAGTGAAACATTGTTGACGTATTGTGCTCACTTTGATCAGGATTTATTCATTAGATGCATCACCGTGACATCAAACCCTTTTATGTGCTCAGATGTGACGGTTACATTGCAGAAGAACATCAGACTCATTAGTGAAGGCTCTGAATCAATCCACCATTAAAGCATAAAGCTTCAACCTGAAAGACTCACTGAAATGGATAGGAAATGATTGCTTTGCGGTATTAGAGTTAAAGAACTTCTCAGCTATAATAAGAATTGTGCAATTCATGGATTACACATGAAAATAATTGTTACTTACAGCAATGCACCCCTTGAATTGATAATCAAACCTCTTTACAGACTTGTAGCTTGAATATAAATCATCTATTCTCATGCTAGTCTTGAAATATGGCCTTCAATGCTCTACATAAAAAGCTTATGGGGTGAAAGCAGTGTGCTGGAAAAAAAAAAAAAGGCAGAATTCACAGCTCCTCACATGAACTCGCTGCAGAAGAGGGAGGATTACTTAGCCACAGAAACATAAACCTTTCCTCGAGTATTTGTAAGCTCAACTGTCTTTTTATACAAACAGTGCAAACCTGCTGCTAATTGCTATTGCAGGTCAGTCAGTGCTGGGCCCTGTTTCAGCTTCCCACTTTCTCAGAGTTAAAACTGTAAACAAACGTTGCTGTGGTGAAGAGTGCATGATAGAGGAGAAGAGAAAGATCAATAATATGCAATCACAGCAAATATAAACAACAGACATTTATTTTCCTTTTTATCAGAGAAAAAAAGAAAAGAAAAGCTATTTGCTTTTATAATACAGGGAAATTGGACCAACAAATCAGCCAGTTAATCCCTAGCTATGCTGATATTTTGCAATTACAGGAATGTATAGTCTAATATGCAGAAAACAATGCAAAGGGGATGCACAAAAAACTATAGAAAATGTTTGGGTAAGTTAAACTGTGCTTTTGAGGATGCTGTAAATATGTTTAACACTACAAAAGTGTGTACTGTATCCACCACAGCAATACTCGTTTAAACAAACAGTAGACCTGACAGTTGAAGTCCCCTCTCTCGCTACTACATGTACACACCCAGGCCTTACCCTGCAGCCTCATCATACCATCTTCACTTCAGATGTGAGGTTGTGTTGTTTTCACTTAAAAACTATAATACTTAAAAGTCAGCTGTGCAGCATTATTTCAAAAAGAGCTAGATTTAGTTGATTAAAACCAGAACCGTACGGTGCACTCTGGGTACACCTGGATAACTCTGTAATCAAATCATACCAGACTTCGGGGTGCATTAAAGTGCACATCCTAAACTCAAACAACTATCCGAGAACATTGCAGTAAAACATGAATGTATCAGTTTATTTATTCTCCTGTTCTAAGACTGACATTGTCTTTGCATTTGTTTACATTCTAAATTACAGGGAGAATGGCGTATGGAAAAAGAGTAACCGAGTTCAGTACCAGAAGTCTCGGTGTCCATCAGTATTGGTTGAAACACAAACAGCCGAGATCCCAAATGATGAGAGAAGCAGTTAAACTGGGTCTTTTGTATTTTGCAAACTTAGGAAACCATATAATTTATTACAATTCTGACAAACCTAATGTTTACATTACATTCCAGGTTAAATATTGACATTTTCAGAATCTCAAATAGTATACTGAAAAGGCATCGCAGTTATCCATCGCAGCAACATAATTCTCCGCCCCATCACCTTTCCACCTGTATCCTCATTTAAACACCTGGCCTTCAGACCTCCTGGTTCTCAGTCATTCATTGCTGCTGTTATCTACCGCCCTCCAAAAAATTGTCCAACGTTTCTTTCCGATTTTACTGCTTTTGTAACTCAGCTGTCCTCCATCTCCACATCCATTCTGCTCCTTGGTGATTTCAACATTGACATTGATTCCCCTACAACCAAATTGACATCGTACTTTCTGGACATTTTGAACTGCCTCAACCTCACCCAGCACGTCACATGTGCAACACACAAACTTGGACACATCTTGGACCTCGTCTGCTCCATACTCACCATCCAAAACCGGTCACTAACTGATCTCACCATCTCTGACCATCTGGCCATTACCATGGACATTATAACCCCCACTCCTGCGATCAAAAACCCACAATCAATAACTTTCCGGAACCTGAAATCACTCTCTCCCAATACTCTCTCTTCCTCTTTATCCAAAGCCATCACCAGCTCCTCCCTCCCCTCAGATTCCACTGCTGAGGATTTTGCAACTTTCCTCCTGCCTCAATCAGTTAGCCCCTCTAAAAACAGCCACTGTTTCCTTCTCCACAGTACACCCCACAACTTCATGATCTCAAGAAGCAACGCAGAAAATTCGAACATTTTCTTGGGAAAACTGGCCTCACTGTCCATGCTCAAGCTTACAAACTTGCCGCCGCCACCACCTACAACACCGCACTCAAAACTCTCCGCTCCAACTACTACTCCCAACTTATCCACTCAAATTCTTCTAACCATCGCACTTTATTCTCCACATTTGCCAGACTGGCCAAACCCAAGGACAATATCGCCTTCACATCTGACAAATGCAACTACTTCCTATCATCCCTCCATACAAAAATCCAAACTATACATCATTCACTAGCATCTACTCCCTTCACTTCTCTCCCTTTGTTTCCTGAAATCTCCCCACTTATTTCCCACAGTTTTTCCTCTTTCTCCCCTCTGAAACCACAGAACTCCTCTCAACCGTGAAATTCTCCAGCTGCCAGCTTGACCCTATTCCATCCACAATTCTAAAAACCTGTATAATATCCACCAGGCTCTAGGACAATTACTTTTTCCATCTTTTTAAAAACAATTTTTTAGAATCCATTCATTTTAATTGATCAAACAGGTTGACATACAAATATGGCTCTCAACATCCAAAAGCATTTCACTCAAACTACCATTTAACAGCTTAGTTTGTTAAGATTATTAGAGAAAAAAGTATAGAAAGCCGTCTCTGAACCGGAGAGGTAACTAAGCTCCAGTTCAAATCAAATCAAATTTTATTCATAAAGCACCTTTCAGGCCTGAGCAACTCAAAGTGCTTTACATATTAAAAACAATTTATGCATAAAAGAGATTTAAAACTTCACACACAAATATAGCAACAATATAAAAACACAAACATCATTATAATTTCTTTCATACACAATCTTGCTCAAACAATCACACACACACGAAGATAAGAAAAAGTTAACTCCCCCCTATCACCCCCACCCTAGCTAATCTTTAACATCAGCTGACGGATTAATCTCTATGGGTGTAAGTTTTCTACCCTCCTGCATGTGCACCGTGACCTTATTGTCATTAACCAACACACAGGTCATATATTGGTAAATCTCTGTTGGCACAGTTAGCCATGTTGGAGCAAAGTCAGAACAGGTGGTGTCACAACAACACGCCCATATGCTGGCCACATGTCAGGCATTAGCTGGCCAGCGCTAGGCTAACCCTGAGCAATACCTTGGCAAGACAATGTAGCCAGGTGAGGCGAGTGACTTAGCACAACCACAACACTAAAGCTAGGCCACGTGGTCAGGCAGAAAGGAGGCCAATCCAATTAGTTAGATCTATGAGACAAAAACATCAGGATGCTGTGTGATACATCAGAAAGAGTTTATGTTCAGGTCCTCTGTCCAACAGTACACACAGATGTGTAAAACTGGCAAAGCCAGGTTAATGGAAATATTTTAAATGTCTTTGAGGAAATAAAAGTTTAGAATAAACAGAAACGAAAAAGCCATGATGTAGAAGGGGTGGAATTAAGTGGTTAATCCAAAAAGCTGGACTGCCCCTTTGTTTGACCTCTATGAACTTAAATGTGGAGCCAAAAAAATGCAACAGCAGATGACATCACTGTACTCGCTTCTTAAATTCAGCTTCTATCCTTAATTCTGTGGGCGAGTCGCTGCTGGCAGATTGCATTGTATAAAATGGCGTAAACCCGGTGATCTCTGCCAAAATTGTTTGGCCCCATACAGACCCAAGCCCAGAAGACCTGAGGGAATGTGTGAATGGCTCCTGAGTGCTGAAACTAAACCAGGTTCAGTCCACCACAAGTCTTTAACAAGTCAGTCTGTATGTAGCTAAAATGACTCATTTTATTCCCACACATCATCAAAATCTGCTGGTCGTATCAGGGCCAGAACCAACTCACAAGAGTCCTGACAACATTGGATTTTATGCAACAAAAAGCCAAAAGCTCACAAACGTAAGTTTCATGTCTTTTTGGTTTGTTTCTTTTACTCTTAGTTTGTCACTGTCTAAAGCTATAACACCACAATCAGGTGAAATGATCATGTCATTACATTATGGTGTTCTGTGCGGATACCTCGTATTTCTAACATGTCTGTGGATGTTTTTCTAAAAAATCCTGAAGTGTTGCAGACCAAGCACACCCCTGACTGAACAGGCACTCCCTCAATAAGAAGCAGTGTCCTGCATTAGGACAATGCACCCCAGCAAACCATTAAAACTGCCCATAAAAAGAGCTGAACACATTGACCCAAGCTCTACATGCCACAGATCCAAAATATCAACAGGATGCACAGAAATAAAGGTTCTGGTTTGGTTCCGTGGCTGCTCCATGTTTCATGTCCATGCAACCTCCAGATGCATATCTACCTCACCACCATTCAGCTAAAGTTAACATTCAACCAATCAGCATACAACTAATATGAAGCATCATGCATGAAGGCTGCATCTTGACAATTTTTTTGGCAAGACCCAGAATTGTTTACTGCGAATGAATTGATTGTGACCTAGAAGGATTGACACATGCGATCAAGAATCAGGATTAAGGTATATCCAACTCTACAACCTTCAGTGGTTTCCATTTGTAAGTTCATCTTTTCAGCTAGCTTCGCAGCTTTACGATACAAGCCAACTGCATCGCCACAGTTATAAAACATAAGCCTCTTAACAACCATTGTGTCTGACGGTCAGACACACTGCTTTGTGCAATTTTTCCAGAGAGTAGTGATTTATTTTTAGCGTGGTAGTGACACTTATGTTGTTGCTGGGATGGCTTAGAGGAGTTACACGGACTGTTACTGCAGTTATGGGCTAACAAAAGACAAAAGGAACACGTGGAAAGAAAATAAGTTCAACTTCATAATTTATTAGCATTTTCCACAAGGATGAATCGTCATGAATGTAAAAGCACAAACCAGAAAATAAAAATAAATAATTAAGGTTTCATTTTTCCTTGCCATCAACTAATCTGAGACAAACTACCGGAAAACATACAGAGCAGCATATGTCCAGCTGGGATTATGTTTCCAGGAGCGTCCTTACTCCGGGGTGACATCCCTCATGTTTTTCTGCTCCATTCCAGATGAGCGCTTTTCACACCAAGTTTTATTACACCACATCTGGATATGTGGGAAGCACAAGATGACCGCAAACCTCGTACACCACACGAGAGCCTCGCAACAGACGGGTCACCTGCAAGGATTTATGTAACTCTAGTGAGGAATGGAGGCTTGAGCTTTCAGCTTTTTATGTAATGGACTCAAAATCATGAGAATGGAAAATGGACTTTATGTTCTGAAAGGGGTGTCAGCTGGTGTCTCGGAGTCCGCCACCACGATAAGCTTTAGCAGTTTAGGAGAGGCAGCTTTCATTCAAATAGTTTTGGGGCAAAATCAACATCAGAATTTGTGAATTTTTTCGGCTTCTTCTTTTTACTGCCACTCTTCTATGAGGAGAGCAGAAGGTGGGGAGGAGGGCATGAATGCATATTTAAAAAGGGCCCTTATAACAAGTCCTGAGTGTCCGTTGCCTCATAATAATAGGGTTAATAAAGGATGTCGTGAAACATCTAACTAATCTGTTATCTTAAATATTGTAGAGATTTGTCTGAATTTTTGCCAATACAATTAAATCATTTAATCCCAAAAAGTAATGAAAATAGAAACAAAATTCCATCATCCCAGTTTCCTGAAGTCGTCCTTCGTGTCTTTAAAAAGAATTGCAGTTTTACGATCCCATGACAATAAAAAAAAACAGTTAAAATACCACATGTGAGAAGCTACAAGTTGAAATTTGCCGTTTTTGCAGACAGCCATTAACTAATTATCCACTACTAGATAAATAAAATACCACTAACTAGATTTTGGTGAATCACCTGTTAGGCAATTTATTTAAATGTTTTAGCTCAACTAACAAAGTTCAACCTGTCTGTTCTCTTATTTAGTATATACACAAGGGGACATTTAGGTCCCCCTAAATTGTGGAAATGTGTAAAAAGTTACAAGGAGATAAAAAGCTATTCTGAGTAGAGCCTCTAAACAACAAAAACCTTCCTAAACAGGAGCTAAACTGAGTTAGCTCTGCTGCCTGGATGCACTTTGAGCAAGTGAAGAAAGGATTGTATTACCTTTATTAACATTTCTGTAACAACAACCAACCATGGGTTGTTCTCATTTTAGACCGGATGTTTTATGGAGATGGGATGGAGAAGCCGAGACTGATAGCAGATAACATCCCACTCTGTGCAGCCATTTTTACTGTAGGTCTCTATCAGCATCAGGCTGTCATGATGCTCAGTTACAGCTAGGATACGGCTAGAAATAGTTGGGAACCGTGCACTTAGAGCCTTTTGTTAATAATTTATCTTTTATTTCTCTCTTGATTTTTCCCCCTCTTGCTCCAACGACTATAAAATGCATTTTAAAATGTAGCTTTGCTTTGTTACAGACAGTGTAATATGGCCAGGGGTAAAGTATTGAACAAGGCACAAAACAAAACCCGAGTAGTAAATCACCACCTACTCTTTTGCTATCCAACAATATAACTTTACAGACTTGACAACGGGGGTAAGGCAAGTTCGGTCCTAGAGAGTCTCAGTCCTGCAAGTTTTATCTGTTTCCCTGTTTCAACACACGTGACTCAAAAGAACGAGTTACTGAGCAGAACTTGAGAAGCTGTTGGATCCATTTAATTTGAGTCAGGTGTGTTTTTGCAGGAAAACATCTAAATCCTGCAGGACTGTGCCTCCCTAGGACCAAACTTGCTTACCCCTGCTTCACAATAATACAAAAATAATGTTAGAAATCATCATCTAATTACGCTAACTCAACAGTACATCTGCTCAGTTCTCCCCCGAGGTTGACCTCAAACCAAAAACGTCTCTCGTGGACAGTAGCAAGCAGATCATTTTAACAATTGTGTCACTTTTACATTTTTTATCTCATCAGCAGCCATATTTTGTTTTATGAATATGTCCAAGCTTGGCTGAACCACTCCTGGGGTGCGTCTTTTTTTCTTTTTCTTTGGTAGTGGTGCTGGTGGTGGTGGTTTTAAAAGTGTATGAAAATCTGATCGTTAAGCAGCTCTAAAAACTATCATGAAGCATACAAACGTTACTTTTTGAAGAAAAAAAACACTTTGCTAGATGTTCCCTCATTAAATCAGTGAAGTTTTGCAAGGTGCAGTTAAAGAAAAATGAGAAAGACTTATTATTATGAAGCACATTTTCACAAAAAGTTCAAACCAGAACTGGAAGCTTTAATAATAGTCACACTAATTTATACTCAAGAAAAAGATCCACAGTAGCTCCTCTTTGATAGCATTTGGCACTTTAACGTCATTTAGAATAAAGCCTTTTCTGTCCAACTTATTTCTATGTGACACACAGCTGCAGGTGTCTTCGGGGCAGCTGGACAGCTGGTCAAGTCTGACAGCAGGTGCCGACTGTAGCATGTGTGTACGCGCGTGTGTGTGCGTGTGATGCTGACGAAGCACCTGCAAACTCAACCATACCACATCATAAAGGACGAGCCTGTGAAGGGACACAAACAGGCACATTGTCGGGCTGCTGCTGATGAGAGACTTGATGGCTCAAAAAGTGGACTGAGGACACAAATGCCTCTTTATCATCTGTGAAAATCGACTGATAAGATGCATCTGCACAGATGTAGGGGGGAAAGATCCTTTTTCAGAATCTGCAGCTCTTTTCTTCTTTTTTTTTGCCAATAATGAATTCATTATTTTTGTTTATGGCACATCACAATTTCCCAGAAAAAGACATTAACAACTGCAAATCTTCTTGTGAGAGTAGCTAAAGCAACAGTATGTTTAGCATCATCAAGTTTTTTTCTTGTCTGTAATCTTTGTAAAAGCATTCATTGTTTCAGCTCTTCTATGCATATTGAAAAACGTTGCCTTTTTCTGTAAAAAATCTAGCTGGGTGATGGGTTAAAGTTGAACCGGAATCATGATTGCCTCCAGTTTTACTAAGTTTCAACCAAACTACATTCAGCCTCTGTAGAGAAGTCAAACAAATCTGGGCAGCAGAGCCCTCTGAGACACGTCTGGCCTCAAGCTACTACAGAGTGAGAAGCTGTATCTTTTTTGTACAGATGGGATGACAAAGCAGGAACAGTATGTACTGCTCTTTCCCCGCCACGAGTACCAATGCTCTTGTATACAGTTTCAGGGAAAAATAAGCGCCTGGCACTCGGGGTGGTGAGATAAACACTAAGTGAAAAGTAGCAGCTGGAGCTGCAAGAATTCTTCATTTTTCTGCTCGACTAAATGCCGACTGAAGCGCGGCTGAAACAAAGTCTACGGCTTCGGGTCATTTCACTGAGTTATGTAAGTGAAAAGCCAAACAATTAATCTTTAAGATTAAATAATAAAATACAGTTTCGTTTATTCTGGAAATACTTTAAGCCACTTAAATAGTTTAAATGTTTATATTCTGCTGGGATATATTAACAATGATTACATTATAGAGCAGGGGTGTCCAAAGTTGGTCCTCAAGGGCCAATGTGCAGCATGTTTTCAATGTTTCCCTGCTCCAACACACCTGACTTAAATTAAATCGATCTACGAAGTTCTGGACAATGATTCATTCCTTTAAGTCAGGTGTGTTGGAGCAGGGAAACATTGTGGCCCTCGAGGACCGGAGGTGGACACCCCTGTTATAGCAGATAAACAATTCATTTGGAAATACATGAAAAAGAAAAAAAGCTCTGCTACAGTGTCTTTAGGGTGTGGCCATGTTGGCTCATCATGTCTGTGCTGCTGAGATCTGTTTATTTATAAATCACACATTCATTCATAGGGTCACGTGTTTGGACTGATGATGCACAATTATTTTTGAATGGATGCTAGGTAAAATTATTGCACACACAAGTACACAATGTGACACTATGCAACATTCGCGGTTGCATTTCCTAAAATGTGTTGTGAGCCCAAGAGCATCGCTGTTCGAACAGTTCAGGTAGTTTATCTACCTTTCTTATTTCCGAAACTCAAAAGCAATCAGAGATGACGGAGTTATCAAGAAAAGGAACATGATCTAAGAGTCTGAAACAAAACAGAAAACAACTTGTTAACACTCCAATGGATGCCCGTTTTGCCTTAAAGAAATGATCTGAGACAGTGGAACAGATACGAGTTAGGACTCTGGCTCTCTGTGCCTGAGTTACTTAACAAACAATGAAAAATAGCATTCAGATGATAAAACCAGATAAACCTCTGATCAAAACTCTTTGAAGGATGCAAAGCTGTCCTCGGGGCAACCCCGAGGTAAACAACTCTTTACATATTATGTTATAAAAACATGGACAGAAGAGCAGGTGCTCATAAACTAACAGCTGACCTCAAGTATCCACATAAATAATTGTCAGATGAACTCATGGCAATCTGTAATTTTACATGATACCACTGATATCTTTCATTTGGGTCATTTGAGCCTTCAAGACAAGCAATTATCATCTGATCGATCCTTTCAGAACTACATGACCTAGGTATTGGTCTTGTGCAGGTCCTAGACCAGGGATCTCAAACACCGGTCCCTGAAGACCGCCATCCTGCAGCTTTTAGATGTTTCCCTGCCGTTTCAAATTAATGGGTCACAGCGCAGCACTTGACAACAAACTTGGATCCATTTCATTGGACTCGAGTGTGTTGGAGCACAAAGCACCTAAAACCTGAAGAACAATGGCCCTCAAGGATGCTCAAATCTGCTTCTACAAAAGGGAAAAAAGAAAATAATAAAACTCATTTTGGGGGATTTTTCTTGATTTGATTGATATTTAACCTTGGGGATATTTGCTTTTGCACCTATGATAGATATTTTGGGATGTTTGAACATCTCCTTTAAAGGAAACTTAATTGAAGGACAGAAGTGCAAAAAAAAAAGCTTCTTTTTTTTCCTCCACAGACCACACTGTTGCAAACTGCTTGGAACAGCTGGAACAGCTATTATTACAAACACAATCCATATTTTTCTATAACATAAAAGAACAATCATAGGTTTGCTTTGCAACATGAGAATAACGGAGATAAAAACTTTACATGTCCACATAGAAAAAGGTAAATAAAAGATTGATTGTAGGATTTCATCAATCAACATCAGATGATTCAACTGAAGATCAATCTGAATGTATAAACTGTTTTAAAGAGCCAGTCCTATCAAACCAGGCTGATTTGATGTCTTCACTAACAATAGTTATGTTTAGTAAATCTCTTGAAAGGACTCTTTTGTCTCAGAGCCTGTTTTTTGAAACTTCAAATAAGAATCCAGAGAGTGCAGAAACATGGGCATGCGGCCTGTAGGCCAAATCCCAGCATGTGACTGCTCACAACAACCAGCATTACAATCTTTACCCCAGTTTAACCAGCATAAAAGCACACAGCTCTGTAACTTTACACCACACATGAATGGTGCTCAATCATTCCCCATCGCGCTCTCATCTCGAGTCTTTTTCCCATCTCTCAGCCTGAGGAAAACAACACTTTCAGGGCACAGCAAATCGAGTTTGACCCCGCCCAGTCAGGGTCGAACTTGTAATACACACTAATCTGCTCCGTATTAGTGGGGAGCTCTGGTGAAAATGTATTAAACGTGCAAGTGTGTGTGTGTGTGTGTGTGTGTGTGTGTGTGTGTGTGTGTGTGTGTGTGTGTGTGTGTGTGTGTGTGTGTGTGTGTACCGAGAAGGAGATGTTGAGAAGTAAAACTGCTGACCTGGGATGACTCACACTGGGGGTGCTTGTGTTGGCCAGGAACACAGGAGAGCACAACAGGAGCTCCAACGCTCGCTGGGCCCATGGGGTCTGGCAGAAATCTGCTTCAAGTGCTCCTGAAAGCTTCCACTAGCATGCGTGTTATTACCTGTGCTGCTGTACTGATGTGCAGTGACACCTCTCCAGACTTGGTAAGCAGATCCTGATGATGCACGGTCAGCGTGAGCAGCATGAAGTAACCTCAAACTCTCCCTCAGGAGAAGGCAGCTGAACTCATATTAAACTATAACTGTGGCCACATGTAAAAACAAATAACCCAGCTACCTCTCTGCTTTGCTTTCATGGAGCAAAGATTAATTACTTCTGAAAATAAGCATCTTAGCTTTCTGTCAGCCCCGTGAAATGACCACCATCTACCCCCATAACATTCACATCTCTAATTCAATTCCTGATTTAATTTAGCCATTACATTTAATAGGAAGATACTTGACTAAAAAAAAATATATTGTGTTAAGCATTAGGCCACCAGTACCTCTTTTTGACTAAGTGCTGGTTGCAGTGTTGGTGTTAGAGTCAGTTCTAAGATGATTCCAGCTAAGAACTGGTTTGGTTTCCCCACAGCTAGAGAACCACATGAGAGCCACATCATTATCTCGCTTTTAATGTTTCTTCTGACACATGCAACCCTTCCTCCAGTATGTTCTGAATTTCTGTAAAGGACAGCAATGGAGGGTAACATGTTATCCTCACATAAACAACAGATCAGCTTTTGTTTTGTTTTCCCTGCAAACTGACGTTTTAATATCCCCCAGTCTAATTCTAAAACGCCGTTTTAAGCAACAGATTGTGTTTGTGAACGCTCTCCGCAGAGACGATGGGTGTTTCCAAACACCAACTGATACTTATGTTTATACATGGGGTTTTGAGAGGAGGCTATAAATGGCAGCCGACTTTATTAAAGCCTCTGGCAATGTCAAGAAATGCAGCAACAAACACTTAAAAAAATTCATCCACAAATGATTGTGCATGCAGCTCTGTACGGCAAATTGGGCAGCTTTAACAGACTCAACTGGTGACATGAAACATAAAAGATGATCGTAAAAAAAACATAAAGAGGAAAACTGAGCTCATTTTCTTCTGCTTCGACTTTCCATCCATTTTATGGCACAGTGTTTTTATTATTCCCTCTTGATTTAAGCTGATTAAACACTACACTGATTCTAGATATTTAAACATGGTTGGTCTCCATAACTCCGTCTCCAGCCCCCAAACGTTAGCAGTTCTTTACGCCGGCCCAGCAAAGAGTTGGTTCCAGCGTAGCACCAGTTCTTTGGTCCTTAAGTCAAGGTTTGTTTGGTCGAAACAGAACCAGTTCAAAGTTAGGCTCTGGTACTGAACCAGCGCTGGAGAGAGAGCTCAGGATGCCGAATACTACAGCATGTATTTACAAACCTTTAGAAATTCATTGCTTACCATGTTCAATTATTCTTAAATGTCAGGCAGCGACCTGAAAACCCACACACACTCGCCAGGCTGACACCTGGACTCAAAGTGTGGCTGCTGGTTAAACACACGATCGCTGCAAGACAACTACATGTAAATAAAGAAGTAAAATAAATACAGAACCTAGCGCATCCATCTTCCAAACATCCAGGAAACATGGTACTGTAATCTATCTCTGTTGCACTGTACAAACCAGTCATTAGTGATGAGCTGTTAAATAAATGGAGATCAAGAAGAAAACCACACAACAAATGGGCTTTAATAGTAATGCCAAACCAACAGCTGTCCATCAACCAATGGCAAGGCAGCAAATATCAGTCATCTTTATCAATATGCTTACATCTACTTGTTAGAAATCTCATACTGCTGGAAACTAATGTTCTAGTTTGAATCACTTACAAGTCAAAACTTCTTTCATACCATAAACATCATCACCATGGAGACATAAGATGATCAAGACAACCCAAACAACATCAAACAGCACGTTACAATGAACAAGCAGGCAGTCAGTGTAAGGCTAAATGTCAGTGCGGTCATACGAAGGTAAACAACAGGACTGACAGCACATGTGCACTGAAGCAAAACTGGGTGCAGAATTTCTTGTATTACACGTATGCGTCTATTCATCTTCAGTCTGCAGGTTCAACTGAAGTCCAAAGCAGTTGAAGGCAGGAGAAGTAGATTCAGTTTATTACCCTTCAGACTCCAACCTGAAACTAAAACCTGTCAACGTCTAGCTGCCTGCATGTGGAGTGATAACAGTCTTCATCCAAGATGCTGAAACTCAGCGTTTGTGAAATTGTCATGACATGTCCTTACAGAGAATGTTTGGTTGTTGATTTTGTTTTATCTCTGTCTGAGCTTGGTTAATTAAAACACTGCAGTGACAGGTCTTGTCAGGATTGTAACACATAACGCCAGCTGTTGGCTGGTTTCCAGAACAAACCCGTTTGTAAGCGATATCTGCTTTTTATAAACGCACCATCTCTCGGGGTGTTTTTGCCCTTGAACTGACAGCGAGTAGGAATACATCTGTCTGCTTTCCTTTCCTATAGTAATGTTTACATGTGGGTGATGATGAGTCTCTCTGGGAGAAATGGTCTGACCCAGTATTAACCCAGTAAGAACTGAAGAGCCCTCTAATGTGGCACAGGTGTATTCATACAGTATGTTCCAGCAGGTTTTGATGTGTTGAAACTGAACTGTGATGAGTCTACAAACTGTACGTAACTTTCTTACTGGGTGGTATCAAGGTGTGAAAAAACACTGAACTCTCCTCAAAAATTTGATGGATTTTTACGGGTGTTAAACTTCTACATTGGCAGACGTGCAGTTTAGGGTTGCTCTTGTTCATCCACAGCACAAGCTGAGGGATGGGATTCTTGTCTCTTGTCTTTAAGTGGAATTATACAAAAACTTTCAAATAAATCTCCTAAGGTTTTTTTGGGGGAATTGGAGCATGAGGACAGAAAGAATCATTTAGGTGAATATCTGGATCCCCTTCCACTAAAATCATCCATACTGGCTTTGGTGGAGGACTTGCTCTGTGAGTACTGCTGGCAGGGTACTCCCTGGACAAGTCGCCAGTCCATCGCTGGGCCAACACAGAGAGACAAACATCTCCTCATTCCTAGGAAGAGCTTAAACCATTTAATCTAGCATGCATGTTTTTGAACTGTGGGAGGAAGCCGGAGTACCTGGAGAGAACCCATGCATACAGGGACATGTAAACGCCACACATATAGGCCTCCAGCCAAGGTTCGAACCAGGAACTTTCTTGATGTGAGGCGACAGTGCAAACCCCAAAATCGGTCCCAAGCAATAACTTGGAAAAAAAAAAGCCACACTATAGATTCAAGCTTGTTATATACAACCCAAAAAAACACATTTTCTAATACCGTACTCTTTCCGTTTGAGCTTGTCAGTGTCCATAAAATCCCTATCACGCAAATAAGGGGGCAACTAAGTTCCCGAAACCAATGATCCATATTAGGTTAGAGGTCAGGCTTGACTTTGAAGCTCTTTACATGAAACTGATGGATCGCCAACTCTAGTAGAGGCCAAAATTACTGCATCGGTGACAGAATCCTGTGATGAACACTGTTCTACATCCACCTGGCACTTCTCTACTAAAGCTTCCAAGACATTAAGATAAATGTCTCCTCTGAGGTCATTTTGGCTGCTGTTCCTCCACTCCTCTCGCCTATCTTTCCCTGCAGTAGCACGGCAGCTTTGGTCTTGGCATCAATCAGCAGCGGGCAGATATGCAATCTTACTGTACAAACAATTAAGGGCTGCTCCTCTGCACTCAAAACTACTCACTCGTGTTGGTGCGTTGAGGATTAACACGATGTGCTTACACATTAACCCAAAAGACATGCCTATGAATGGCATTCCTTAGAAGTGCATTTGCCAAACTGAAGACAATAAAACTAAGTGTAGAGCTACTTGCTGCCAGAAATGTTGTCTTGTTAGTCACCTTTGGACTCAGACTCCAAGCTGCCAGTTTTAACTTGACACTGAGGCCAAGAACAGTTGCCTTTTAATTTTTTCAAAAGGGAAATTAGGGGGAAAATAAATATTTAGAACACTTGTATATGAAATATTTGAATTCTTGAATCATTCATAAATAATGGAATAAATGTGCGTAGCCTCTTGGCTGGTAAAGAGATAAAGAAATACCAGAGAACATGTATGGATCTCTGCCAGGCTGCTTTGTTCATTGTTAAGTGAAGCAAAGGTAAACAGCAGAAAGGCAGGTGATGTGACAGAGAGGGATTACACCCCTCATAAAATATAGCAACACTGTCGACAGCATGCAACCTGTATTTGCCTTTCTGACCGGCAGCACTGTGCATACAGTTGAAAGGCATTGCGCAACTCTCAGGAATTTAGTAGGACAAATGAGAAAACAATGTGCAGTTGTGAACTTGTCAATGACTATTGACTGGAGTGCATTACAGTGACAGGTCCCAGAAGGAGAAAAAGAATATGAGCGGAATGTCTTGAGTAATATGAAAACAACCAGTTTCCTTCACAACCTTTGGCTGGGCCTCTTCAGCATCTACCTTAAAGGAGTCATCACCTGGTATATTTGGTTATCCATTCTCCCTTAAACTTACTTTCAATCAATTCTTAACATTT
>JAOXYM010000001.1:8085123-8101335 GCA_028567055.1 Leptatherina wallacei
AAATCCAGGTTAAAAACATTTCTGTTCTCATGCATCTATGCATGAAACCTGCAGGTAACTTTTAACTTATCTTGCTTGTTATCTAGTCAATTTGTGATCTTTTTTTTTTATCAATTCATTTCTTAAGGATCTTATTGTGAGCAGAATTGTTAATTCTTTTAATTCATAATTTGCTTTTCAAGAACAATTTTGTGCTTTAGACATGAAACATTTCACACCAGAAAGTGACAGCATGTAACTTTGTGATGTAACAACTATTTTACTGTACCAAACCAGTAAAACAAAGATGGAAAAAAATTTAAATAAAAAAACAGTGTGGGACAAAGAAAACATATTAGAGGCATGATCTCATTTCACCTGAGCACTGTGCATCCAGACAACTTTAAAAAGTTTGATGGGGCTAAGTGTGAGGTTCGTGCCCTGAAGGCGATGATGGAGGACAGCTAAAGGAAACATGTAGTGACCTCTTTTCTACATGTTCCCCTAAAAAAACTGAACCAGAAACAGATCTGGTTACGTCACATCAACGGTCAGGGTTGAGGCAACACAAGCAAGTAATCTGACCTGAAATCAGTTTCATGGCATTTCTCTCAAGACACAGAAGATAAGGGCAGATGCAATCTTTACTAAAATACCAAAAAGAAGCAATGCTGGAATTCAGACAAATTGAATTCTGAATATGTTAAACACCCAAGTTATGTGTTCTTGCTCTGAGCTATTGTTAAAGTTAAACTTAAGTCAGATGCTATCGGAGTCCACCGAATAGTATTGGAGCTTATCAGCACTTTGATCGGTGGCTTAGCGCAATCTCTACATGAGCAAAACACTAAAACAATAGGCGCTTTTGGACTGTGGGAACATTTTCAAAATTACTACACCTGCTCGAGGAAATACCCCCTCATTTTTATACCTGGACTGTAGTAGTTTGTACGTTGCTGAGAACTTTCTTAGCTCCTACCTCAGGGTAGTTACTCTCCAAGCACAAGAGGAAACAACTGTACGGTGATTGGCCCAGATGATGCAAACACATGATTTCAGCCCAATATCTGCAACTTTAAAAGAAAATTATAATACATCAATTGCTTGAGTAACAGCGATTCTCCTGTGAGAGGAATTACAATGTGACTGTAACCCATCTACCACCAGCCAGTCGGCTGTCAAGCCAATTTAACGTTGAAAAAGACCCTAATGAAACTCAGCCTTTTAAGCCATACTACTCCAGCTTGCAGGGAACTGTGCCGGTACTGGTTCCCAAACCATCTTGAACTGGCCGGCACACAGACCGAAAAAAGTTGGTTCTGAACCTGAAAAGTCGGTTCTCAACGGGCACCAAAAAACAAGGGCTGTTCTTGGAGAATCGTGACATCATCATCAGATGGCAAAGCCTGGATTTACCCGAAACACCAGACTGCTGAACTATATGTTTTAATAAAGTTTAAAAAGAAAAAAAATAGACCAAATAATCAATAAGCTTAAGAAAGTAGGTAAGCTAGTTATTAACGTATGTGCATGGGTGGAGCCATGTTTCTTAACCAACAACATTATGTATAATTTTTCTACATAAAATTAGAAAAATGTCATTTACAATAGAACAATTTCCCAGGATGCTTTAAATATTAGAAGATAATAAAATTCTGCATTTTTATGTAATAAGAACTTAATCAGAGAGAGGCCTTGTTGGTGGATTCCTCTGAGAGGAAACCAAGGATAGGTTTAACCATGTGAGTCAGACTCGTCAATAGCTGCCATTGTTGGAGAATAGTGAAGGATCAAGTTTGGTCAGCTTTCTGCATTATGAAGTCATCTTTCTGAAAAGCTGTGCATATGTTGCTGTCATCACTAAGCTTGTTTACTCATGGCTCATATCCTTGCAGCACTTCTTTATTACACATTTAGCAACTAAGGACGTGCATGTGTTGCACTGGGGTGTGTGAGCTGCCGTTGAACTGTGAACTTTCGCATCTAGTCTTCAAGTTTTCTGAGGGTTTATTTGTGAATTTAACAGCTCCGTGATGCCAAATTTAGCCTCTATGTTTATTAGCTACATGCCACAGGATTGCAGTGCCAGTTCTTCTGTATTGTGCGTTTTGTTTTTGTCGCTCATTGAAATGAGTTTGCAATCAACTGTTGCTAAAACCACAGTCTGGATTTCTGGCTTTACTGGAGCCAGTGTTAAGGTTCATAAAGTCTAAAACAAGGGAAGCATTCAGATCCATTTTTAGTGACCATCATTTTCTTTCTTCTCACAGCTCAACAACCATGTGAAATTCACAGTTTACCGTCCCAACCCTCACTGTTAGAGTCCATGCATGTATTACTCGGTTACACAGTGAATCAGAAAACTGAGGTGGAAAACATGCTGCCCATTTTATCACGAAGGTAAAACATTTTGGGACGTCACTGAGCTCTGCAAAGCCACGAACAAGATTAAACCTTCTAAAAGTCATCTGCTGATTAATAAGAAATAACATGAAAACAAAGGTTAAGTTGGAGTTATAAAAGCACTCTGAAATAAAGGGGCATTCTTACACGAGATTGTCCACATGCCTTCCGTTTACTGCCGTCTACCTGTATCGTAAGAAGGTGCTAATTATGGTGTTGCAGCACAGATAACGCAGAGATAAGACTCAGAGAGCTAGACTATGCAATGCAGCTCACATACCACAGAGAAACTAATTTCTTTTAATAGAGCTGCACAACCTTCAGAACCCCCCACCCCCCTTCCGTTAGCCCTACAGTCACACGCAGAGGAAATTGAACATAAAACGCAAACAGTACAACCAGTCATAAAAGCAACTGCAAAGAAAAAGGGATGGGCAAGCGAGACTTTAGCGAGAATTAACGAAATGAAAATTAGATAACACCTTCAGCACTTCCAGTGAAGATTTTCTACTGCTGTGAAAGTTTTGAAGCATGCAGTATAAACGTTTCCCTCACAATCTGTGGACCCAGACATATAGTGAGAATATTGCATGAATGATCAGATGAGATTTTTATGTATATATTTTAACTCATAGACAAGAAGGGGTGGAAGTTTATTCCCTGTCCTGCTGTGTGGGGCTGACGTCTGCAGTCCAGTCAGAAGTAGTTAACTGGCTTGACTATTCCAGCCATCCTTTATGTTGCTGTCGTGAGAAGCCTGACCTCTGGGAGGTCTGGTCAGTAAAAGTTCTAGCTTACAGATCACTGATAATAAACCTGTGACTACACACAATGAGAAAGGCTTTATCAGGCTTGTGTTAGCTGTTGTACCCACATTAAATAAAAAAATAAAAAATAGCACTACTACTTTTGATGAAAAACTGTATTTGTCTGTTTTTTTCGGTGATATAACATAGATCAAGTAGGAAAAGCCCAATACTGGCAAGCTAGAGGGGAGACATATCACTACCCATCACAGCAGAGTAGGACGTGCTTCAATCAGTGAATTGATTCCTCTCGTGCTTGTAAATGGGACGAGGACAGTTGTCTAATTAAATAGCCAAACTGATCTATAACCTGTGCATGGAAACCAATTCAAAAGATGAGCTTTTGCAGATTCTTCAAAATGTTAGTTTCCAAAAAAATTCTGTGTCCTTTAAGGCCTTTTATAACAAATCAGTTAAAGCATCGTCAGCTCATCTGTATATGGTTTGTGTCATTCCCTTTACTGAGTGGACATTTGAAGGAGCAGGCCCAGCTGTGAGGTTAAAGGCCAGCTGACTGATGTGGTGGTGGAGGTGCTGTACGAGCACAAACATGCTCAACAAAGACATAATTACAGGTCATCAACCTTTAAACCAAAATGTATCAACTGTAAGACGACTCTGCCTCACAGAAACGACGGTCCCGCAGCCTGGAGGCAACGGCCTGGCTCACAGAGATGCAAAGAGTCACTATTTTACGAGCTGTTCAGACTCTGTCCAGGTTTCTGTAGTAACAGAACACATGTAGAACCATGTAGAGTCTACAAGACACTGCTTACGTCCAAGGCTGGAGGACAGAAAATCAAATGACTGATGATAGTACTGCAGCTTTTGTAGTACTCAATCTCTCAAACGTTTTGGGAGGTTTCCTGCTCTTAAAGCCACATTTTTTTAAAAAGTAGGCAAAAGATGTTCATGTCAGTGGAAACAGCAGCAGTTAATACACTTGCTAGCTTGCTGACAGCAAATTCATGTCAAGAAATTTTAACTAATTAGTTAAATCTTGTAAAGAATTTAAATTTTCAAACATCCTTAATTAAGTAGGAGCAGAACTTAAATAAAGACGAGTTGCCAACAACATGCTGTTTTCATCATTTTTCCTTTGGAAAAATTAAATAAATACCATGTTGGGGCCGTAAGAAGTGACAGACAGAAGTTATGTTATTCTCATTTGTGATGTAAATTGTAGGATAATCCACTTCCCCTTGCATCCAACTGAGTGATGAAACAGACATTTGGCACCAATTTGGGCAAACAAAAAAACAAGGGCAGCTGTACAAAGCAGTTTAGATAAAAGTGCGGTTGATAACATGCAAATGATTTCTCCCAGCACAGACGTGTTAACTGACCTAACTGCTTCACTTTAGAGGGGATACGAGTGTCAGCATATCACCGCTGAAAGCACCTCGGTCTCATAATATATCAAGTTATTTCTGCAGTTATCTGAGACTACAGTACATTCACAGAACACTTAACTTTTATATATAAACTTTCCCCTGTTTAAAATTAATTTAAAAATGTATTTTCTAACAGTGTTACAGAAAATTAAATCATGGACCTATCGAACCCAAGGTTTAGGACTATAAAAGGCTGTGAAGACGCTGGCATAGCCGTCTCTTTGTTGGGAGAAACTCCTCATTTTACGTAATGCTTTTGCATGCGTGTTTGTATATTACAGTATTTATTCTAGACAATGTCTTGTTTTTAACCTTGTACCTCTAGTCTCATTAGTTTTCTAACTAAATTATTTTAATGGTCCCAAGCCAAACCAGGACATGCTTTGATGGATCAGTTTCATAATAAAATGTCCATGTTAGACATGTTTCCAAGCAAACTTTGCTCTGCTTTAGAAGGCTAATATATGGAGAAGTGATATCCACAATAAACTCATACTCTGTTATTTTTATCACTCTCACAACTCTGAATACATATTCAGAGACTGAGCCGGATGATCCGCAACTAAATAAAATGCAAAAGGATGAGAAAGAAAATGGAAAAGATAAAGAGGATGTTGGTTTGCTCATATCTGAGCTGAAAGAGAATAAATCCAACAGCCAGCCTTGTATTAGCCTTGACTGACAACTCTGTGCATGTGTTCCCTGTTGATACAGTTCAGTAGTTATTCTGCCTCTACATACATTTCACCATTTCAGCAACATGGGAGGTTTTATTATTAGCAATGTGCAGGAAAGAGGACACACAGCACATGCTTCTTAATGTGTGCCTCCATTCTTAAACATTTTGGGATTATTTAACCCAAAAAAACTTTATTTGAAATCACACCAATCATATACACCATCACCCACAACATTAAGCCACAACCTCTGCTGCTTTCGTCTGTATAATGTATGGGAAGGTGGTGTCATAGTCACGGTTCTTTAAAACAAACCAACAATGAAGAACCCGTGGCAATGAAGGGGTCCCTGCTGTACATCTGAGCAAGAAAAAAAAAACTTGAATACACCACAAAGACCGCATCCAACTACCAGCTAGGATGAACCATCTACACCTGCACTGATGAACACTATGCTCAGGAGGATAGGAGTCCATTTTTAGTGTTCAACAAGAAGAAACCAGGAGGCTGCATTCATGGAAAACTTCCATTAATTTAAAGTTTTTGTGCAGTTTGAGGATATGTCAAACATCTTTGTATTCAGATTATTATCGGCTGCCCACTGAGTTTCATGACTTTCAGTAGACGAGTTTCTACAAAAAGTCTGCTGACTGGCAGAAAAGAGAAGATTTTCCATCCAGTAAAAACCAGTTTAACATCTCCACATTGTATTGGCACACACTGATTTCTCTTAAATCAGAATTTTCTTTCTTTATTGCATGAATCCCATGCATATCCTTTTTAAACTATAGTTTGATAGAAACAATCCAGATAAATAATCTATACTAATGTTCATCAGGAAAATAGAATAATAGTTTTACACCGCTGACAGACAAAACAACAGGTATGCTGTCGATATTTCAGGTGTTACAAAATGTGTCACAAGGACACTCCAGTTATGGTTAGTAACAAGTCCACACCGCAGCATCCACACCGTAATTAAAAGTGACTAAAGACCTCTTAGTGAGCAGGCAGCAGCTGATAACTGAGCCACGTCATTCTGAATGAAGCGCTGGGCCAACAACAACTCCCTCCACATTCCTCAGGCTGAACACCAACAGGTGACACAACCAGCATGAAAATATGACACTGGAGGAAGTGCCATGTGTGCCTGCTAAATTAGGGACCTCCCTTCGCTGTGCAGGCCTCGTTATTGTTGTTGACTAAAGTAGATTGCCTGAGAGAGTGGAGGGAGAAACCAGAGGAAGGAAATTAATCCAGAGGAGTGCAGAAATCCCAAGGACAACACCGGGAGAAAACACAGCACGCCACTGAGCGCTCTGAAATGTACTCCTCCTAATGCTCCAGTTTTCCCACTTTCACTGACTCGGTGTCATGAGGTGGTATTTCAACATTACAAAAATAAATACTGTTAATCCGACCAGATTTGGTCAAAGAACAATTCCGAAGATTACGGCACAACTGGTGGATTTATCTCAACAGACCCAAATAAAAGGGCAAAGAGGCCGAAAGAAACCGGAACACGGTTTGTCTCACACACTGGTAAACTTATCTAGATGCAGACTCACTCACCGAGCTGAATTTTGAGTAGATATAGTAAATAAACTAATTTTAACACATATAATCATGCTGCTGGACAGACTGGCTCTTTAAATGAATTCACCAAGGGGCTTCTATGAAACAACACGAGAAACGGTGGGAGTAAACAGCACCACTCCTCTGTTGTCGCCATGGAGAATTCCACTTCCTGTGTCCACTCCCAGGACAACGACAGCAGCTATGAGCAGGACAGGAAGTGTCGCGCTGTGGGGGTTCAACAACACGACACCATCATGCCATTGTTCATACGTTTCCATTTCATCCTCGACAATACACACTGAGCTTTCAAGTTTCTTTATAATTATTCATTTTCAAGAAATCAGGACAAACAGCCCTTCATATGAATACGTAGTGCTTCCCATTTAACATCTTTTCCATGCTCAATTTGGACAGATTCATCAATGAGGAGCAAAGAAAAAACAAAAGCACTAGCATGTGACAATGCAGTGGGAGTTACCGGAGAAGATATCGAGTCCATTGCAAGTTCAAAACCCGCTTTTTACCCCTGATGTTCATGTTAAAGTCTGAAATTGCTTCAGCTTGTAGAAAGGAGGCCTAACGAAGTTCAATTTAAGGTTCGTGTTGTTCGTTTTTACTCATGTCCCGAGTGGAGAAGTAGCAGATGAGAAAGCCATGGCTGCTGATCCTGAAACACCTGCTTCAAAACCTGCTGCCTTTCTCCAACCACGTCTTTCTGTCCTATACTTGTGGCTCGGATAAGCTCTTTAACAGGCTGTAGTCTGGCTAATGCAGCACATGCAAACTAACTCCTCTCCACTTCCTGTATGTTATGGGCTACAGGATTCGTAGGTTAGAGCATTTTCTCTGCTCTATAAATGTGACTAACCTTGTTTCTAAACAAACACGGTCACATGAAAAGCATATCACACAGATGCGTACTGCATGATGATATTACAGGGAACAGAAAGCAGTTCAGTGTCAGCGATTAAATGTCCACGTGGAACATTGTGCAAGAAAACTGCTGATAATTTCCACAAAACACCTCAAAAAATAAAAAGACAACTATTAATCAATACTATGTAACTGCCTGAATGGCAGTCAATGCAAACCTCTGAAGAGGAAAGAAAAGATCTTTCTAAAATATGGAGGCTGCTGAACATTGCACTGAAATGTCTTAAAACAAGGCCTTCTTGGACTGACCTCACTTTCAGGTTTTATTGTTTTAGCGAGTGGAAAAATGTTTTCCTTTCAGACTCCACTCCAGCTCTGGAAATATCAATATGACACAGCAGAGTCATTTGGCCCATGGAGTAGGAAAAGTACACCGCCCTGCAATAAAGTAGGCCAGCGAACGGAAGAAACATCATCAACAGCGGCTGCTTGAAGAGTTTTAAGGTTTAAAGTTTCCTGGAGGTCGAGCCGAGAAATTTAAGTTGACTTTCTCTACTGAAAATCTGACAGAAACATGAACTTAACCTTTACTGGTGAAAAACAAACAGTCAGGCAAATGGAAACTCAAGCACTGTGGTTAACTGTGCAGCCATTGCTGCAGCTCCACAAGCAATGCACGTAAATGTCGGCTGAAAACAACTGCGTGACGTGTACGTAAAGAGCAGCGTTGCATATAAAGCATCGGACATAGTGAAAATAATGGCGGAATTCCTCCGGGAGCAGCAGAGGGGCATTCATCAGAGCTGATGCAGCCACTCAAGATGCTTCTGATTCCAACTGAAATGCTGCAAACATCCCGACAGCCACTAAAAAAACTAAAATAACAACAAAAAATAAAAAAACCTCAGAGTTCAATAATAATGACACCCGGTTTTATTTCTCTGTAAAGTCTCACCGAACGTATCAGTTACTGAAGATACAGGCTTGGACTGAATGACCTGAAATGTTTCTACCTCTGAATTCAGTCAAAACTGAAGTTGCTGCTTCAGGGGATTTACAGGAGAATCATCGAGTTACGAGTCAGTGATATCACCTTGGCTTCCGGCATTACTGTGAGAAAACCAGAATTTGTCCTTTAATCCAGATATTAAACCACCTTTCTTTCATCAGCTAAATGTAACAGAAGCATTCTGTCCAAAACGTGTCCATGCCTTCATCACGTCCAGACTGGACTACTTCAATGGCCTATTTAAGCCGGGTGTTTAAACGTGTTGCAGCCAGAACGCTGATTGGTACCACAAAGAGAGATCCCATTTCTCCTATATTAGCTTCTCTATGTTGGCTCCCAGTAAAATTTAAAAAAGAATTTAAAATCCTTCTTATTGAATTCAAAGCCCTTCATGGCCAGGCTCCATCTTATCTCATTGGTCCACATCACCCCCAGAAGAACTCTTCCCACTCAGAGAGCTGGTCTGCTTGTTGTTTCAAGAGTTTCTTAGACAAGAATGAGCTGCAGAGCTTTTAGTTTTGGGTTCATCTCCGGTGGAATTGGCTCCCAGTTTAAAAGAGTTATCACTCAATTCCCCCGATCTCTCTCGTGCCACTTGTCTTAGCATGCTCTTTATGTCTTGAATAGTTTTATTTCTTATGTTTTCAGGCTTTTGCTGGATATTTCACATACTTCCTGGTTTATTTCTTCACGTAAGTTTGTCCTTTCTTCTCTAATGCACTTTGAGTTGCACTTCTGATTGGAAGGAAGACGAGTTGGACTGAGTAGCATATTTGGGAGTTTTACAAAGCAAAGCTGCGTTCGCTGGTAATTAGCCATTTTAAAAGCGCATGTTTTTCCACAACTTAATGAATACAGCTTCTGCAGTTAAGTAAGCCAAAATTATTGAAGACAAGCAAAGTTTCCAAACCCATACCCTGTCTTTCTTTTAATATTTATCCAAAAATATGACCATCTTCAGACTTTTTATGGGTCTGAAAAACTAAAAACTGACAACTGACAAGACTGATTATACTATGCTGTAGGCAGCGGGTGGCGAGGTGTTATCTAGCAGCAGAGGAAAAGACGGAAGATTACAGAAGAAGAAGACAGTGAGGGGCTAGGAGATATCATTGACCCACATTATGCACACTCCATTTCTCTCTAAAAAAAGGGAATCACTCAAGCCAAACGGACCCATTCAGTAGCCTTTGGCCTCGAGGGAAGACCTGGCCTGGAGGAGAGGTCGGAGCGCCGTTGCTTTTTCCTCCAGAAACAGGCGGCATGTTAAAGGCAACAAACTGAGCAGTGGGAAGGCGTTGTGTGCAAATATGTTAGGCCTCAACATAGATGGGCACAGTGCATGCACACAATAGATGGCAGGCTTACAGGGATCGGGATCTAGTCAAACACAAATACACACTCAGCAGGAGAGACTGCGGATGCCAATAGGACTCATCTCGTCTTCCACAGCTGAGCGGAGATGAGCGATAATAACTGTAACTGCTCACAGGAGCACAATGCCAAGGTGCCCCCGGCTTCATCATGACGAACAGAGAAGTGCACCGTTTCCTATTCTGAATACCTGAGGCCAAACCAAGCATACAAGCAAACAACATTTAAAGATAAAGTATCCATTTTCAACCTTGTGTTATGCCAGTGGAGGTGCAATCTTCATGGTCAATTACATCTAATCAGTTGCCAGAGGTTTCTTTTGTGAAGTGCTGTAAATTGATACAGATGGATGATTTTCCCTTAAGGGCAGTCAACACCCACATAAAGAACTATTTCAAAGACATCACAATAAATTGTGCAATATGTGAGTGGGCATCTGGGATCAAAGGAGAGTGTTGCAATGCATCAGATTTTGCATGTGAAGCTCCTGGAAAAGCAAGTCTGTGTGAAATGATGCGATTCAGACTGTGTGCTGTCATATTCGACCACCACCGCCTCGAACAAACCTCCAACACTGAGTCAGGCTGTTTAGATATACCCTCATGTGAAAACAGTGCTGGGCCTTCACCAGTCTAATCCACTTTAGGTAAGCAGTTAATAGTTAAAGCCTCTTTTTTATGTAAATTGTGACAAACATGATTTAAAAACCATGTTTTGTTTTTTCTTCAAGTGAGTATGACAGTAACAGTCTTTTTCTTTATCTAAATCACTGAGGAACCACAGACAGTGTACACCTTCACCAGCTGATGGTAATGACAGGTCATCAAGTCTAACTCCAGGTCTGAGCGTTAAGAATAATCCTAAGCACATCTGTTTAGCGTATTAGGAAAAAAAAAAACATGGCCTGTAATTACAGGGCAGTGTTACAGAGGCTCTCACTGTCTTTTCGAGGGGGGGGGGGGGGACTGCTGTCTGCCATCTTTCTGCCTTCAGCAGATTGCAGGATGTTTGAAATCTGAGCCTGGTGGTTCAGTCGGAGCTGCTGTGTGATGATGATAAAGTTTTGTTGCTGGCTTCAAGGGGGATGACGGAAGATGTTGGTGAGCATCAGCGCATCAGAGTCAACATATAATGTTGTGGCCTCCTGGTTTAACTGCACGCCCTCGGCTTATAGAGACATGAAGCAGAGCAACATCTAATGAACTCCAGTTGAGAAATATTCATGACTGTAAACCAAAAGTAAATTCCTCTTAAGGTGAACTTCCACTGCTGCCACTTACGTGTGCTGAAAAATTTATTGTAAGTAGACAACTCCCTGAGTTTATGAATTCCTTCATTTCCCAGAATGCCATCTGATAGCCCTAGACGCATGCATGGTCTTGTTTTGTTCAGCTTGGTTTGTTTTGTACATGCAGTGAGCGATAGCACCAGCAAAGCATGACCACAAGAGTCAAGAGTGTAGGGACAAGACAGGACAGGCACCAAGCCACAAAAATAAAACATGATCTACTTTATGTTTATGTTGGTTTACTGAAGAAACAAACATGCCTCTTTCTTCATATTACAACATCAAACACTGGCGCAAAAGTAGGAGTCTAGACACTTAAATACATTGTGCCATGTCTGTAACTGCTCAGCTGAGAAGCCTTGGGATACTTCTACATGTACCCAAACACTGCAGCGCTCAGCAAACAGCAGCCCCCCCCCGCCCCCCCGCCTCCCCCCCAGGAGGATAACGTCCCCTTTAACAATGTAAAAACTGCTCAGGAACTCGACAGCCGAAAAACATTGAGACGCAACCTCCAAAGTCCCCAGATCCCAATCTGATCAAACATTCCCATGATGCGCTGGAACAAGCCAGATCCACAGAGGCCCCACCTCAGGACAGATAGGACCCGAAGGACCTGCTGCGTATGTCCCGGTGCCAGAAGTTACACATCCACACACAAAAGCTCGGACATTTTTTGTATAAACATTTTTTGTTGCTTCAAATGAGATATACAATTAGAGATAGAGTTAAATTTAGCAACATCAGTGCAAATTTTAAAGTAGGGATGCACAATATACTAAAAATAATGTTTAATCGTAGTAGTCATATCACAAAAAAAATGAAGGCTGCATTCCATTAAAGGCAGTATTGTTTTTGTGCACGTTGCATAACGAAGTGGAATGCAGCCCTCATTAATACACCTGAAATTAACTCTATTTGTTACAGTTTTTTATTATGTATTGCAAGTAATTTCCTCATGACGATGTTCAACAACAATCCTGCATGGCAGGTTTTCCTAATATCTTGCAGCCTTATTTTAAACTTTGTTTTCCCACAAAGATTAAAGTAGTCAAAAAAAAGGTCATTATAGTGCATCAGCATTCTGTCTACAATTGAAAAGGTTTAATTATTCAGCCATATTGTCCAACCCTGCACATTTAATATCAACATTTAAGAAGGTTTAAATGTTGATCAGTATCTTTCTGTTTAATTACAATAACTTCTCAAACAAAAAGGGATCAACGATGCAAATTTATACTATAAAGTCTCATGACCTTATTCCACCTAATAGCCATCAATCCACCAAAAATAAGCATCATGACAAAAAAACCAGACTCAGCCCAGTCTCAGAACAATACCACATTGTCTCAGCGGTGAAGGTCAGAACAGTCCAACCCTTCATGTGAACCCTTGTTAAGCTCCCACTGGCGTGAACTCTCCATCTCTACCACTTGCACTCCAGTCTGCTCCCATTGCTCACCTGTTCTGCTGTGCAGCTTAGCTGGCACGACACACACGGAGCACAAATATCTGCTAAGCTGTGACAGAGCACTCTTTTAGGCTGAGCGGGGGGGGTACCAAGACTTCAGGATGTCTCGCTGTAATTATTCAGACAGCCAGCCAGGATGGAGGCATGAAATGCATCACGGAGGGTAAGCAGGATGAATGCGGGTGGGGGCTAAAGTCGAAGGACATGGATGTTAAAGTGAGGAGAATGAGTAGAAAGTACACTTTTCTTTATTCTATCATTTTAAGCCGTTTCAGACTCACTATGAAAGTATCATATTTGCTAATTCATATTGAACAGAATTTTCTCCTCTTAGTGACTTTTTCACTTCCTTATCTAACACAGTTCATAAATCATACATATTCCCACAGGACTTATCCATTTGAAATGAAAAATAAACACATTTTTAAAAAGAAACAACCCGCCCTGACTTCTCTGTTGGACCATTAATCTTTTCTTCAGCGCAGTAACTCCATAGGATCGCTTCAACAGGAACATCCGACACATTCAAAGTGATTTCACAACATGAAACATTTCAAAAGGAATCACGTCTATGTCTACACTACATTTAGGAGCATTACAATAGCACAATGACTACGTAGAACGAGTCTTAATGAATTTTATTTTCCATCAGCTTCACTTCTGATCATAATTCCACAGCTAATGGCAAGACTAGCCATAATCTCCAAGTAGCCTATATAGCATCCGCTCATTTACTACACTGATAGCTACAGTTTAGATTAGACAGGAGAGGAATGCCTGCTATTAGTGAGCCTGTCTCAGGCTGAATTTAAAATCCACCTTATCACACGCTGTTTGTTGTCAGTTACTCTCGACTATCTCCGCTCTTCCTCCCCTTCTGCCTCGTCCTGACAGTGAACAGACTACTGTAAACCGCCAGTATTTCTCACAGATAAGAGCAGCAGTGCAGTGCAAAGACAAAACTCTACACCGTCTTTCTTCCTGTCCTCTCAACTCGCCTGTACCCCAGAAATAAAAACCTCACTATTGAGGTTTAGATCTCATGTTCAGCTCACGCAAAACACTTCTGGTTTAAAATCCAAATCGATGTTTTGATATTTCCAGATGCTATGACAGAAAATAGGGTCGGTGCTGTCCGGTGTGAGGGTTTCAAGATGATAACCGGACTTTTGACTGAAAGTCTGAGAGATTTCAGTGGAGGACTGCTCTGTAAATGGCCAGTATTGTGTAGCATTGCACAACAGCACATGCCTGGGGATTAACCGTGGGCCCTGTCCTGTCTGTACCGCGAGCCTGCAGGGGGCCAGTAGCTATTGTCACAAATGTGTCACAACACATGAAAATTCTGCAGCTTTGGTTTCATGTAAAAGCTCAGTGAGACCACTAATATCCAGGAGCTTAAGATATTTAATCTGTACGGCATCAGGCACAGCTGCTTCTGATAACAGTGTTGAAACTTTATCTGAAGTATCGCTGTTAAATCAGAGTTTTTATAGACAACTGCCACAATAAGCTAAAAATATGGCACATTCCTCCATCACAATTAGCTATTTTCTGCTGATCAAAGCCTCTAAACATTCAATAGACACAATAGGAAACAAGAGAGAATCAACATGTCATATTAAATCAAAAAGAAGAGGAAAGAGATGGTTTTGGATATTCACCTTCTGTTCCAACAAATAAAATGGAGACAAATAATGAATTTACACAAAAATGTGATGTACAATGAGCTTCCAACAAATTTTAAAAGTGCTCATTTCCAATTTAAAGGGTAGAAAAAGAACCAGTTAGGTTCATTTTCTTGCAAAGAACAAAGCAACGCACTCTCCTCTCGGCATCTCACTCCAGCTACTGTTAGCAGCAGCACTGAGTTAATGAGGAGAAATGCAAAACGTGGGGAAGCTGAGCCTGTGAGGCCAAAGCCTCCCTCATATAATGGCCTACTAAAGAAAGGGGAGCTTTGTTTGGTGCAACACAAGCAGGTTCCTCTTTAATGACTTCATGTGCATGCCAATCACTTACGCCATACAATACCATCATGCAGCCATAAGACTATTCAGGGACATCCCGATCATTTGTGCTTGGAGCACGTGACTCGTGTCCCCCCCTCCCTCCTCTGCCAAAATATAAATAAATAAAACAGAAGCAGCCACTTGTTCCAGCGGGTAGCACCTTTCAGATGAGGATGGGGTCAATCTCACGAACAGGTCACAGCAGAGAGGGTAGCGTCATTTAACATGATGACTAAACAGAAACAGGACTGATGAAGCAGTGTAGATGTGAGGGTTCCTTAATATTTCTGAAAGGAAAAACACTGATTTGGATCTCGCTGTAGAGAAACAGCCTTTTGCTTGTATTCCCCCAAGTTTGTAGGATGTGTTAGTGTTGCAACAGTGTGTGTAAACACCAACTAATAACAGCATGCAAGTGTAATCACTATAGAAGTTTAGTGATTGCTTCAAATCACTGCCACACATAAATAAATGTGGAACACGAGACTTTTATATAAAATCCAGCATCGTATCATCTTTCCATGAGACAAAGCGAGGATGTGAACGTGATCTAAACAGCTAGATTAGTAAAATACATTTACCTCTCTGCTTTACTGCTTGCTACTGTGATTCACTGCAGAAAAAAAAAGAACCATTGTATGGGATGACAGTTACGGACCCTCAGGCTTCTGATCACCAAAAAGCATAAATCAAAAGGAGAAACGAGAAGTCAAATGTCTGTCAGTAACACAGTTAAGGCTTCCCTTGATCTCAAGGTTGAAAATTATGTAAATTAAAGTTCCATCTTTCCACTTCTGAGTTACATCAAAGCAGAATTACTGAGTGCTGAAGAGGAGGAAGGACCACACATGACATGCTGCATGTCCAAAGGATGCATGAAAATGCATATTTGCCAATATCACATGTTATTATTCAGTCAATTCGGACTGACTGTCGATGCTGATATGGATATTCCTCTGCTACTATAGAGGAACTGACATACTATTTCAATTTTTATCTTTTAGATTTATTTTATTGTTGGGGCTCAAATTTATTCATAAAAACAATTTAGTCATAAAAACAAAACATAATTCAGCAAAACTCCCGACTTAACCTTATTTAAACGTTGGAGTGGATTTTTTTTTCTTTGCAGATGCTAACATTTATTCATCTTTAAACCTCTCCCGGTGGATACAGATGATATTATAGTATCCTCACGCATCCCTGGCACTTACAGTGATCACATATACTGTTGCATCAAATGCATTGCATCCAACCTGAATACCATATCCGAATGCAGCTAACACTGTAACTTAGAAAGCTGTAGAATAAGCAAAGTACCTGCAGGGTGACATACAGTACTGTAGCT
>JAOXYM010000001.1:8101435-8116571 GCA_028567055.1 Leptatherina wallacei
AATACCATATCCAAATGCAGCTAACACTGTAACTTAGAAAGCTGTAGAATAAGCAAAGTACCTTCAGGGTGACATACAGTACTGTAGCTCCCCTCACTAAGAACATGCTAAGAAACAATCTATGACATCTTACTTGTAAGGCTGTAGCTTAGCTCGGTCATCAGCAACACTTTCAGTTCTCCTCCAAGCAAAAATGCAGACAAACTCCAACAACAACTATCTTTTGCCCAGACTCAAATCTGAGCTCTCCGATAAGCTGAACCACAGTGTCAGTGAGTCTCCCAGGTGGCATCTGCGATAACACTCCACACACCCTGATGTGGTCCAAAACTGAGACCAGTCCTTTAGAAATAGTAGACAGAGCAGGGCCTGTGGGGTGTCAGATGTCAACAGTGACCAGTTGCTGGAGTCTCAGCGCAGGCCGCCTCTCATGCTTACAGCAGCTGTGTCTTCTCAGACCTCACATTCCTGCAGGACAGACCCACTCCACTCTCATCACCTGTGCTAATCTGGGGGTGGGACAAGCTCCGAGTGGAGCTTCACAGTTTACTTTCCATTCATTTTATGCAATCAAGCAGGTGTCAAGAAACTGAAAACACACCAATCTGAGCATGTTAAGCTCTAATAAGCATAATAATGCCAATATAAATCTATTATGGGTATTATGTCATTGTGAACCAAATAAAAGATGGCCAGGAGCAGCCCATTAGAGGTTTATGGGTCAGTGCACTGAAAGAGATGTTCTCAGTTTGAGTCCAGCTGGGGACTTTTGGTGCATGTGGTTTTCTGTCTTTATCCTGCTTCAGTTTCCGGTTACCCCTCTGAGCACACCGTCATAACAATGCATGAATGTCTCAGAATAACTTTGAGCCATCAGAAAGTACACCAAGGACCATTTCTGCTGTGCGTAGAGCATATACAGCTCACACTGCCGAGCAGGATAAAAAAAAAACCCATTTAAGTGTTTTGAAGTGGCATGCTGTTAGGAACCAGGATGTCTGGCGTAGAAATCTGTCCACTGACAGACTCAGGGTGTGCACCCATGATTCAGCATCTTCTTCACCCTGTTAGACCTCACTGTACAATTACAGCTGCTCTGCAGGAAGAATTGCCTTCACTGCATTATGAGCTGTACTGTCTGACCTCCACTAAATAATACATGTAAACATTTACCCAGCCCTGCTGCAGTCAAAAACCCAAACCTACACTCGCCTCCTCATTTGTAAAAGAGTCCGAATACTTTAAACTCTACATTTATATGTGCAGGCAAGTATTAGGTTTTTATATTTATATTTTATGTTATATTTCTCGGTTTCGTTCCAACTAAACGGCATCAAGCCATGTGTGCAATGATGTTTTGTCTGGTTTTTAAATGTCTTGTCCCCCCTCCTCCCCTCTCTCTCATTGCCTGCAGCTTAAAATCCCCCTTCTGGACTGGACATATTTGCACAACTGTAACGCTTCTTAAAGCAAATAAAAGTGTGAATAGTGCGAATCAATCCTACACTTAGCAACGCTTGTTGTAGCTTTAGATGCAAAGTGAGCTCCCTGTACTTGCAGTGCGTGATGACAGATTAGTGAGCAGCAGTCTGAACTTTTTACAGGCTCACATTGCGCGCACAAACACACACACACACACACACGCCTTTAATTGTGACTCCTAATTTAACAAAAGCACCGACCGTGCTCACACACACACCCTGAAACATGGTAGCCGAAAACAATGTTGCAAATGACTCCAGGTTAGAATTACTTTCTTACAAAGAGCCATAGGCTGCTTCCAGCTTCAAAGCCTGCCGTCCCGCCGCTGGGCAGCCCACTACCACACTTCCAACTACTAAACATCACTCTTACCTCTAGACGTGCGCTGAAGTAAATGTAAAGTAGGACTCAAGTTTTTTTTTCTTCTCTTGTCAGGCTTAGCTGCAGAGCCACGCACACTTGTAGCCACGCAAAATGACTAAGTCTCTATTTTAATTCCCTGCATTCCCTCAGAATTAATTTGTTTTCTTCTTCCACTGGCCGCTCGCCTCCGAAAAAGTCCTCGAAATTCAAATCCGTGGTGAACACTTGCGCATTGTTGTTGTTGTTGTTGTTTTTTCTTATTTCATCCGAGCGTGTTCGCTGTTTGAGTGTAATTAAAAGGCAAGTCCTCCGCAGCTTGCTTGCTGAAAACTCTTTGCCTCGCTAATCAGTGCTGCCACTCTCATGCGCGCAACAATGCGCGTTCATGGTGCTTATGGGAGGGGAGAAAATCCAGAAGGCGGACGGCCCCCTCAGTCCGGCGGAGTGATATCAGGAAATAAGTGAGAAATTTTGCAGTACCGGTGTAACCGCATTACACCTCATGTTTTAGATCATGGATGAGTGAAATCTGAGGGTCGGTATGTGAGATTACAAAACAAGATGAGAAAATTCCGGTTCATAAATCCACATTTGTCCGTCTTTTATCTAATCTAGTGGTAAAAATGTAGGTATTGGTAACTTTCTAGTGCTCACAGTAATAGCATCGAAGGTTACCCTCTCAGTTAAACTGCGATACCCGGATTTAAACAGCCAATCAGAGATGAGCTTGCCTCCTCGTTGTTGTCGCAAACTGTTTACGTTTTTCTTCAGAGGCAGTTTACGTTAGTCATTGCAATGAGGGACGACAACGCTGCCGTTTTCGTGGTACTTATTTGAATGTTTCTTATTACAGGTAGGGTTATTATACGTACCGTATATATTTGATTTAGATTTTTTTTAAAGTTGTTAAGCTCCGAGAGACGGTGACGGTACCAGTTAGGTAGCTCGCGCTAACCGTTGTTCGATTAGCTTGCCTGCTTACAAAAATGATTATCTGAACGCACTGCAGTAATACTCCGCAGTGGATTTATGGCCCAGCAAATGCCTGTGTGAATATGTAAACACAACATAATTAGTTAATAGAAAAAGACAGCTCCAAGTGCTGAATGACGAACCAAATCAGAGCTTGAATGAGTGTGAAAAGTTTGACAGTCTCCCTAAAAGTGACTGTACGTGTTCACATTTTGTACAGTTTCATACATGCGTGGTGCCGTTGAACGACCCAGCAAGCATCATTTGTTTTTATTTGATCTGCATCTACTCGGTTAAAAAAAAAAAAAACATGTTGTCGAGCTTTTTCTTACGAAATAAAATAAGGGGGGACCACGTAAAACGCTGTCGAACATTAAACTCGTAAGATTTACTTTAAATGACGTGACCCATCCATTAAAACTTTAGTTCAAAGTTACACAACAAAGAAAACTACTAAACTTTCAGTTGAGAAAGTGGATAAAAAGTTTTTTGAAAGCTAAGCAACCAAAAAAGTCAAGTTCATATTTGTCTTTACATTCTACATTCTTAATACACTCGGACTTAAACCTTGACTTTTTTGGTTGCTTAGCTTTTCAAAAAGTGCTGAACTATATCTGGTCAAATTAAACCAGTTTTAAAAGTTCAGTTCAAGTAATTTATGCAGTATTTATCATTATTTTGCACACAAAATATATGAAACTGAGTTTTAAAGATAATTATTACAATAGTAGTTGATTGATTTCCGGTTGATTCTCTGGTCATTTAATGGGATAAACATGCTAAAATGTTTCTGTGTTTTCTAGACTTGACGTTCTGACTGTGCTGGAGGATGGACCCTGTAGTGCTGAGCTACCAGGACAGCCTGCTGCGGCGCTCCGATGTGTCCTTACTGGAAGGACCTTACTGGCTTAACGACCAAGTCATTGGATTTGCCTTCGAGTATTTTGTGGCCGAACGCTTCAGAGTCCTTGGAAATGCCATCATTTTCATCAGCCCAGAGGTCACCCAGTTCATCAAGTGTGCTTCTTGTCCCGATGAGTTAGCTCTTTTCCTGGAGCCGCTGGATCTCGCATCTCGTCGCTGGGTCTTCCTGGCTGTTAATGACAACTCCAACCAGATGGCTGGAGGATCCCACTGGAGCCTTTTGCTCTACCATCATAATTCAAACCACTTTGCACACTATGACTCTCAAAATGGCAGCAATTCGCTGCACGCACGGCGCATCGCCAACAAGTTAGAGCCTTTCCTGGGCGCAGGGAGAAAAGCACTGTTTGTGGAGGAGCCCTGCCCATCGCAGCAGAACAGCTATGACTGTGGCATGTATGTTATCTGCATTGCTGAGGCCTTGTGTGAGAAGATCAGGCTGGAAGGCTCACCGCGCCTTCCTGTGCAAATCATCACCCCAGCCTACATTACCCAGAAGAGGGCTGAATGGTGCAGACTGATCCAGAGTCTGGCTCAGAATGACCTCTGCTGCTCTCTGTCTTTCTCTTAGCACACAGACTGCTTTTCACTATATGCAGAACAGCCGTCCGCCACCAAATATCTACTGCTGGAGAATCTGAATGCACTCCTTGAATATCGTATTTAACTACATATGAAATATATTTCTATTCTCCATTATACTCTGTAATAAAAAACAAAGCAATGTTGGAATCTGTAATGCTTAAGAGAAGAGTTGGTGTCAGGTTTTTCCCGTGTTTATGTAGAGCTACATACAGTATGTAAACAACAGCACCAGCATGCCTATAAAATTAAAACTCCTATGTACATGCTTAGTGAGGATGGAGAATATGTGGCGTGGAACAGGAAGCACTGACTTTATTTTATTTATTTTTTGTTTGTTTTTCTTGATTTGGAGCGAATATAGAAATGTTTACACAGATTATTGCTCAGGGTCATTGTAAATGAATTGACAATAAGAATGTGCATATTAACTCTGGCTCCTGCTGTATGTCACGCCTGTCGTGGTCCTTTTGTTTCTCACTTTGTGTTGCAAATACTTGCGTTTTGAAACGGAAGAAATGTGCTGTGAGGGTGAGACGCGCGCTGTGTGTTTATGGGACAAAGGGCAACGTTGAGTAGTGGAATGTATGTTATGTTCTCACAAAGATGATAAAACTGTCTGATGATTAATAAATGGCTGCAAACTTGTTTTTGTGGGCAAAAAAAAAAATCAGTTTATTTTTTGTTTGGTTCTATTCATTTTTTTCCATTGTTGCTCAACTATTTAACCTTTACTGTTTGGCTGCAGAAACATTAAAAAAAACTTATAGGTTTAATCTGTTTTAAATTCTTTGCCTCTCAGTGTAATATGTGCTGGAAAGTAGCAAAATTCATAGAAGATGACACACAAACTGTCAAAGTAAACCATTGTAACGATTAAAGCTGCTCTACTCTACTTTGGCAGATTTTTTTCACTGAGGCGCCCCCTAACGACGGCTCAATCGGCATCCGTCTTGCATACTGTCTCTTCCCCTCCAGCGAGTAAAAGTTAGTCTAATGTTGACTCTTGCCTTATCTCTTGCCCTGTCCCTTTCTCTCTTTTCCTCTCTTCCTCTATCAATGCTCTTTTGGGCTTCTTTGATAAATCAACGCATTCAAAACAGCCAAAGTGTTGATATTCACTTGCTAGCATGTTACATGGTGCAGTAAAACAAAATTCTACTATAAAATGATGAGCTGGAAAAGAAAGAAAAAGTTGTAAAGAGCAGTTTCTGCAGGATGCTGCAGGGCAACGGCAGCTCCAGGAATGTACATGATGAATATCACCATGCCATCGAAACAAGTCAGAAGCACAGAGTTTCAAAGCAGGTGTGGATCCCCCCCCCCCCTTCATCATAATGAATTCAAATGGAGGTGGATTGATAAAAAGAGAAGAAGAAAACAAGATGGAATCTAAATCAGTAGGAAACCTGAGATTAAACTGGAGTCACCAACTTATTACACAACAGAGTAGATTTATTATAACTGATCGGAAATTAAGTGGAAGACAAAAACAAACAAAAGACCCACCCCCCACCGCTTCTGGCTCATTGACCTTAGATTTTAAATTCCCCCTAAATGATTGGACGGTTTCCTCCTGCTGACATTATGGACTCAACTACACCCCACAGACATATTTCACCCAGAGAAACCAGTCAAACAAGCCATCAAGGTTTACTATTGTCCTCATAAAATGCCACCGAGCTGGGGCATTCCCCACCCTGGCAGCACGCTGCATTACGGAGACAAAGCGCCTTAAAGAAAGCCACACTCATTTAGACAGATTTGCCTCTAAATGGTCAATTTATCAAGTCCTCTCAGCGACTCCTTACAAGGAAACAGAACTTAGCTCTTTGTGTTGTCATCAATGGTTGCTCTTAACCAGCTGCAGCACACCAAGTGTTTCATTTGAAGCAATTGGACCTCATCACATACTGGTTCACCTAAACTGAGGTGGACACATTTAAATCATAGAAAATCCTGTTCCATGATCTTTGCTCTTTCGGGGGAAAAATGTTAAGCTTTTTGTGGCATAAAACAAAGCTTCTTTGTAATTGTGGTTTTACTCTGCAGTAAATTCACTGAGGGTCGATAATCTTTGTCCTCATTAGAATCCAAAGGCTCATTTCTAACCAGTTGGATCCAATTTAGGAATATTTATTCATGTCGCTGCACCTCACTGTGCAAACGGAGCTTAAACACATCCAAGCAAAGGAATGCTGACAATTAAAAGTTTGTTTTTCTTTTAAAGAGTTTGATTAAAAGTTAATACAAGTCAGAAAATAATGAGATTCAAGAAGCCAAATATGATCATAGTCAGGGAATTAGAACAAAAACTAGAATTTGGCCTTGTGATTGTTTGCCTCTGCCAAATTCCAGTTTACATTAACATCTTCATTTTGCCCATTTATGGGAATTGTTCCTCATCCAATTATGGGATGCAAGGACAGAAGTAGTTGTTTACTGAACGGATTGTGAAGCCTTTCAAGGCAAAAATGTGAGATGTTATAGAGGAATGCATAAATAAAAAAGATTTGTCCTGACTTTGGCATTCTTGTTCTGCTGTGTGTGTGTATGGCTTAGTTTCTTCTCTTTTTTTCCCCCAGTACTGCTTCACAGTCAGAGCTGAACTTAAAATCAGTCTCTTCTGTTTCCACAGGCAAAGCACAGAAGAATCAGCGCTACACTCACACTAACGGCAGAGTGCGCAACTTAACCGCAAAACAAGAAAAAAAACAAAAACAGAGTGCACCTGCCTGGGTGATACAGCGACATTCGCAAGAACACGTACTGCAGAAATCTTTCAAAATATTGTTGCTGCATAGAAGCAACAAACCCTAAAACCCAGATGTCTGCGACACATCTGCAGCCAAAGATTCCAGAAGATTAAACCAATCGCATCAAATCTAAATATGCGCATTGAAGGTTAGTGTCAATCTATGGACACATGAAATGTGGTCACACTCATATTCATGTCTATAGCCCATTTAAAAACAACCAAGGTTGACAAATGTGCTTTAAAGGTCAAATAAGCCGTCCAAATAATCCACTTCAAAACAAAGAGAATAAAGATAATGTGTAATGACAAGATGTCTAAAGCATATTCTGAAACGAAGGCCAGCGAGTAGAAATGATTTAAATGTTAAATAGGTTCTTATTTGTAGAGGTAGAGATTTGGACCAGCTAAAACCCAAAAGCCCAAACCTCTATTCCTGAGTGTGGACCTGGGAACTGCAGGTACCATCTGACTGGAGGTATAAAGATCCTAAACTTAACACAGATATGATGGTGCCAGGACTTTTAAGAGCCAAAGAGTCCCAGTCAAGAGATGAGCGGCAGCATTTTGCAGTAGCTGCAACTAACGAAGAGATGACTGATCCAAAACGTTGATCTAGGAATTACACTTATCCAGTCGTGATGATAGTATGTAGTCGTTTTAAGATAAGTATGGTGTCACTTTGGCTAGCAGATGTAACGGGAAGAAACTAGTTTTGACAACAAAATTGATCCATTTAACAGATTTAAATGTGCTGTCAAAAAATCTCACCCAAGCGTTTTTTCAGCTCATTTGGGACCACAGTGAATGGGAACCTTTAGTTTTAATAAGCAGATAAATTTGGATATCGTGAAAAAGATCCGGTGATGAGCTCCTCTTCTGTTCTCATATTATGGTGTTAAATAAAAGCCAGAGAAGCGTTTATAACTCTGAATCTCATGCTTGAGAATCATGCAATGATGTTTTTCACCATTTACTGTGGGTGCAGTTGTGACGTCACCGACCACCGCAAAGCGCCAAGTGACTCCAGCTGACTGGTCAGAATATCAGAAAAAAACATGACTGATTTCAGAGTTAAGAAGAAATTAATAAACCTTAAAAGGTGCAGTGTGTCAAAAAAAAAAATATATTGTTAAAAACTGTTTCTATTGGCATCTAGTCACTGTACTAAAATAACTTGTTTTTATTCTCTAAGAGTCGGTATTTTGATCTTTTTGCTGTGGCTTCACATACATGGCAGTTATACTTGTGCAACCATTTTTAATATGGTGTCTCTGAATGGACAAACAACTCTGAGTTTGAAGAGAACTGTGAGAACCGTCTGAGCTTTAAAAGTGCAGTACTAGCTTTGTTTGGTGGGTAAGTATCGCCTTAAAAGGCACTTAGTTTAAATAGTTGCTTGTAGCGCGGTCATCGTTTCACCTGAAGCCACTGGACCCACACACACACATGAAAATATTGTTTATGTCTGGAGGAATTTTGGTCACAGACAGCCACCATCCATTCAAAACTAAGCTTAGCATCTGAAGTAATTTCTAAGCTCATCTTTACATCTAGATGTCAGTATTTCTTAAACACTGTACCTTCAATATTTTGTTGTTAATTACTGTTTTTTGAAAGCAGTGAACATCCACCAAACAGAAGCAGATAGGAAACACAAATGAAAATAAAAAGAACAAATCAGCAAACTATCACATTTTTCTGTGATGAATTCTTTATTTTGTTATTGCCTTTCATCTACATTTGCACCTCGGGCCACCATAGTAAGATTATTAAGTAGATGTATGGTATGAACAGGGAAAATCTGACAGGCTATGACACAATTATTTTTACTTAAAAGGGATATTTTGCATGTTTGTTTCAAAAGACCTCAAGCACGCCTGCTGCAACATTTCTTTTAACTGTAGCTGCATTTAACACACAAATGTCCAACAAGATTTACAAATCTTTTCAATTTTACGAGGAGACACATACCTTTATTTGGGCTGTAAACATAAATGAATGCAGAGCTTCACTCGTGAACTGACTCAACACTGTTCCTCATCACCGTTGTGATTGATGCCAGCAGCATCAGCCAGGGATTCTCCTCCAAGCTCTCCAGCTGGTTCACATTTACTCATCAGATTGAGCTTCTCAGGCTTGCAACATGTGCATGTAAGCTATATCCACATATGCACTTAGACATAAACCACAAAGCTCAATAACATGAGCCCAAGACGTTACATGTTTCACAGCAAAAGACAACTTTGAATCATTTAATCTTCATGAACAGCAGCATCTGTGAGAATAAGTCTGATTAAAACAAACAACATCTGATCAAAAAGGCTAAAAACAGACAGTTACATCCTGGGCAAGCACTGTTTTTAGGTGTGCTCTGCGTGGTCAAAGTACTTCTTGTTCAGGATGTCAAAGTAGGTCAAATCCATATCACAATATCAGAGAGAAGACCAGAGAATTAGATGCTCCATCATGAGTGCGGCATGACTCCCCTGAGATAAAACTCCCCATTGTGCTCCATGTTAACAAATAGCACCGGTGGAAAAACTCAAGTGTCCGCCAGGCCTGTACGTCTCACTTTCCTGGATCAGGTGGTCACGTAGGACAGTCACAGAATGAACAGAAAACTGTGGGAATATTGCAAATTTGATACATCCAACAAACAAAGACAGAGCCGAGGATCAGCATGTGAAGCATTTTATTAATCCCAGAATCTGATATGAAACAGCACAGCAATTAAAAACATATTGGGAATGTTCTGAGTGGTTAACATGGTGTGAATTATTCACTTTCATCATCTATGGAAACAAGAAAATTGGAACCTTGTATTTTTTTAGAGCAGGGGTGCTCAAGTCCGGTCCTCGAGAGCTACTATCCTGCAACTTTTAGGTGCGTCCCCTCTCCAACACACCTGAATCAAATGACTGAATTTCCTTATCCGCATGTCATTCAGCCCTGCAGAGGCTTTGTAACGAGCCATTCATTAGATTCAGGTGTGTTGGAGAAGGGACGCATCTAAAAGTTGGAGGATGGCCCTGCTCAAATATGCAGATTGGATAATGGCTGATACAATTTATGCCAGGAGTCTCATGAGTTTTTACATTTTAGCATTAAGAAAAAGTTTTTTAAAAATGTGTTCAAAAACAAGAACAAATTTATGTTTAGCCACGTTAACCAGCTGCTGGTGGCCATAAATTCACTGTATAAACATAAGACTGGAATAGATCTTTGTTAGAAACCTTTAAACTAGGGCAAATAATTTTCTCTGTCTTTATTTGGCTCAAACAAAATAAAAGTGGGAACAAAAAAACATGGAAGTGGCTAAAAAAAAGGTGTAATCAGAGTTTTAAAGGACCAGACATCTCTCATGGATGGGATTGCTGGGTTGAATTAGCTATTGCTGGAAGGAAAATGGAGAAATCCAACAAGCTGATGAGGCCCAGATGCTAATGCAGAGAGAAGAAGACAGTCAGAAAGATGGGAATGAAGCAGAAAATAAAACACATTTTAGCTAAATTTCATTCCATGGTAGCTTTCACACAGATGGTTAATCCAACCGGGGAGATTCAAATCATCATGGCTGTTTGTCATCAGGAGCTGCACTTCAACTTGTGGAACAATAATAAAAAATAAAAAAAAGACACTGAAACTCACATTAAAGCAGCCTGGACATCAGCCCATCTCTGCAGTTACATTTCACTGATATGTTGTAAAGTATTCGATCACATTTGATGCGCGTGCTCTGACTGCTTCCAGCTCTCCAGAGGATGGGTGTGAGCATGTTGCTCCAAGTCAATAGTGGGTATATGGACATATAAATATAGCAAAGCTATCCAACTGTTTGTGAATGCTGGGGTGTGTCTGTGGTCGCAGCCTACATCGGTTAATCAAAACACGGCTTAACATGTGGCTGCTTCGCATTCTGGGCCTCTGAGGTCAGGTGGCAGGAGATAAATCAAAAGTTTAATAGGAGATTTTTCTTTGGTAGCTTGCTATGTTTACATATTAAATCTTAGTTTTACATCTTGAATTATGCAAAGCCCTCTTGGTGGATGGTTTCTCAATGATCTATTACACACATCCACAGCTCTGATACACCTGGAAGAGTTAAAGCGATGGTAACATGCAAAATTGACTTTTTTTTTTAGCCTTTTATCATGTGATCATGTCATTCCCTCCCCAACAACATGCTCTGCGGGTTGCTTTCACTCATTCATGCATATTTGAGAAATCCTTGAATTTCCTGTGGAAGCCACCGGGGGGAGCAAAAATGGCTGCTACTGCATCGCCCCTCCTATTCTGCAAAGCTCCTCCCCCCCCGCTCCAGCAGAGCACTCCTTCCCCCCCCCCCCCCCCCCTTCTCCCACTCTCAGCTGCAGCTGCAGCAGCGTGCTGAAGGGGGCGTGTCGAAAGGGTAGGAGAATCTTAAATACACAGAGCCGAATTTTCAAGGCTTCATAAACAGACACGTTGCAAGCTACATTTCTTTTGAGTTCTTTGTTTCTATATACAGCATTTTCAAAACAACTGAAGTGCTTTGATAGTGCTAAAAAAGGGATCTTTGTGCCTGAAAATGACATGATACCTCCCCTTTAAGAGAGGCCACCGACACATTCTTGCATACTTTTACATAATGCACGAGGCATGAAATAATAAAGAAATGGTATTCTCTAAAGTGGGTTCATATGTGTGTTACATAAGACACTTGCATAACTTTTCAGAAAATTGTAAAACGCTGTCTCTTTGTCACTTCAGAGTGGAATACTTCCATTAGATGTATGTGTTGTGTAATTGTATTTTTGGTCCCAGATTGCCCCCAAAGCGAGAGGAAGAAATACTTGTGCTTTGTCTTGCCGTGAAAACATAGCACCCCTTCATAAACAGATCAGCTGTAATGCACTCGGATTGCGCTCGCCGCATACATTTAGCTGGACACATTTAATGTACTGCTGAGGTAATGTGTTCCTGGAAAACCTCCAGCGATGCCGCCTGTGTGTGTGTGTGTGTGTGTGATGATTTTACTGTGTGATAAAGACTATTGCCGTGAAGTTACAGTCGGCATTCCCACTCACACCGGAGGGGTCACAGGTCACCCGAGGAGCATTCCAGGATAGACAATACGGCTCCCTGGAGGAATGGATGTGGCTGCAGCTTGTCTGGCCATCTGCTTCGACCTGCCCCCATTACTCCGCCGCTAAAACACCACACTCACACACACAAAAGTTACAGTGTTGGCCCCTGCCCTTTGTACTTCTAAGGTCTTCAGGAGGCTGCGGTCCAACTGAGACTGATAAATTAAATGCAGCATGAGCTAATAGTCAGAATAAACTGGTTTCTACTGCACATTTGTGAGTCACTAAAATAGAAAAAAAAGGGCAACAAAACAGGCATGTAGTACTAAGTAATTATGATAACAATAAGAATAAAACATTTGTCCACATCAGAAATATCGTCTGTACACTTGTGACTTTAGGCTGCAGTTTAGTTGCTGTTGGCAACTGGCTCCTTCACATGTTACAGCAGGATTCCACTAGGGGGCGTTCCTGTTAGCTCAGACTGCACAGAACTTCTGGATTTGCAGGATGTGAACAACTAACATGGAGAGAAGATCATAGCATTAAAGATATTTGGTTGCATCTGACCTTAGTCTTCTTCTACAGGTAACCTCCATATTGCATCCTATATAAACTGAAGAAAGTGTTACACTAAAACTAGACTTAAGATTAATGTTAATATGGCAGTGTGATTAAAATTATAGAAAATCAAAGCTCTCAAAACTGATCTAACACATTAAGATTGGGGTGGTTGAAGAGTGAAAAACTTTCACATATTATTCAGTTATTACATTATACCACATCTAATGTACATCCATATGTAAACAATACTTTAATGTTGCCATTGGTTTAGACAGATCTTCATCTAAGCTGTTGGTTAGTTCAATTTAAGTGTAAAAATATATTCTTTTAACTCATCACATCTTTTACACAATGCTATTTCCACAAACGTTGGAATATATATATATATATATATATATATATATATACACACTAAAGTTTTAGAAAAAACACTTTTCCAATTTCTTATTGAAATCCAAACAGTTGATGTCCAATAATGGCAGATACAAAAAACAAAAAGTAAAATGACCCAAAACTGAAAAATAATTCTCATTTCAGAATTATACAAAAAGACTCTTTTCATGTTTCCCTGCTCCAACACACCTGATTCAAATCAAATGGATCTAACAGCTTATCAAGGTCTGCACAGTGACTCATTCTTTTGAATCAGGTGTGTTGGAGCAAGGAAACATGTAAAACCTGCCGGATTGTGGCCCTCGAGGTTCCCCACCACCGCTTCAACCCATCATTAGTTGTTTCTTGTGAGACATCTGTTTGAAGGCCAACAGCTGGGACTGAACCAGGTGATTTTAATTTACACTGATGAGGGGCAGGATAGCTTTTGTAATTACTGATCAATTTCAGCTGGTGTCTTGGTTTTCTCTTCCTTTGGGAACTTAATTTCTGAACTTATTTGTTTTGGTTTCATTGTATGAGTGGATAAATTAGTTGTTACTAACATCTGGTGAACATTTCATGTCAATAGTTCCATTAGAAATATATTTACTGAGAAAATGTTGATGTACCAAATATTTAGACACATATATTCATTCAAGTTTAATAGGTAGGTGTGCCCAAACATTTGGCAGGCCTACTTCTATATAAGAACAGAAAACTTGTTTTCTTATTTTCAAGTCCAGCATTTTAAACTCCTTATGAAATTGCAGATACTGCAATACAAATAATACAATTAGTTTTCTTGATGAGCTTATTTGAATTTGATGGGAGTAATATGTCTTTTAAAAAGTCACAGACTAGAGAAGTTGTCTTATGCTGGAGGATTTTTTTATTAATGCATTTATTTCTAACATGGTCATGAACATGATTGGCTGTAAAAAAATAAATAAATAAATAAAAAAAAGAAGAGGAGCATCCCAAGAAGGCTGAGTCTTTTAGAAGTAACCATGTGGACAGTTCACAAGGCTGAAAAGCAACACTGGATAGCTGTGATCTTTTAGTCTTCTGACAGTACTTAATAATAATAATAATAATAATAATAATGATAAATATAAATACATCCATGGTGAAAAACTCTCCTCAGAAGCCTTCCTGTAAGGGAACATAGTTTGTCGTTTCACTGATAAATTCTATCATGCAAAGAAAACCTATTTATGTGATCCAGATCCAGAAATGTTGCTGCATTCTCTGAACCATTTAAAATTCCCTGAGGTGAAGGGGAAAGCTTTCCTATGGTATAATGAATCATGAATTCTCTTTTAAAGTTATGTGTTGGCAACACATCACCTGTCTTCTTATTACAAACCTGAAATGAGATTGACGGAAATATCCCCAGAAATGTTACCTCCATTAAGAAGGAGTGTAAACATGGTCCACCCTCCACCTTCAGTTTCCAAATATCTTGCATTATTGTCACGAGTGGAGTTTTTGTACTGCAGAATGCATGATGTGATGGGCCAAATCTTTTGGCTTGATTCCACTTCCACTTCAAAAATATTCCAGACCTGTCCCTTGGATTCATGTTACTAGATGTCAGTGTAGTTTCTTATAACAAGCTTCAGTTTAACACCAGTTTCCTCCTGCCTGAAACCATACATGATTTTGATGCAACATGAGCAGATTTAACCTTTTTTTTAATTATTAAACATTTCATCAGACAACATGATGATAACAATTTAGTTTTCTTTTCAACATAAATGACAGATGATTATTTTCTAAACTTTTATGTTGCCTCATCCGATCATGTGGTTTTTATGTCTCATTCTAAAAACTGCATACGTCTTAAAGAGGCTAAATCGCTTTAAAACCCATGAATACAACCATGTGCACCCAGACTTTGCTGAAATCTAGAGTTCTTATTAAACTTAAACTCCCTTCTATTTATTAAAGTTAAATTTAGTAGATTTCATAGAACCCCTCCCTGGGCCGCCACCTTAACGTGGTGGAGGGGTTTGCGTGTCCCGTCAAGGGACCAGACTAAGCGCGGCCC
>JAOXYM010000001.1:8116671-8150441 GCA_028567055.1 Leptatherina wallacei
AGAGGGAAGTCTGGGCTTCCCTGCTCAAGCTGCTGCCCCCGCGACCCGACCCCGGATAAGCGGAAGAGGACGGTACGATTTCATAGAAGTAATGGCCACTGATGTTGAGATAAAAATGACGAGTTTAAATATCTATTTGCTGCTGCTGTACAGTGTCAAAAAGAAGTTTCAACAAGTTGATCCAAAGTTTTTATTTGAGTTTTCTTTTAAAAGCTGATAGAAGGTAAGTAAATAATCTGTTAGGCAACCGGACTGATACAGAAAATGAAGTTCCCTCATGTGTTCATCTCATTCTTATCATGCGTTGCACTAAATGTACCTTGGGAAAAAATTGGATTTAACAGTACATCCCCTTCTGTTTCTCTGAAGTTTACTTTTTTATTTAAAATCAGACATGGTTCAACTTACGGGTTCAATGTCAGCAAGATTTCCATTTCGTATATTTTGAACCGTAGCAGAGGATCATTGCTGTTTCATAAAAAGCTGGAAACTCAAGCTCCCTCCATTATCAGTTTAAGGGTTGTGTGACTTCCAAGTAGGATAAAAAAAACTCCTCATAGACTATATTTTTTTATATTTTTAATACAATTTTTTTGCTCCAGTTTAACTACAGCCTGTGATAAGTTAACATTGTAGAAAATTTCAGCTCATTAAAACAATGACAAGTTATTAAATTTAAACAGTCACAGGAAAGAAAACCAACGTCACTGGTGCTCAGCCAACACTCCATATGTAATTTATTAAGCACCGAGTGCTTCTGCCAACATTTTCCTCCAGTTTTATGATTTTGACCGCGTTATAGGAGTTAATAAAATTTGCTGTGCTTCCTTTTCACAGTCATGCATGTAGTGGCAATATGAGACGATGAAGTGCCAGGTAGTAAAAACAGTCAAAGAAAAGCTACAAACTGACTTGTGTTCGTTGTCAATTTAATTCATAGGGATGCCACAAACTAAAACTCTGGGACTGCACATAAGATCCATGAAACATCTTCAGGAACACTCTGAGCCTCAATGCGCCATTTGAAGTCTTCACTTGAAACATATAAAAACACACACACTCACGCATGCTCACACACAGGGCACTCCTTTTACACAGTAAATTTGTGATGTAATGAAAAATTCGAATGATGCCTGTCTTTTCATTACTTCATTCACATCATAGCCAACACGCTCATGAGGTGTTTATCTCTCCAGTTTGTCACATGAAACATATTTTCCTCCATAAATACCTTCACTTGTGTACCTTAAATAAAGCAAAAAATAGATCTATTATGTTACAAAACATGTGAAATAATGTGGACCGATGTTAATAAAGTGCATCAACTTGGCTAGTTTTAACTTTCCTACTGAAAATACATCTGGTTCAGTCCACATATCGGTCAAAATATGTTAGATACAAACGGATGAGTCCTTCCTCTAACAACCGCAACAAACCTGAAATATCTCAACTTTCAATCTTTTCAAGTATATGATGGGTTGAGTTATTGGTTTCTATCCTTGTATACCATCCTCCATCATCCATCACAACATCTGACCACCATCGGTGCCACACACAGCAGATTCGACTCTAATAGGATCTGTTTCAGGGTCACTGAAGCGTCACATGGTTAAGGAGGAAAAACCCCTTAGATGACAATCATAATCTAAAGTAAAATCTACTTTATATTCAGAAATAAATATACAGTCTATTTGCATAGTCTGGAAAGTGATCACTTGTTCCACTGTGGGACAGTTCATTAGATGCCTGGGGTCACATTGATCCTTTTTTTTTTTTTTTTTTTTTTTTTTAAATTGAAGCTGGTGTGGGGGCGTTGTTGATCTGTTCTGGGCTGGAAGCTGGTCCTGGATCTGCGCAGGAGGGCATCCTCAACTCTCAAGAGTGAGGAGAGGAAACAAGAGAAAATCTGATGGATCAAAGTGGAGAGCGGTGGTTACCTGGACAAGAAAGGAACCAACTGGTTAGTGGTGTAAAATAGTAATCACTATTGTCTCTTATATACAAATACAATAAAAATGCACCCTACTGTACTGTAATATGGTATAATAGTTTTTAGATAAATCTCTCAGAAATTGGTTTATTAATTTATTTAGCAAAATCTCTACTCCCTGCATTCTTTAATATTTAATGATGGTGTGTTACCTCTCTCTTAGGGGCAGGTTTGGGTTACTGAGGAACGACAGCTGCTGCTCCAGACTGCACACACGAAAGGCCAAGTAACACGATGACAGGATGAGGAGAATGATGCTGATGAAAAAGGAGGAGAAGCACATGTTAGTCTAAACCATAAACTATTAAGTTTTAGGATTTAGTGATGTCAGACTTTCGGATGCTTTGGTGAATTGGGCAGAGGGCTGCAATGTGTTTTGGTGAACACTGGGAGGCATCATTTGACTTTCTGTCAACACGTCACAGGACAGGAGCAACAGATTCAATCTGTCTTTGAGGAGCCAAGAAAACTAATAACAATTTTTTAAAGTAAAAAAAAAAAAAACTACAACAAAACTGAAGTTTCAAAATGACCTAAATGAAAAACTAATTTCAATTAAATACAAATAGCCAACTCCTCTTTATACTGTTTATGGTCATATCATATAAAATGAGCTTTACAATAATAATCTAGCATCACATTTATTTTTCAATTTAGCTTACAATAAATGCTTCGCTTCAGTAATTCTTAGTGAAGAATTTCTGACTGATATTTTTTATTGCAATCTCTATAGAATATAATCTGTTTTACACCCGAGATGTGTCTCTCTTTCCCTGGCAGGGAGTAAGTGGTGAGCATCAGTAATATGACAAACATCTATCAACCAAACAGAGTCATTGATCCCTCAAGGACAGAGCACCGTGTCTTCATTTTTGCTTGGTGAAGGACAGATCAACATATCAGCCAGCTAAGACAGACTGCACACTGCTCGATGTGACATAAATCCATGTATTGTGATGAATACTATTAATGAAGTGTCTTGGACAGAAACATCTCAGTGGAAAAAACAAATTAAAAAGGTTTTAACAGCTCTGATCCCCCATGTTGAGTCTGACTGAATAACCTGCTATTTATATCCCCACGTTAATGCTCACAGTGTGTGTGTGTGTGTGTGTGTGTGTGTGTGTGTGTGTGTGCGTGCGTTTGTGTGTGTGTGTGTGTGTGTGTGTGTGTGTGTGTGTGTGTGTGCGTGCGAGCGTGTGTGTGTGGAATTGTGAGTCAGCTGTTAGAGGAGGTGAAGGTGGTGTTGTCGGTGTCTGTGTGTCCTTTTGTATACTCACAGCAGGGTGAAGAACTTGAGCAGCTGGTACTCCATCTGGCCCAGCTCTGCCACTGGCTCTGATAAAAGACCTCTGTCTGTCTGCAGACCTCGCTCTGAAATACACACACATAATGACACAAAACCGTTAAGGTTGCTAATGCTACATATTCCACTTTTAATACTGCTGCTGGCCCACCTGTTTGTATAAATCTGAATACATTTGAAATCAAACACAAAATCCTCAATATGAATCATTTACCTGTGTAATGGATGCACGTATTAACTACTAGTGGATGCTATAAAATACAGATTAATGCTGGATTGTCAGTAGTCACAGCTGCAAAAGCCACAACGCCACTTTTCAAAGATTAACCTTTGCCATGGTCTTAAAGAAGAAATATACCATGAAAGCAGCTTGTTATATATAAAAGCTGCTCTTTTTATTCATGATAAGTGTTACTCCTTACATAGCTAGGCTCTTGTAGTTGTTTTGGTCTACCAGTTTTGCAAAAAAGGTTTTACATTTCTAGTATGTGAGATTTAGTGACGTCTCGGGACAAAGTGGCAGATCACAACCAATTGATTACCAATGGATTCATCCCCCTCCAAGTATGTTTGTAGAAACGACAGAGGCAGGAAAGAAAATATTATAGGCTCACTCTAAAGTGTTGTGGTCTGTTTTTGTTACTGTAGACACTTTCTGAACTAAAAGAAGCAGAAAAATACTGCTCCTTCTTTCACTCTGTTCTGGACTCATCGACTGTGTTCAAAGTGTTCACTCGATAACTAAATACTCCACTATGCAGAGAGACATCCATTTTGTAGCGCAAATTTATATTTTAAACTTCTTATCTGTCTTATTTTACATTATAAATACATTTGTGGTGCACCAAAAGTAGTTTACAGAAGTTGTACGCTACATCAGTTAACACTGTAGCCTGGACCCAGTTGCTATGGAGCTAACAAACATGCTAATGGCAGCTAGGCTAGCAACAGCTAACATTTGCAGCCTCATAGGGCCACATAATACTCTTCAAACATCTGAACCATGAAGTAACTAGCCTCTTTGTTTTTGTTGTTTGTTTAAAATGCAGGATTTGAGAAAGTATGAGCAAAATATTTCAAAGTCAAGTTGTTGATTCTGAACAGGGGACAGGAGTATGTTATAATGTAGCTTGCTTTTGAAATGAAATATCAGCATGCTAGCTCCAACAAAGAGGCTATCGCGGTTCTTAAGTTAGTTGTTTTTACTCATTTAATTGCTTTTAACATTCATTTATTAATCATGCGTTGAAGATTATCATAAAGTTACAGCCACAGCTGCACATAATATGTGCCATAAAGTTATCTGTCAGTGTTGTGGGGAGAAATGTTAGTTACAACTTCCTCTCAACCTTTATGCCGTCCATCACCTCATATTTTGGGCGTAGGCCTACACATCCTGCTGTCATTGACTGCAAATATCCAGTGTATTATTGTGATGCATTGCTGCATTCAATTATTGCCTGAAATGCATCGGCTGCTGTCTGCGCCTGTCCTCTGGTCAGTGCTCTTTAAGAAACACGATACACTGAGTGAGTGTGTGAAGGAAAGAACAGTCCAAACACAGCCATAGTCATATCATACTGAAGTCCTGCCCATAGATTATTCTAAATTTTATATAATCTTAAGTGTCCTATTTAGCTGTTATAAATCAGCAAATACAATTCCTTGGAGCTAATTTGATTATCTGCATTTTTGCCTAAAAACTTAAATATAACAAACAGTTCATATTATATAAAATATAATATTAACTATTATAACCAAATATTCACATAGGTTATGCTGTTGATGCATAGAGATTGTAATTATAATGCTTCCCAACTTTCGACTCCCTGTGTGTGCTATCATGTATTGGGGAGCAACACAGATGCAGGTTAGAATGTGAAAATGATATAAAGCCTGTGAGCACATGGTGGTATTACTGTCCTTAAATGACTTTGATGACAGACATTGTTTAGTCATAATCTCAACTTAATCTTCATCAGACCGAAGCTTTTTTAATACAAAAAGACCACGTGATTTAATCTCTATTCGGAGCTTAAAGTGTAGTTGCATAAGAGAAATGTCCAAAAGCAGATTACTAATTCTGTCACTCTTCTGCACAAAATCTAACCTGCAATGAAAAAACACACAGACATAGACAACCAGGCAACTCAACTGTGCTTTGTGCTTGTTGTATGGCATTATTATGATATGGATTAAAACACTGTGCACTGTGTCCTGTAGGATGCTCATATCCACAGAGGTGAAAATAAGTACCAAAAAAATACTGATATTATCCAAACTATTTACTCAAATGATAAAACAATTAAGTTTTGTTATGACATGTAAGATTTTTGTTGTTTTATCTGACAGCAGTGACCAGAAATGTGGTTAAACCCAGACCAGGCCCAATTATAAAACCTCACACTTTTAGTGAACTGTAGGTGACCTTGTATGCACACAGTGACACTATATCATCATCATTTTATCACCTTCCAGAGGCTGCTCTGACTTGAAGGGTGCGTCTGCTGCTCCCAGGCTGGCTGTGGAGTTCCCCAGGAGGTCAGGAAGGGAGGAGGACACAGACACCACTGAGGGTTTCCTCCTCCACTTTAACACTGATGGGAATTCATCAACCACTGGGAACTCATCCGGAGTTGGGAACTCGTCCTGTGGCACAGAAAAAGAGGAGACTGTGTTGGAAGGAGGGTGGGTCGGGTAAAGCAGTTTGCAGGCTGGTGGTTTTTTGCTCAAACTAGACTGTTTTATTCTTACTTCAATAAGGCTTTGTTTAAAGAGATGAATATGATTTATTAAATAAATTTTGGGGTTGCCAAGCTAGATGTTAATATGAACATTCATCCCACAGATCTTGATTTAATGATGGTTTATAACAGATTATAAAGCCATTTGCCAATTCAGTACCATCTATTAACAAAGCTTCAAGTCAGTAAAGCTTTTAGTTGAGGTATCACATTTATTTTCAAAGGGCTTAATTTGGGTCATAGGATAAAAACTCAACAAAACCTTCATCATAATTCAGCAGTGCCTTTCTTTCCATAAATATCATTCTACACTTGAGCATGATCAAGGACAAGCATGATAACAAAACCCAATTATTCCTTAATACAGAGTGTGTTTTGTCGCAGAGCTGCCTGTAGCACAAGCAGACACAAGGTGACTTCAGAGAGCTCTTTGATAGCATCTTGCAGAGTCGGGGAATAATTCACTGCAAGGCTGCAGCTGCAACAGAGTGATCGATTGATCCTGTCTGCGTAAGGAGGTAAAGTCAGCCCTGTGGTTTGAAGTCAACCTTCTGCTATGCGTTTCACACGACATGTCGAATTTCCACTCACTTTGATCTTAACCATTTTAAGACTTTACAGTGGTTAATGAAAGGACTTTGCTCTGTTAAAAGCCTGTTCTCACTGACCAGCGATAAAGTGGGCTCCTCCATGAACTGCTTCAAGCTCAGACTCTTGCCGTTGACCTGGAGAGAAAAGGGCAATCGTTTCTTTAATTAACATGTATGCTACGCAGTGAATCGACTAAATTAATGCTATGCATGATGTATGTGTTTCCTGACCTGCAGGTGTGTACAGATCCTGCGGAGGACGTCATATACACTGTCTCTTGATAGCAGAGATACAAATACATACTAAGGAAAGAAAAAGAAAGAGACAGAAGTAGGACAAACCTGTTATAACTGTAGCTTTAATTATGACTGCTCTCAGAAACACCTGGAACAAATGTATATTAAATAAGTAACTGTATATGTGCTCAGCTAAGATTAGACTTGATAAACAGGCAGAAGGTCTTTTCCTTTATATCTTAAGCTACCTCTGCAAACATGACAAAAGAAAATCTTAGTTTTAATCAAAGGTATCAGCTTTTGAATATGTCAAGATCATTAGCTTCTTCCTCGGTTCAGTAACAGTGCTGTTTTGCTCACGTTAAGATGCATTTACCTCATTAAAGGACAGAATAATATAGATATCTGCATGTAGAATGAAGAACATGAACATTACTGGACAAGAGTTAAAATGTGCTAAAAATTATTTGGATAATCAATGAATCAATCAATCACTTTATATGAATAGCACATTTCACAACAAAATGTTTCCAGAGTGCTGCACACAAAATCAATATACCACAATAAATGAGATAAAATCACACCATAAAATAATATAAAAGGTAAATAAAAAATAAAAAGAAATGAAATGAAATGAAATCAAATAAAATAAAATAAAAGACACAGAGGACCATACAACTCACGCAGTGTTAAAAGCCAAGGAATAAAAGTGCGTCTTAAGACGAAACTTAAAACACTCAACAGTGGGGGCTGTGCTGACATGGGGGGGACAGAGCGTTCCAGAGTCTGGGGCCGACCACACAAAAAGCCCCCCTGGTCTTAAGCCTTGTCTTAGGTACAACCAGTAAAAACTGTCCCTCGGACCTCAGTGCTCGCGCCGGAGTATATATTTCGATGAGGTCCGTAATGTATGGTGGGGCGAGTCCATCTAAAACTTTAAAAACAAATAATAAAATCTTCAAATCAATTCTAAAATCATCAGGGAGCCAGTGCGAAGAGGCAAGGATTGGAGTGATTCATGATTTTTGGCCCCTGTTAAAAGTCGTGCAGGAGCGTTCTGTACTAACTGCAGCCGGGACAGAGCTTTTTGACTGATGCCAGCATAAACATCGCTTCAAGGATTTAAAAGCTTTAATCTGCAACAAAGAAGAGGATTTCTTTCTAATCTCATTTTCGTTCCATTTTGATCTCTAACACAAAATTATGAATGACAAGTCAGGAACGCATTTAAACCGATATTTGACCTGGACGCGTGCCACTGCTTCTCTAGCGGTGCACGTGTACACTGTCTGGCCAAAAACGAAAGTCACCACCTGGATTTAATCAAGCACATAGGTACAAGCCTTCTATTGGATAATTACTGCATGGTTGGCAACAAGTTATTTAACCCCAACTGATGCGATGAGTAGCTTCTGATTTGTTAAACAATCATGTGGAAAGACACATCCTGTGGTTTTGGGAAAGATGTTAGTTTGTTTAAGAGAGGTCAAATCATCGGCAGCAAGTAGAGAAAACATGATCTGGGGTTACTGCAGTTGGTCAGGTCTAGGTTCAGCAACATTATTTACCCAGAGAATGAGGTCAGCTGACTACCTGAATATACTGAATGACCAGGTTATTCCATCAGTGGAGTTTTTTCCCCCCTGATGGCACGGCCATTTTCAAAGATTTGGATTTGGAAAATTGGCTCAAATTGTGAAAAAATGGTTCAGGGAACATGAGACATAATTTTCACACATGGATTGGCCACCACAGAGTCCAGACCTGAACCCCATGGAAAATCTTTTGAATGTGCTGGAGAGTCTTTGCAGTGGTCAGACTCTCCCATCATCAATACAAGATCTTGGTGAAAAATTAATACAACATTGGTTGGAAATAAATCTTGTGACATTGCAGAAGCTTATCAAAACAATGTCACAGCGAATGCTGCCATATCAAGGCTAAAGGAGGTCCAACGAAATATTAGTGTGACTTTTTTTTTTGGTGGCAATTTTTTCTTTTGGCCAGGCAGTGGATTAACTAGGAGCATTTCAAACACTGTGTTAATGTGCACGTTAACAGTTCTTTTAGTTTTTTGTGTTTTTCTTTTGCATGTGAGTTCATCAAAAGTCTTCTTTTATCTCATCAGATGAATTTGTGTTAGCGAAGGAGCTGAAAATGACAATTAGTCTCTTTGTTGTTACCAACACAAACAGCAAACTTGAAAACCCCACAAAATTATGCAATTTATTTCAAAGACCCATAACCTATTGTTCATTTTCCAACAGGTTTATATAAACTTTCAATTCATATAAGCTTTACGCTTGATAGAGGTTTGTCCTCTTACTGCTGGCGCCATGGCAACCACAGCACAAATGGATGAGGGCTACATGACAAAATAAGTGTTTTTATTAAACAGTATTATGATTTATGATATTACCTGCATTGAGGCTATTTAGTTAAATATGTTGTGAACAAAAGGTGGGTAGGATTATTTTAGAGTATAAAACACAAGAAGCGACAGGGACCCAACCCAAGTGCTTGCTTACTAGTTTCTAGTTTTGATGCATTTCCATCCTGTGGGAACTACGATGAAACCATATTAGCCATGCTTCCTGCACACCATGCTAACAGTAACAACTAATATAGTGAGGACACTCCTATGAAAGGTGAATAATTCCAGGTCTTCATTTCTTCAGCAACCTAAGAGCATGTTGTAGTTTGTCCAAACACATTTCTCCACTGAAAGACAAGACGACACATTTTCCTCCAACCATTTGTGAAGTGTTTCCTTTGCATTTCTCTCTTGTAGCATGCTAGCTCAGAACTGCTCTGATGTCATTTATTGAGGCTCAGCTTCTGTATGTGGCCTGAATCCATTTCTCATATGAACATGTTGACAAACTAAGTTAACAGAGAAAGAATCCACATGACTGAAGGGGGAAGACTGTTGCCATTTTTATATATAACAAGCAAAAGCCACAATTTATTACACTAAATTTCTGGTCAACCATAGTGCTGACAGCACTTTCTTGTACCGAAGTATCCATTATTAATAGCCAATGATTTCTATTATTGAAAAAGCATGTATGTACGATTAAGTGCAGTATCTAATGATAGTGTAGGTTATACTATAAAATTGAGTCTCCTAAAATATGCTATTTCTGAACATTAGGGCTTTCCTAATGTTTTCCATGTGCTGTGGAAACTGTCTGGTTCAAATAGGGTTCAAATATGTGTGCTTCAACTAGAAAGACGGTTCTGTTTAAAGAGTTCATTTGAAAAAAGGCGATCGATTTTATAATTTACATCTTCAAGCAGGACTACAAACAAACACCTTTAATTTGCTGCGTTTTTTACAGCTGGAAATATTACCAAGATGTAGCCTACTGCATGTTTGTAGTATATTAAATACACCACAGCTGATGCTTGATTACAGATTTCAGCTGGGAACAGCCAACATGCTGAAATTGATTTGTTTTTTAACATCTTCCACAGAGCCAAATGAGAGCTGAACTGCAGCTTTAAATGACTAATTGGAGTTTTCAATATTCTTATATTATTTCCTCTGTTTAGTAAACCGTGCTTAAATGACTTAATTTCCCCCTTCAACATGGAGAGAGCCCGCTGCATTGAAAAAATTAATTTTCAGGAATAGTTCATTAAAATCTTCCAAACCCTCTGGGCAGCAGAGACCTTAATGTGTTTGTGGGATGTTTTGTTCTTTTTGTGCAGCACACTAATTGGCAGCTGAGGATGAATTACCCCGAAGTCGCCGCATGTTAATGTCGCTTATTGGCTTTCATTATTCGTAGGCTGTTGAGGCCAGAAGAGAAGCTGAGAAGTAAAAATCATCTTTGATAGCTTGATGAGAGGTTGGCGAGACAGAGAGTTGAGGCTCTCTTGAATATTACTGTGATGGTGGAAAAACCTTCCCTCACTTAACCTTCCAAGCTGGGAGTCTGCTCCGCTTCCATCTATAGCACCGTGTTATTTTTTTTCCATCACAGCTACTCTGGAAAATACAGCCATACTGCCCTAATCAGAAAGAGTTCTTTGATTTAAAGGGACTTTGATGGAGGTGTGTACCTTCTGGCCAGTGTCTGTGGTGATCGCCAAGCCGTTGGGAACGAGGCCAGCTGTTTTGTGCTTCTTCACAAGCCTCACAGAAACGACAGGGATAGCCACCTGAGCAGCATGAACAGAGGAAGAAATAACATTTATAAGGAGATGCTGCTTATAAAAACCTAAAAACAAAAAATGGAGCGTTAAACACATCATGATGAGGTGTCATTGGTAACACAGCTGGAAGAAAAGCTTGTGAGGAAAGTCAAGAGGGAACATGAAACGTGTCTTATTTGAGTCAGAATGTGAGGAATGCAGTCTGAATAAGCAGCTTATTGTCATTAAGATCTTTGCAGAGGGGTTTTGGTTTCAAGGAAATGAAGGAAAAGGTACAATGCACAACATCAAAGAGAAAAATCACAGCTGGTTAAGTCTAAAGGTTGAGTCAGTCGATTTCATAGAAGAAACTTTTAGAAAGGTATTTACATGGGAAAGATTTAAAGCTGGAAAACTTCAAATCAATACATAATCCTGACTGACTTTCAGTAAAATAATTTGTCAAGCTGGCCAATCAGCTTGTCAAACTGTGGCTGAAAGTCACTCGGATCGAGTTTCCCAGTCAGTTTGAGTTTATTAAGCTGTCTGTCAGTCACTCGTACCTTGATGTCCTTGCCAAAGAGGTTGGCATAGAAACACAACCAGTTTCTGGAAATGTAGAGTCGGCCTTGTAGAAGGATATCTCTGAGAAGCGCACAGGAGTACACTGAGATAGAGAAAAAAAAGGATAAAGTAAAAAAGTATAGAGGCCCATTTAGATACTTCCTGTCTTTTTACTTTTTCCATCTTTTGACAGTTCGCAGACAGCAGCGATGTTTATGGTAAACCAGCGTTAAAATATGCAAACAGAGGAGTTGATGCTGAGCAGGAGAGGTATGGTGTCCTGAAATCTGACGGTTTCTGAGTTTAACCAGATGGCAGAACTGGCAAGAATCAAGGATGGGTAAAATGCCAAGACACACACTTACAGAGAGAAAAACACACAAAAGGAAAAGAAAGAAAATAAATCTGGAGCTTTTAACAGTTAGGCGAATAAGGTATTTTTGTACAAATAGAATATTTCACTCATTTTATTTTATTCAATTCAGATGTTGCTTTCATGTTGCTGGCCAACTAAAGTTAGCGGCAAGAAATCACCCAAAGAACAGCAGGACCCAAAGGATCTGCCGACTCCAGGGATCCTCCAGATATTCTTTATTCTCTGATAGTCATCATGTACACTCACCAGACACTTTATCAGGTACACCTTTGTAGTTCTGGGTTTGACCCACTTTTGCCTTCAGAACTGTCTTAATTTTTTGTGGCTTGCATTTAACAAGGTGTTGGAAACACTCCTTAGAAATTTTGCTCCATATTGACATGATAGCATCACACAGTTGCTGCACATCCATGATGAAAATCTCCCGTTCCACCACATCCCAAAGGTGAAATATTGGATTGAGGTCTGGTGACTGCGGAGGCCGTGGGAGTACAGTGAACTCATTGTCCTGTTGGAGATGATCTGAGCTTTGTGACATGATGCATTATCCTGCTGGAAGTAGCCATCAGAAGATGCTTCACTGTGGTTGTAAAGGGATGGACATGGTCAGGATCAATACTCAGATAGGCTGCAGTGTTTACATGATGCTTAGCTGGTACGAAGGGACCCAACGCATACCAAGAAAACGCCCCCCCCCCTACACCATGACACCACCATCCAGATCTATTAAATCAGAAAGGGTAAATGAATGTTTTCATGTTATTTACACTTAATTCTGACTCATCAGACCAGACAATGTTTCTCCAATCTTCTGTTGTCCAATTCTGTTAAGTGTGTGAGAATTGTTGCTTGTTCTTAGCACCTGATGTGGTCTTCTGGCTCATCAAGGTTGGACGTGTTGTGTGTTCAGAGATGGTATTTTGCATACTATGGTTGGAAACACTGGTCATTTGAGGTATGGTTGCCTTTTCTATCATCTCCAACCAGTCTGTCCATTCTCTTGTAATCTCTAATGATCAACAAGGCATTTTAGTACAGACAACTGCTGCCCACTGGATATTTTCTCTTTTTCTGGCCTTTCACTGTAAATCCTAGAGATGGTTGTGTGTGACAATCCCAGTAGATCAGCAGCTTCTGAATCCACCTGACCAGTATTCTTTTCATCTATCCTGTCTTTTTTGTGTTCCGTTTGTATTAACAAACAACTGAACGTGTACACCTAATAAAGTGGCTGGTGAGTATTTATCCACTGTGATATTGCAATTAGAATACCACAATGGTATGAAGGTGGTAATGATTAACAAGCTGGGGCACCGAAAAGAGGGGGGGGAGAACGATTCTAGGGGCCCATCATTGATCAATGTAATTGTATTACTGAAAAAATAATCTGATACTCGATGATAAACTTACAATCACGCAAACATTTAATTTACAATGCAATGGTATCACAAAGTTTCTTTGTTTCGGAAACATACATGAACGAACCCCCCCTCTATGTTTCTGTTAAATGGTTCAGTCCACCTGCTCCTTCAGCTGCGGAGCTCAACAGCCCCACAGACAGCACGAGTGGATGCTGAGGTGGCGGGATGGCTCACAACCGGGACGTTTTAAAAGAAAAGAGAAAAAAAAGCTGAGACTGGAGAGAGAACAGAGGGGGAGACAGTATGTAACCCAGTTCTTTCAAAGGCAAGGTGGGTCAGTTAGTGGTTGGTCTGATGGAAAGTTGTGGAACATTAGCCTGTTGTCTCTTCTAAACTTTGTTCATATAAGCTAGTTCACTTTCCCCCCATATTAGCTCGTATTTCTGAAGAAAACTCTGGATTTTATTCATTTCACTGTAGTTTTAGTCAAATAATCAACGCAGGTAAACTTTAGCAAGCTACTGTGCTAAAAGAAATTATATCCGTTCCAAACAGAGCGAGAGCAGCAGAAGCAGATGTCTCCGGGCCCCCCCACCCCACCTGAAAACGTCCAAGTAGTCCCAAAGCAAGGAGGTGAGCAGCTGAGTGTTGACTGAATTTGATATTGTGGAGAAAAAAAACATTGAATATAAAAAATGAATGGTTAAAAAATCCCCTGCTGTCACAGAGATGTGAGGTCAGTAGTCTGGGTCTCCTGCTTTGCTGTAGGAACAGACAACATTTCTTGTGCTGCAGACTGGGTGACTGCTCTCAGTCCAATCAGAGAAATGTTTACATTAAATAGCAACAACCATATAACACTGTATATGTACTCTTCCCCCAAAAATCTCATGCCATCACCTGTGATTCTACAGATTTGGAAATTCATTAGACTTGCATGTGTTTTTACATGAGGCAGACAGTGACGTGGAGTATTATAGTCAAATTAATTTCCCTTGACTTTTTAAATATGTGAATAATGGTCAAAAATATTATTAAAATGGCTCGTTTTATGCATACCAGTATTGAAATTTTCTGTCGGCCTTATGGCCGGCAAGGAAGGGCCCACTTCAGTTTATTTTCATGGGGCCCAAATTCCCTGGCAGCGCCCCCGTTAACAAGTGCTCGCAATCTCAATTTACTTCACCCATCATTGAGTTTCCGTCTCTGAGGAAGGTGTGAATGAGTGAACGAGAACTGAACCGGAGCACAGCTGTGGCTTCAGATTTTCTGGGTGTGTTGAACTTACAGCTGAACTTGGTTCAACACACACAACAACTGTGTTGACCTTTTGGATTTGGAGATGTTTAACTCATTAAGACCTGATGAAACATGTGGGTACTGCAGTATTCATGATGACAGGGCACCCCAATTCTAAATTGGTTAATTCCTTCAAAGAGCGACAACCCGCCGACAGGCTGTCAGCTGTTCTCTACGTAATTTCCCTTCTTGTACAGATGCTTTGTTTAAGTGGGTGACACTGATATAAAATGAGCTAGAATCCAATAAACTTTTTTGCCTAAAAAAAAACATATTTCTCCGTATATTCCCAGTGCTTACTGCTGCATCATAATTAGTCTGGTTTGCATGTAAACAGTCTGGACAGTGATGTCCGAATAAAGCCAGAGTCGTTGACTTTGGACTAACACAACTTTACGAACATTCAGGAACTTCTGTGTCCACAAAGTTTAACAGAGCAACAATGTTTGGAGAGCGCATGGACACATATACTGTATATATATGTGCATAAATATGCATTTTCCTCTAATGTTAGGTAGTTAAAAGCACCTGATGGGTGCAGGGTAAAATGAAAGTAAAGAGTAATGTCAAGCATGACATTATTTTTTATCTATAGAAAGAAACTACAGCATTATTGTCTCATGGATTCATTTTTAGACTAATAATTACATTATAAAGACTAAATAAAAGACTTATTTTTTGGCAAGGAGATAAGATTACAGAAAAAAACCTTTCCCCATATGGAATTTATAAAATATAAATTATTAATGAAAAACAGCACATGATTTTCTTTCTTCCTTTACATGTATTATTTAGTTTTTACCTTATTATATCACCACACATTATTACACATTATCAATAAACCTTAATATCTGTTTAAACAATTTATCAGCTTCATCATTTCACCTCTAAACTACATCAAATGCCAAAAAGCTAACATGTGTACCATGTTGTAACTACACGTTAGCAGCTTCTAAGGAGAGCAGACGGCTCAGAAAAGAAGTGCAAAACAAGTTAATGAAGTAAAGCGCGGGTCACGTACCTTTCATCAGGATCTCATCCTTTGGCACGCATGGGAACAGTTTGTGGTACTGCGAGTTGTACTTGCTGACAGTCTGTGCAGAGGGACAGGGCAGAGTCATGAGCAACTCCTTGGTGGACCGGCCTGCCTGCACAGCGCCAGCCCCACCGGCCCCTCCGCCGTCACCGGCCACTCCGCCTCCGCTCTGCGCAGACACCACCCTTTCCCTCAGAGGACGCGAGCTCTGCACCAGGCTCAGCACGTTGGCACCGTACTCACACACACACTCGCGCACATCCAAGGCCTGGAGCAAACCACTGCAAGACACACACTGTTCCCCTGCCGCCGGTCAGTACTGAGCTGATTGGAGGACTGCCTCCAAGCAACTACCTCTAGTCAGCATGCACATACAAACAAACACACACACACACACACCTGGCTCTAAAGTGTACACCTACACACACTACAGACTAACAGCAGCAACACTTTACAGTTTACAGCCACTAAGCTCTTTCCCAACTACAAGGTTCCCTTTCTCTATCTCAATGCACCTTCAGTGACTCAGCTGACACCCTCCCTCTTCTCCTTCCTTTACACGCATACACTCACTCTGCCCTTCATCATTCTGAGCTGAAAAATAAACACATACACAGGCACTCCTCACTACTCTTTAAGTCCTTCCTTTTTAATCTTTCCTTTTACCCTAAAACTGTCAGTTTCTCTTCTCATCTACACCGTCAGTCGCTGACACCTCAAATTTCTTCCTTTTAACAAAAGGAAAATACATTTTTATCCCTGAACTCACAAGAGGTCTCTTTCATTCCCCGCTTTCCTCTGTCACAGCTCAAACTCACCTCCAGCTTTCTGTATCTCTGCTGCGACAGTATATTTCCCTGTTTTTCTCAGCCCATGCAGCTCTGTGTCTCATCTATCACTCCTTTAACTCGAATCTGCTCGGTCTGTTGTTCTGTGCCGCTACTGGTTTTGTTTTTCTATTTATAGCTCACGCTAGAGGCAGCTCCGGTCCTCAGGACTATGGTGCCTACAGGAGATTACAGTAACAGAGGGGTTCTTTTTTTTTTTCCCCCACTTGATAAAAGCCCTGGGTTTGAGTAAATGTTTAGCAATTTGCTAAATAAATTTAAGATGAGTCATCTGCTGTAGTTGTATTATTCCATCAAAATGACTAGGAGTCTATTGTTCTCAATATTCTGTATTGATCATCTTTGCCAGAATAAGTAGTTACATTTGACATCACAGTCTCATACATTTAAAGGACTGTGCTTCCAAAATCTAACACTGTGAAGAGGGAAAAGTGCCCTTTTAAAATGTCATAAATTATATGGGTAAAAAAGAAAAAAAACCCTCTTAGGACTTGGATTAAAGAGACAGCGATAAAAGAGGAACCAAACTCACCGAGCCCCTGTAACATTTCTTCACATCTTCATAGGACAAGTCTTCAATCAGCTGAAACCTGTGACGTAAGAACAAATAAACGTAATCAAAACGACATCCTATGGGTTTATAACAAGTATAAGATTTGCTAAATTGCATACCATCATGGGTATAACTAAGAAAAACATTAAATATCCCCAAAAAATTATTTATACACTTTTCAAAGTGGATTAATTTGTTCACATGTGCTGAAAGAGGTGAAAACAGCACTTAGCAAGATGACAAATTTCGGTTATCTTTTGAGCAGATGTGCTTTAAGCATGCATGGATGCACGCATGTGCAATATATGAAAATCCCAGCTGGGTCGAAGCTTGCATGTGACCAGTTTTTTTTCCTGCCTAAATACAGACTCAAAGGTTCACACAAGCAGCATAAACAAAGATGAATATGAACTTGTGCAGACACTATTAGTGACCATGCCAGGAGATTTTCTGTCACTCTTTTAAAAGCACATGAGGAGACAAATCACAAGCATCAAACTAACTTCAGGAGGAATAGTGAGAGCAGGGCAGCAGATGTCCCAGCATGATACTCATATCTATTGCTGAAGCAGACACAACCTCTGAGCAGGTAAAATTCTGTATAATCAGACCTAATGTAGGTTAAAATACCTTAAAGAAGACACATGAATGCAACATCAAATGCTGAATGGAAGGCTGTTTTTGACAGAGAGACAGACATCTCTTTCTTCCAGTATCTCTGTGAGGGTGTCAGGTGATTGACAGCGAGCACAGTGAGATATAACACAGAGCTGATATGGAAACACTGCTGCCGGAGGAGACACTGATAAAGCAGTAGCTCTGGCAAATTGCATCATCACATCTACAGTGATGAATCATCTCACTCAGTGGAAGCTGTTTCTCATACTCTGCATGAAGGAAGGCATCAAATGAAGGGCGGAAAGGATGCTTTGATGTCTTTGAACAGTCCAACTAAAGACAAGAAGAATGTTGCGTTTGCCAAAACCCCCCTCGGCGCGGGTCTTCATCCTTAAATTATTCCTTTTGAAATGTTAAAAGTCAGAAGGGATTTTTTTTTTTAAAATATGAACAAGTATTAGCAGCCAGTGATGTGTCAGAAGTAAATAGCTGGCAGATTCAGCTCTCTCATAGTAATCTACCTTTTCATTTCCATTTCATAATACCTATACTACATATCTAATACATTAATATTGTACATAAGAGAGAGAGAGAGAGAGAGAGAGAGAGAGAGAGAGAGAGAGAGATAGGGGTTTATTTTGGTCCAATGGATCAAACATGGGTGTTCCAAGGGAAAGTTGAACATAAATAAATATTATGCACGAGGCATATGTTTAGTAAAATATTAATATCTAATACTGTTTCTCAATATTTGTTCTGATTCAAATGCAACATATATGCCACACACTAACCTCCCTAACTTGGTCTTTTGGGAGCAAGTAGTTGCCATATTTGAACAAGTAGGTAAAGCTATAGAGTAAAACCTGAAATTTATTAGACAAAATATTAATCTTTAAGGCCTAATATCTGTCAAATTGTTAGGGGTGTCACGATTTTCCAAATGCTCGATTCGATTCGATTTTATTTTTTATTTTAGGGTCACGATCCGATTCTTGATTTTTTTTTTCCTTCTTTTTCTTACAGCACAGAAACCTATACCATTTTGAGACTAGTTTAGTCTATGGTCATTAGATGTATTCATTACAGTTTGTACAGTAAATCTTATTTAAAAAGACCAGCTACATACAAGTGATGCAATTTCCATTCTTGTGTAATTTATCACATCAGGCACTAATGGTCAAATTTTAAAAAAAATATTTACAATATAAAAGGTAACAATCTTGTTTATCAGTCAAGTTTAAAACAACAAAAACAAACAAAATAATGATAATAACAAAAATGAGAAGTCACAAAGGGGGTCTGCCATCTTGACTCTCTCTGGTTTCAGCAGTGTGTGGACTACTCTTAAAGTAGACCCCCAAAAACGTTTTCTTTAACGTTTTCATACATGGAGCGCAACACTTTTGTTGTAAAATGCAACCTGCTAGGCATCATACTGTAGCGTGGCTCAAGTACGCTAATTAAATGTTTAAGTCCAGCGTTTTTCACCACCAAATAAGGCTGCAGGTCTGCTGCTATAAATAGCCCTATAGCGTCAGTTATAGCTTCTGCGCGAGCTGAGGTCTGTGGAAGTTTTATTGCAAATGAAGATGGAATAGTTGGCTGGACCAGTGATGGTGTTTCCCAGTTGTCAAACTGTGTCCTGTCATGTTCGTAGTGTTTCCCGTGGCCGTGTGGTACATAACAATGTGGTCTTCTTGTCGTTGTTGACACAACTCACTGGGAAGCAAAATATTTCCACAATGGTGATTTAAACACAGGAGCGGCTTCAAGCTCCGGTGCTGCGTCTCCTTTATCTGCACTTGCGATGGTGTCATAAACTGCAGGTTAGCGAACTAGTGGTGTTAGCTAACTCGTTCTGGCGCACCAAAAAAATGATTGTCGATCCTCTTTTTGATTTCGATGCTCGAGACCAGAACGTAATGTCGATCGATTACGATTAAAAAAATCGAAATCGTGACACCTCTACAAATTGTGTTGTTTGTTTTTACAACTACCATCAGCACAAGTTTGTTTTTTTCTTTTTCAATGGTTGCTTATTTAAGTCAGAGCCAGTGCCTACTGGGCATCAGTGGTACTGCATCAGCAAGGGACAAAAACATCTTTTTAAAAGGTGTGGTATGTAAAAAAAAAAGTCAAAGGTCAACGAAAAAAGAAAAAAAGAAGTAATTAAAAATTGTTTCTATTCAAATGTAATCACTTAGATAAAATAACTGATGTTTTTATTCTTTTAGAATGAACCATTTATACAGTATATACTTGCCGTGGGTCCACAATTCAGTTTTTATGCTCCTCGCATGTCTGCTGCAACTCTAAGCTGTTTGAAAACCCAGGTTAAAAACTTCTCTTCTTGCTTCTGCTTTTTATCAAAATTCCTCAAGCTGTAACTTTTATTTCTTGCATTTTATCTTATTCTATTTTAGCTTTCTCTGTTTTTAATCTATTTCTTTTAAAGTTTTTTAATATACTTTTTAATGCTTCTTCTGCATTAAAACTTCAGCTCCAAAATGTGCCTTAAAAAAATGTCAGTGGAAAGCTGATTATATGATTGATTTAATTTCTTCTACCACAATGGATTCAAAATAGAACGGCTCAGGCTGGGAAAAGATCTAAGCAGGGTTTAGGTGTCAAAGAGCGGCAGGGGTTCCCTGCCGTCTGAGTTGTTTACAGTAAAGCAGTACAGCTGTGACAGCACTACCAGCTCTCCTGCTAAATATTCACAGCCACTTAAGCTATTCAACATTTAATACCTTTGGTTCTTTTGTGGGAGAATCATAATGGGAGGCATATTGACTGCTGTTAGAGAACAAAACTTGTCTGTTGTGGTGCTTAAAAGTAAAACCTTTGGAGTTTTCCATATCCATGTGCAATGTATCCTTGGATTTTCTAATAAAGAGGAACCTAAAATACATAAGACAAGATATTGTGCTTCCAATATCATCTATTTGTTATGACCTCTTGTGCAGCAATAACAGCAAATAAACGCTTCCACATTTAGACAGTCCTGCACATTGGACTGGATTCCTCTACACTAAACAGCTTCATCTGTAGGATGCTGTTAGGTGAACTTATTGTTTTATACTTCCACGAGACCTTCATGAGATCAAAGTCAGGAGTTTGACTTTAACTATTCCAAAACATCATTATTCGTCTTAAACTATTCCTTGTGTGATTAGGGTTGCATGACACACTTTCATCTGAAACCCAGCTGAGACAAATGTCCAGATTTATTTCTTTTAGGATTTGCTGGTAGAATTCAGAATTCATTGATCTGATCAGAGTAGCAAATAGGTCCAATCCACAATACTACTAGCAACATGTTAGGATATGGTTTTTATAAAAGGCTGAAATAGCTTCTTCTTTCTCACCACAACACTTCTCATTTAAACACAGAAGTTTTATCGTATCTGCTGCCCTCTGATTTGGTTTTTTGCTCTCCAGCAAACTGCAGACGGGCAGTAATGTTCTTTCTTTGGCTTTCTACTTGCAGCCTTGCCATGCACACTATTCACTGTTCTCCAGGGTAGAGGGGGGGGCACTCATGAATATTGGCATTACCCAATGTGAAAAAGGCCTTTAGTCTTTCAGAGTTTGCTCTGAGTTCCTCACTGGTCTCGCAGACTTTTAAAAACCTCCCTCTCAGAGTGTTCTTTGCTAGACGACCACTCCTGTGGAGGGTTACAATGGTCTTGAATTTCCTCCATTTGTACACAGTCTATATGCCTGTTTGAATTGGTGGAGTCCAAACTCTTTGAGGAGGTTAAGTAACCTTTTCCAGAAGGAAGAACATCATGTACCCATCCTTTTAATTGTACCATGATGTACATTCCCAAACATGCATTTTGAAAATTTGATATTGGTCACTCCTACTTTTTAGATAATGACAATACTGACCGTCTAGGCTTCACAATATATCATCCCAATGTTCAGTAATATTGCATATATCACCAATCCGGTCCTTGAGGGCCACTGTCCTGCAGGTTTTAGATGTTTCCTTCATGATGATTGAAATGAGATGGACCTCCGACAGCTTGTTGTCAAACTTCTGCACAAGCCTGTTAATGACCCATTCATTTGAGCCGGGTGTGTTGCAGCAGGGAAACATCTAAAACCTGCAGCACAGTGGACCTCAAGGACCGGAGCAGGTGATCGCTGGTACAGGCTCTTGCATGCTTTCCCAATACCATGTAGCCCTGCTGACAATCTTAAAAATAACCACACTTTTGACACTTCTAGATAAGCAATATTAATTTTCCTCAGAAAATGAGGGAAATTATTGCAAATGAATGTTGATCTTTTTAAATGACTAAAAACATTGTACATTATTTGTGTACAGTATGCCTCTATGAAAACACTGTCAACATTAGAGACCAAAATAAGTCCCAAGTAATCCATAATCAAAGTAAATTACAACAGTAATCAGGTCATTAGAAGCAGTAAAAATCCACCCTCTGTTTAGCTTTTCTAGCATTTAATTATTTTATGTAGCTTGACCTAGATGTAAAATCCCCCTTCCTGGAAAATACACCCCTTCATCTTGTGACCATGTTGTGAATAACAGTACATGCATGCTTCTCTTCCTGCCTATAAATAGGCTTCTCAGTGGCTTTGCACTCTCAGGTGGAGCGAGGAGAGTGATTATTAAAACACAGGCAGCCCTGTGGAAACTAACTGGCTCTCGAGTCTTCGCTCTCACTCTCAATCTGTCTCTGTCTTTTACACCAGATCCAGGTCTTATTCAATACTGCTTACACTTCTAGGAAACAACACCGTGCTTTTAGGAGAGCAGGGAATGTGGTTTGCTTTACAGTGAAGCCTTTTTTCTTATGGATATAAACAAGGAAGGATTAAACAAATATGGATAATTGAACTAAAATATGACCATATATTTATTTGAATGTTACTAAGAGATTTTGATATTTTCCATCTTAAGTTAAATCTTGAACACCAGTAGGTTTGGGGAGGAAGACATTGGATCACATTGTGCTCATGCATTTAAACTGTCTGAGTCCTACAGACAAGGAAATAATGAGGCTCAATAACCTAAAATTCCTAACAGAGCAAGCACAGCTTTCTTTGATCCCTATCATCGTTTCCGAGGCTGCAGGTTTGGCAACAAAAAAAGAACCTGTGAATCAGCTCGTTCCCTTGTGAGCCAAGCAAAATGTTGCCTGCTGCAAGTGTGTTTGTGTGCGTACGCATGCGCCTTCCTCCAAGTATGGCAGTGCCCTTGGCAGTGAGGTTAGAAGAGTGAAACTAATTACAAGCTCAAAGAATCCTAAATTGAATCCCAAATTAGAAAGCGAACACCTCCCATTGGTGGCCAAGATAGCAGTAGACTTGGAGTCAGTAATTTAGCTGCAAGAGAAGAAATTGGGACTGAGATGAGTTAGATAAATGGAGAGATTTTCAAGGGGGTAAAAACTGTTAAATTCATCGATTAGAGGTCTTTTTTGTAAAAATGACCTTGTTGGTTTGAGGTCTGAGTGTAATGTCAGCTTTGCTTATAAATCATAATCATTATGTAAAGAAAGCATCTGATGTTTATCTTTTAAAGCATGATCTGAAATTGGCTCACATTTATCTGATAACTGTGACTTGTCTGCTAGTTTCCTTATTGGCAACACATTCAGAGTAGAGCCCAAATATTAAAGATTTAATGCATAATCCTATTTATACAAACAACATTTCATCATGTGCTGCCTGAATCTAGGTTATAAGTTTTGGAGGAGCTGTAAAAAAACAAACAAAACGTGGCTGTGTTTACTGTTGAGGATATAAAAAAAACCATCATGGTGTTATTTCAAACAAATAAAATTGCTGCTGGAAAAAGCTCAAAAGTGTCATTATTTAGATTTTTTACTACTTTATGGGATACATAAGGCAATGTTTAGGACAAGGTGGATGCAGATTCATTCAACAATCAACATTTATTTGCATAATAACCTTTATGTGTACATAAGTAAAATCCTATTCTGCCGTCAGCAGAGAGTCTGTATTCATGTCTGCACTGATTCTTTGCGGAGAAATGTTATGTTCAGTGATGAGTCCAGATTCTGCCTAAAGCAGTTGAATTGTAGGGTCAAAGAGTGGAGAAGATGAAGAACACGTGCTGATTGCTGTAGCAATAAGGGTAACAGCTTTTGGAGGAGGCATCTCCCTCACTGGAGATCAAGGCTGGTCATCATCGGAAACAATCTCAGTACAGAAAAATATTAAAATGATATTCTGCAGCCAGTGGCCATCCCATAGTTCTACACTCTGGGACCAAACTTTTTCCTCGCTTGTCTCCTCAAAGGTTACTTCCAGAGGATGGAATGACCTGATTGCAGTCCTCATCTCAACCCTATTGAAAACTTACGGGATCAGTTTTGCTGTGCTGTTCATCCCAGACTGATAAACACAACCACATTGGCTGACTTGCAACAGATGCTGGTTGAAGATGAAATGCCATCCCACAGCAGCAGTGTGTGACCAAACTGGTGACCAGCAAGAGACAGAATCGCCAGGCTGTTGTGGCTATGAAGGCTTCTTCCACATGTTAATGATGCCCCTGTTTGTTAAGCGGATAAACTGGTAAATTGCCAATATGTCTCGTTTCACCAAACATCAATTTTCTTAATTTTTGTGCCAAGTTTTACTTGATGGAAATGTTTTGTGGAAACTTTAAAGGGTTTGATGCTCACTTGAGATTATTTTTGCTGTATTCTAAAAAGAGTTGATGTGTATGTGTTCATATAGAGACACAGTCTATGAATCAGATGCCAAAATGAACATTTGCTTCATGTGACTGTTGTTGGGGGACCACAACGCCAAGAATTCATTTGTGAATTAAAACGGACACTCTCCCAGTGAAAGGCAACTTCACTGTAAGACTTCCTTTAACAGACCTCCTCTCCAAGAGGTCCCACCCCCTGAACCTCTGGATAAGCCCCAGAGACAACCCCAGATTTTTCTCTTTCTGGCCAGGCCTTCGAAGAGGCCACATCTTTTTTTCAACTCAGCCTCTGAGGAAGTAACAGCTCTCACACACTCCTCAGCCAGCCAGGCCTCTGACTAGGCCACATGGTCACAACCTCTGCTTGATCACGGACGACTCCATCCCCTTTCCAGCTTTCTTCCTTCCTTCACTAAAGACCATCATTCCCAAAGGACTGTGATAACAAAGACATTCTGGGCTTTTACAGTTTATATCAGCGTTAGCTTAAGTACAACTTAGCTAAGCATGATCAACAGTGTTTATTCATGGTTTCATTGATTTTTCATTTAAGTTTGTGTTGTTGAATCAATAAGGTTATTTTAGACTAAATAGGTTACGTTTAAGAATTGCTTTCGCATGCTAACCTAACATCTTCTTTGTCTAACCTGGCGCCTTCTGAATACAACACTCGACAATCTTTCAACCAATCTAGGCACAAGGAAGGCCCTAAACATAGACCCTTTGTTATCGCTAACAAATGCCAACTCAGGGGCTATAGTAGGCAAAAGGCCACATCCTCAGTGGCCACAAGATAACAGCAGTTATTTTGGCTCCACCTCCAGGCAACAGCAGCCATTTTGGTGCCTCCTTGTTCCCTTAGTAACAGCGGCCATCCCACATGGTCTGGCCCCCCATTGCTTTATCACATTGATTTCATTCACACTCTCAAAGACCCCTTTACACACACACACATACACACGCACGATTATTTGTTAATACTGTATAACTGATTAACGTAATTGATTAACGATCATTATACTTTCTTTAAATATGTTGTTGTGTGATCATTGTGTATGTGTTTGTAATAACTGCTGGTTGCGAAGGTCAGTGCTCGATGTCATTACCTTTATCATCTGCCCATGTGTCATATCTGTCCAAGATTGACACGTACAGAGATAAACCCTTAACATTGATATTAAAGCATAGTTATTAGTTCCACATATCCTCTGGTAGTTAATGTTTTACATTAATAATTTTATCTTTTATTAATAATTTCCCATAGGGTAATTATTAATAATCATTAATAACTATTAAATTTGGATAGTAGGTAGTCATCTCCCCCACAGAATCCTACAACACTTTAACAGACACCCAGCAGCCAATCAGAATAGAGTATTCACCCAGACCATGGTATTACATATTATAACCTTGGACATTATAAATAAAACTGAAAACAGGGTGCCTCTCCTGATGATATTTTTTAATATGTGAGAGGTAAGTAATAAATAAATAAATAAATGCTCCTTTAAAAATTGCATCTCACAAGTAACACTGGTTTCATTACTCCAATTGCCAATTGACCATTTATTGATAAATCTAGTTAACTTTATAACTGTATGAGTTTGACTGAAAATAACACAAAATCAAATCTAATTTCCCTTACTGGCAAAGGACATGAGTCCTCCAAATCCATCATTGCTGCTGTTTGAAATAGTGGAGTTTGGTGAGCTGTTGCGCGAATCTCCTTCTCCGTCAGACTCTCCCGGAAGCCTCAGGCTACTGGGACGTAAAGGCCTCTGTGCCCTAAAAAGAAAAAAAGAAAATGGCCAAGAAATTAATGTGCACCACAGACCCAAGAGAAGCAATTCACAGGATATGGGAGACTCACAAGCATTCACACCATATAACATCACACCACCAAAGATTCAAGACCACCATGACGAGAACATTGCATGGCCGATCAGAAAGCCCATTTGAATGATGTTATCATTCAAGTGATGAACAAGTTTAACACACTTGTTGCCATTGAGGTTCTGGTTGAATCGAGGGGTGTATGATTCCACTTGTCCTTCTGCATCAGGGTCATCCTCAGAGGGGAAGCCATACTGAGGCTCAAAGTATGGGTTGTCATACTCTTGCTTTTTGTTGGCTGGGTCCACCAGACCGGCATCAGCTGCAGGTCTGAGGAACGGCTGGCTGCCCAATCCAGGGACAGGGTTCTGTAAAGCGACGCTTGCTGATGCTTCAATTTCAGGTACTTCAGCCTGCTCCTAAAAGATTAAACAGAAATGACAAGAAGCTGTGTAAATACCTCATTAATATTACTTTGAGTCTGCAGCTAATATCCAATGTAAGAATAAAAAAAATGTTAAAAAGTCATGAAGTTAAATGTGGTGAGGGGAAAATACAGTAATCAAAGATGATCACACACATTGTTGACTCCCTGGATGATTGTGCTGGGACTTGAACTTGCAGTTGTGCTGGAGCTTGAGCGAAGAGGTTGTCCATCAGAGGGCTCGGCGGCTCCTTCCCCACCAGGTGGACCCTCCAAGCCATGACCTTCCTGCAGTTCCTGAAAGTCTTGAAACTCAACCTCACTAGCATCTCCCAGTGCAGCATGGGTAGGCGGATCCAAACCTAAGACATCAAATTAAGGTTTCACATCAAAGACATGTGGGAATATATGAAAATAATAAATGTGCATCTTTTAGCAAAAACAACTTACTTGGTGTGTCGCCCTGGATGTCGCCCTGAATCATCTCGCTCACCAGGTCTCCAAGTGAAGAATAAGATGAGCTGGAGTCATCGTATCCCTCGCTGTCACTACCACTGTTATAAATTAGATTAGTCATGGCAAAGTAAATGCAATGTTTCTTAAAATAAAGCCAAACAAAGTTAGCAGAAATATTGTAGAAGGACTTTATCAAACCTGTCTGTGGGGTCTGACTCATTGGCTTCATCTTCCAAGGGGCTGGCCATAGCCTCAACCAGCTGGGAGCTTCCATCGTAGACTCTGTAGACTACTGGCTGTAGTTGGTGTGCATACCACTTGGGCTTATCTCCAATTAAAGATGGATCAAACACATCTAAAAATAGATGTGACTTAGTTAATTCAGTGAAATTTATGGGAAATCACTTTAACCTTAACATGGATTATTAGCTCATTAAATAAGTCTTACTGTTATGTATCCTTTGAAAGGCAAGGTTAGAGGGATTTAGAGCCCACTCTCCATAGAACTCCACTGCCTGTGTGTGAGAAAGTTTATCTGCAAACCCAGAGCGACGTGGCCGAGAGGCGAGAAAAGAGGATGACTGAAAAGCGACCACCGGTCGGGGAAATAGGCGCAAGGTGCGAGTGTGCATCTGGAAGCCCTGGAGAACATTTGGAGAGTTGAAGAACCGCACCATGGCAACCCTGCAAAACAAAAACCGCTTCAGTTTAATAAATCTTTAGCGTAGAAAATCTGACACTGGGTGGAAATAAGTATTCAACACTTGCCTGGTGGCTACATCTACGGAATCAACGTCATTGCCGTAAATGAGAGGGTTGAACTCGGTGGAGGATGGTGAAGCTTTATCACGTCCAGGTGGGAGCAGGGGCATCTCTTGGCCTTCCTGAAACTTCTCCAGGTTCAAAATGGGTTGGGTGTTCAAACTCATACTGGCCAAGGCCTAAAAGGCAACCAGGAAACAAATTAAAAACATAGCCGTGGATCTAAAGCAGAAAAAAAAGAAAAAAAAGAAAAACCACAGCGCTGTGATGGCCCACTCCCACAATTGGCATCAACATTTTATGAATTACTTTTATTTTATAATGGGACAGAATGTGCAAGTTACTCTGCTCTGAAGAGGTCAGTAATTCAGCTGCAGAGAACCACGGCAAAAATAGGAACTCTAGTTTGATGGGTAATTCGTTTGGTATGAGCTAACTTTCTCAAATTTATCTAAATAATAATCCAAAACTGTGCTGAGATGTTCTTATTAACCAAGAAGTCCCAACTTGACTTGTTTTAAACTTTTCATAATTTTACTTATCAATTCTATAAAACATGTGAAGAACCAGTTTTGGATATGTTGATGCCTTCAGTGGGTGTGTCGTTTTGGAGAGGAGGAGCACAAGGGAAGTAAGTCACTATGCATGGTTTAAGGGAACTGCTGCAGTCTCAGGAGTCAATGTTTAGCTTAGCATAATGGAACATTTAGTTGCTGGGTCTGAATGAATGTTAACTTTGTCAAAGAAAGAAAGAAATCAGCTCCATTTGGTCTCATTTTGGTTACAAGTACACTCACTGATGCCAAGATAGATGCACGCACATTCAGTCATGCTCAAGCCAGAGCTAAGCAGTGTATCAGAAAACTGGTCCGCAACATTCGGTGGCATTGTTATGCATTTTTGGTTTAAGTCTGGAGAACGGGAGAACAAGTAGTAGTGACAGGCAAAGTAATGTGTGAGAGGATATCCGTGCAGGGGCATTACACATTCCACAGGAGGAGAAATGAGTAACCTTATTTTCAGAGGAGAAGATCTGCTTTTGGGTGATCACGGTCAACCTAACCAGACACTAGGAGGGGGATAAGAGAGATGCGAGGAAAATCACATGAAGGTCTGGGATGACAACTTCGTGACTGACACTGGAACAGCACATGGTGGAAGGGTCACAACCATGACCCTTTCCCTTTCTTTTCTTTGTCTCCTTTCAGTAGTACTTCCCAATTTGTCAATTTTTGCTGACAGCAAACAAGTATATTCTGGTGCCAGCCACATGTGACTCAATTGGATCAGATAATGAAGAGAAGTGATCCTTTTGCTTTGTTTGGGCCTTGAAACGGAGGCCTTGTCCTTTATTATTCCCATCTTAAGTTTTTTTTTTCTTTTACTGTAGTAAAGAGACAAGAAAATACAATTTGTGTTTGTTCTGAAATGATGAAAGACAGCCAGGAGAGCAGCAGGATTTGTCAGACTGAGTGAAAGTGAGACTAAAGAGATTTTGATAAAGTAAGAGAGAAAAAGACAGATGAAGACAGGGGAGAGATGTATCTGCTTGGCATGACAGATGGTGTAGAACAAATACAAAGTGAAAACTTGACCAAAAACCAGACTTCACCTACAGAATCCGGCCTTTGAGAGACACATGATGATCATCCATGGTGACCAGCTGGGTAAAACCAGTGGTCATAATGGAGTAGTGATGACAGAAACAGTACAAAACAGCAGATCTTTTCAGAAACACAGATAAAATACTTGCACCCTTAATTACCTAAATAAGCCTTTAGTGATTCCTAATTATTGGAATAAATAATTGCATTGAAAAATAAGGAAGCTAAACCTTGTTAAAGTAAATCAAAGTTACCTGCAGGACTAGTTTTTCTTAGTAATACTGGGGTGAAGTGCAAGTATTTTCAAACTCACAGAAGCACCATTCAGCTGTGGCATCACAGTCTTCACAAAAATCCATTAAAACCATCTTCTGTGACATTTTCCATCCACAGATTAATATTGTGAGCTTGTTTCCAAATATACACCAGCAAAACTGAGGCTTTGCACACTCCTACAAACCAGCTTCTTCATCACACACACACACACACACACACACACACACACACACTCACACTCACACAAGGAAAAAGCTGCTAACCAAACATTGCTAACAACCTGGCTCTGATTCAAGGCACATAATTGCAAATATATTTTGAAATAGTTGGATGTATAGTGAAATATGAATATGAGGCAGAAGGAAAGCTCCAATTTGGTTAAATTATATGAGACACAATTATCTCTTACTAGACTAAACAGGTTTTTTTGTACTGACGAAACAGCTTGTGAAACTTGTAGCTTACCTACATGGAAAATTCATAATATACTTATTTGAAAAACAACTAAATCGTCTTAACAAAAAGTGACAATAGCAGCAGTAATGTCCCTGTGTAATTTAAGCAAATTGTAATTAAGTAGAGGTTAGCTAAATAGAATTTTGGTCTTTTTTAACTAAAGATTTGTAAAATAACTAAATGATTTTATTTGGTTTTTCCATCCAAAATTTGAGAGTTTCGCTGTAAAAAAAAAAGAAAAGAAAAGAAATGCTGAAAACATTTCTTCCTCTAGAAGCTCAAATAAGACAATTTAAGACAACCATTAAATTAAAATAAGACTAATCCAGCACTAGACATGTATGAAATCTGAATGCTTAGTTTGTGTCAGTAAATGAACTGAGAAACCTTATAATAGCAGCTTTAATGCTTATAGATATAAAGGAATTTTGTGTGGTATATTATTGGTGTAGTTCGTAGAGTGAAAGTAAAAAAAATAAAATAAAAAGTGAGGTGTTTCCATGAGTCAGAACCAGATTCCAATGTTATGCAAAATAACTGGGTTAGAGGGGCAAGTTAGTTTCTACCACTAACACTAAAGACTCCGTTTGGGTCTTAGCATCTGATATTACCTCCAAGAGCTAGAGCATGCAGAAAAAATAAGAACAAAAATAAGATGTTAGTGCACTACAATACCCATTTCAAATGTTCTCACACTCATCTACAATACATACAACTCTGGTGAGGAAGGAGCCACCTACTGAAAGAGCTGAAAGAGAATTTTTTTTACATTTATACAAGTTTGTGAACAAGTAGCAGCGAGTTCTGGGTTACAGAAACTTCTTTGTAAAATACTCATGTCTGGCAGGAAATCCCAACTGGTTGGAGCTGAATGTTGGCCATCATGATCCAGCAGAATAAAAGAAGAAACTTTACAAGAAGAATGAGACAAATCCCACACATCACCTGTTTTAGATGTTTCTTAAGCTCGACTGCTTCAGGCTCTGGAAGAGGTGGAAGAATCTCTGCATTGGTAGGGGCTATAACCTGCAGATAAAAACAGGGGTTTCAATTTATTTTGAAAATCATTTCGGTTTAGATACTAAAAATATTACATTTCTTAGACAACAGATGTGTCTGCCAGTGGCAGGTGAATCAGACTTGAAGGCAAACAACCTGAAGAATGCTGAGAAAAGAAACCCTGCCTCCATTTTTCATGTTTCTTCTCCTTATTGACTGCAGTTTCGGGTTGCAATTGGCAAAAATCAGGTATTGACAGCACCGTAGTATGAGAATCATAAAAACACAGTGGCTATTTAAAATCCCTGACTCTAGCTGACTCAAACACCTTCGCAGCCCCACCCCAAATAAGCCAAGTCTGAATGCTGGGTTTGCAAACAAAAAAAAAAAAAATCTTAATTCTGCCTTTAGTTTGTCTCTTGTGAATGAAGAAAAAAGGAGATCAGAGAGGGGTGTTAAACCGTGTTTGTGTACACACCTTGCTGCTGTCAAGGTCAACAAGCCAAAGATCGTCTGGCATTTTGAAATCTGATTTGTATAGAAAGAAGCTGGCTGGTACACCGATGATGTAAGGAGTAGGAGCAAGAAGGAGCTGTGAAGAGGACAAAACATACAATTTGGTCACAATTCAAATGTTACAACAATAGAAACAAAAACACAAAAATAGCAATGATCTGTCAAAATCCAAATCTTACTTGTTCAGCAGAAGCCATACAAGTCGGCAGTAAGGGGATGACGGGGAACATGTACTCCAGGGGGTAGATCATGGCCACAAAGGCCATGACACTCATAGATAAAGCGTTGTAATCTCGGGATTGAAGAATGACCTTAAAAAATAAAATAAAGATAAAAAAGCATGTGAAAGGACACAAGGTTGATAGAGTTATCAAGCAGATTTTATAAGCTTTTTTTGTTTTATTGCAAATTTGCAAAAAGTTCACTGCCCTCTTCATGCATTCATATCAATACAGATACACAACACATTCATCCAGTCACTCTCATTCAATAATTTCACCGATCCATTCACATTTCCTTTTAGTCCATAATTCAAATCCATGAACAAGAGTTTCACCCTGGATTTTTCTAACGGCAATATTAAAAACTAAGCTTCCATGAAAAATGAATACATCTGCACAGAGGGCTTGAAATAGACGTCATTCTGAAAGCTTTCAGACAGCACTTAGTTCAGCTTGGCTGAATCTAATGACATCCTGAATTCATCTTTTTTCAAAGTCCAAAGTGGATGACTATAAGGTGCCAACTTTTCAGAAAGGTTCAGTTTTCAATCTGCACTTAAAGTTAAAATGCCAATGGCACATTTAGGAAAATGAAAAAACTGCTGGTGGGAAATATATTCATTCCAATGTCCTTTAAAATGTCGATTTTTCATACATTTAAAACCTCAAAAAAAGATGGCAAAGTAAAGAAAATGCAAATCATTTAACCAACACTGTGGCCCGCAAGCTGTGTTAATAAAACTGAATATGAAAAACTTGAAAATGAGCCAAAGTACCAATGCCACTGCACACCGAAAGTAACATCACACATGCTCCAGCAAAACAAGGATTCTGGGATTTGTTCTATATAAAAACTACAAAAAATATAGACAGACAGACACAAGGTATGACTGATAACAGCTGACATCCTGTACTCACACCTCTGACCATCTTTACCTTGTGCTCTAGCAGGACACAGCTGAGGACCTGTAGGCAGGCGTCCACACCCAGCAGCTCTAAAGGCAGGTGCAGGGGGAAGTCGACCATGGCGAAGCGCGAGTTGTCAGGCAAGGCAAAGGTGAGTGGACGTTTGAGTTCATGGGGCAGGACCTCCACATCTACACGTCTCTGACCTGCCACTGGTACTGGTGAGCGCAGCAATCGGTACACCCAGGATTCAATCTCACGAAGGTCGGCCAGCAGCTGGCTGCCTTTCTCCTCCACTGACAACGCACCAGTAAACACCCGCCACATGGTGTCCCTGCAAAGCACATACACAAGAGCATGTTCAGAGTTGTATAGCTCACTTTTTATTGTTTGAGTTAGAGTTAAAGTTATGTCATTTTAATTTTAAACCTGTTAATCTAATGATTTATGATATTAGGGTAAAAACACTTTAACAAGATTCTTAATGTCAATTTGATATTACCAAGTTACTACATTAAAGATTTTCAAACCATAAACATGCAACTGTTTGTTGATGCACTAGAAAAAAGTATTTTAAATGCTCTTTTTCCCTGCCTTTAACAGGTGTGATGTTACACAAGTCATCTTCAGGTCTCTTTCTAGCAAAATCTAATCCAAAACCAAAGTATCACATATATGTAAATCCTATTACAAGTTGAAAAATACTGTTTCACTTATGGATACTACACAGCCTTAAATCAAGTATGAAACTGCACAAAATGAAAACCTCTCAAACACAGTCTGATGTAAACCTGAAACTCAATAACTACTCTTAAATTGCATCATCTTTGTGAAACTGTGATGTCTCAACTCAGTTCGAGCTGTTGGAAAATGCTTTTATTACTTAATGTCATTTCTTAATATTGTTGTAAGGAAATACACAGCAAACTGTGTAACA
>JAOXYM010000001.1:8160561-8185917 GCA_028567055.1 Leptatherina wallacei
TGCAGCACTTTGGTGACATGATCTGTTTTTAAATGTGCTCTATAAATAAAGTGGATTGGATTGGATTGGATTGGATATTTCTAAGCTAAAGGAGAAATAATAAAGGAAACCCTAGTTTTTACATTAAATAAATTAGCAGTGAGTATATTAGTATTTAATACTTATTTTTTATGTAATATATCATGCCAGAGGAAAGACACACTGGACTTCAAAACAAGCAAAAGACCCAACAGTGCAAAAAGCTGAGTACGCTTGGAGGACGTCCTATAGCATCAACTTCAGCGGTCAGATTTTCTATAGCAAGCATAACAGACCAGAGAAATACTTAATATGTAAAGAAAGTCAAGTTATATCTGAGGAACTGCTGCCAAAGAAGCCAGGACACACAGATGGCAGCTGCTTCTAGCAGACTTGCTCATCCAGCATGACCCACCTCCAGCATGACCCACCTCTGCAACGTTGATTTAATCCCCTCACTTTTCATTTTTACAAGCATCTGTTGCGTCTCTCCCAGATGACACCCAGAAAGAAAAACTGCAAACTTGTCCTGCTGCCAATGTAAAAACTGTCCCTTTGTCTTGTTTCCATCTTAATTTATTTTAGATGGAACCGACTGTAAATAATCATGAGGGATGTCACCTTGGTTTGCACATTCAGCATCCCACTTGGAGCAATGTTAGCATCCTTTAAAGAGCATCACTGTACTTCCTGTGAGGTGTTCACTGACCTGGCTCTGCAGGCTGCTATCCTCTGACTGCAGTTACCATGAGGGTGGCGGTAGTGGGGAAGCTGGTAGTATCTGTCCTGGCCTGGGGCCTCGTCAGCAGGCAGGGCCTTTGGGCTGGCTGCGTAGATAGTGCATCCCATGAACACCTCCTGGAAGTCACCCTCAGTGTCCTACAGCGTGCGAGGTAAGAGACGTCCTCAAGGTATCCTTCCTGTGCGCGGCCTGTCCTGTCCTGATGCCAGCCAGATGCTCTGTGGAAAAGCCATTGGCTCAGCACATTGCTATCTTAACCCCTCCCTCCTCCCGAATCTCTCCTCCAGCCAGCCTCGCTCTCTCAGCCTCCCCATCCCTCCTCCCTCTGCCGGGGCTGAGAGCATAGAGGATAATCAGATTTCACATTTACACTCAACAAAATCATCCCCAGCGTAATCACTCCCTGTCACTGATGTTGCATTATGCTAATGCTCGGAGCAGTTCAGGGGCATTAGGGGCAGTTAAAAATATCCCAGCTGCCTGATGGAAGCGAATGCCACATCAGACACAGATAAAGTTGTAACAGAGTGGATGTTAAGAGACTGAACTGTTGACAGGCAGTTGAATGTCCTGCCAGGGCTGCAACAAAGGATCGGTTCAGTTTTTAAAATGTTACTGTGTGGAAAAACGGCACCAAAAAAACTCCTTTTCAGTTTTGGAAAGTGAATATTGAATGTCCTTAGTTTAAGTTGCATTTATATAAAAGATTAAAGATTAAACCAAATAAACCAATAAAGCTTTCACAACATTTTTACAATAGAGAAGAAAATGCTGCTTAAGTTGAAAATGAATAATTTGCAAACACATGGTTTAAAGTGTAGATGATGTAAAAACATTTAAGTTACAATGAGCCAAAACCTGAATTAGGACAAGTTTATTATAAATATCCTGCACCTTTATAAAGATGCACAACACCAGGATCACATAATATCGTGGTAAACAGCATGTATATAGTTTTTAGCTGGTCCTTCTCAGGTGCTGCTGTTAAGTCAGCAGTAAAACTCAGTGGAGCCGGATAAAACTGGAAATTTGATCCTGTGGAGACTTAACTGTGGCCTCTTTAAAAGACACTGCTCTCCTGTGGCCACATGCTACAGTACAATCTGCAGCCCGAGGTGAACTCTCCTCCAGAAAAATGGGACTTTCTGCTCACTGTGGTGGCATAAAAATCCGATCATATCAGTTTCATGTATAGCTGAAAGTCAGCACAGAAAACCTTTCCACCACCAGGACTCAACCCTCAAGCTTAACAGTGTGAAAGTGAAGATAACAGCTGCACAAATAAACCAGGCTGCTGAAACTTGTAGTTTATCACAGCAGAGTCATTTAAAAAAATGATCATCATCATCTCAACTCTGTGGCATCAACAGAGCAGAAATCATTGACCAGTTCTTGGGACAAGTTGTCTCATAAAAAGATTTATTTTTTTTTTCCAGCCCAAATTTACAAAGGCAAGTTACAGAGTATTGTATAAAAAAGAACCATGGTAATGTACACTTTACACAAACTCCTGAAGGGAAAGAGAACAGAGGAAGAGGGAGAAGAGTTCTGAATTTCTCACACAGAAAGAAAAAAATAATGAAGCCATTGTAAACATCCTTGCAAGCACCAGTACTGGTACTCAGGAGGGGGGTGGGAGGTGTGGGTGGAGGGGGGGAGGAGGTGTGTGTGTGTGTGTCAGGAGGTGGGTTAGGAAAGGACAAACGAGCAAGTGTCTCTGTGTTTTCACAGAAGAATGTTCGACTAGGCACCAATTGAGACAACTGCTGGCCAATAAATATACTCTTCACCATGAAACAAATACAGTCCTGCAAAATACAAGAGCCAAGCACTTTCCAATATGTTGATAGCAAACATTACTTTTCTGGCTTTTCATACACTTTAGAATAAATGATTTTCACTGGGCTTTGTTTACTACTGAGATAACATTACTACTCTCAGAGAGAGAACAAATGCACTTGTCACAACCATTGTCTGATAAAACTATATGTACTGTATGCAGTCTGCTGGTACTAAAACCCACTGACTTTGACAACATCACAGCTGCCTAGATTACCCTTACAGATTAATTACAAGTCACACACCACCACATTCAGCTTATTCGTATCAGCCATTCTTCTTTAAAATGCGCACAAAAGTCAAAATATATACCATCTTGCAAACTTTCATGGGACGAGAAACTGGCAACTTGTTCACTTGGAATGTCCGAGAACGTCAAAATGAAGAGCTGCAGTTTCTTAATCAGGAGAAGTGTCTCGGTGAACAGCTAACTTCCAGCTTCAGAGGGTGTTTAACATGAGATTTTTTTCTTACTGGTGGTGCAGGGACTCCATGAGAAAAAATAAAAACTACAAGAATGGGAACATTTAAAAGTGTTTGTAAAACGACCCCCCCCTCCCCCCCAAAAAAGAAACTAAATGAAATTTAATGACAACATGGTCGATATTCTACTGTCATTACAATGCTTTAGAGGAACATTAAGACTGGTCTCAACCCACAACAGCATGGTTTAACCTTAACAGTGCCTTTATCCTGAATGAACCTCAACAACGCATCCAGCCCAGAACAGAGTGGGCTTTTTTTTTTCTTCTTTTTTTTTCTTTCCACGCCCACAAAGAGAAACCCTCTGAAATCAATGCAAATAGCATATGGGTAGAATTTCACTTACAACCCCTGAGGTATAAGAGAACTGTAATTTAAAGCCAAGATGGGCCTCTGGTAGAACAGGCCCTGCTGACAGAGGTTTTTTGTGTCAATTCAAAGTTAACCAGACTGAATTTACAAAGATGGACCACCTGTCTGAGATCCAGATCCAGGAGAAAGCCTGGAGCGACGTGCTGCTTTTTCAGCTCACTGGGCGACTTTAAGGCTTCCTACTTTCAGTCATGTGTGCATGATCGAGGCCCCATTTCACTCGATTTACCACGTTCACATTGCTCCGTGTTACACTTTAACTGGCTTGCACTTCCTTTTAATTTAGATTCAGCTGTCGCCATCTGACTGGTTCGTATTTGTTTTTGTAATAGCAACAGCTGGGTCATCACATGCACTTACTGCTGATTTAATGTGCCTGTCAGCTGATGTAACTCCACAGGCAACATCAATTAAAAAAAAAAAGGAAAGAAAAGAAGAGGTGTCCACTAATGGACTGATCCAAAGCTAGTCTCTGTTTTAAAGGGGAAAAAAAAACAAAAAAACATGCTAAAAGTCAGAGGGGACCGTATGTTATGGTGAAGCCACATGAGCAATCGAACACAGAGAGAATCAAAGTACTGCCAGAGGACATGAGCTTAAAAATCACACCGATTTATCACATTGTTGTCACTTCATCTGAGTGAGTCTGCAGTTCTGAGACACGGACAGTAATCCGGAGGTGTAGAGCCAGTCTAACTGCACACAGCATGTTGGGATGGATGGAGATGTCAACCAAGCTTGTGATCAAGTAAATCAGAAGGAAAAAAGAAAAAATCCTAAAACAAAAACTTTAGAGGCAAGACAAGCAAAACCTACGCGCCAAAGAAAAAGGACACAGGACGTCCAGGGACTGCAGCAACAGTAATGATCCGAGCACATAATGGTAAATGCTGTGAAGGCTGAAAGCTATTTAACAGTTTTTTAAACAGTTGCATGCTGGGTAAATATAAACATTTATGCACATAAAGGTAAGATAAAAGTCTATATTACAGCAGAAAAATACATGAGTGAAATTTCACATTGTTTACAGGAAACAATCAAAGTGAAAGAAGCACAATCAGAGTGAAACACCAAAAACCCCCACACATGTGGCCGGATGCAACAATGGCGATGCCCCATGAACCCATCGCTTGCTGATGTGGCTTCACTGTTTGAGCTTAAAGACAGACGTGACTGGGAAAAAAAAAAACAGGACCAAACCACCATCAGACACATTCAAAGATGGATAGGATGATATGGAAAGAGGACTTGTGTATTTACTGAGAAAAAGAAAAACATGAATAGTGTTTATTCTCCTTTGAGGTGAGTGCGGTCCCTTCGCAAAACATGACAAAATCATCCCTGAAACAAGACGTGAGGGTTCAAAGAAGGTGGGAAGTGATGATGATGGAAGATGAAAAACTTCAGTCTCAGGCTCTTAAGTCTCTGAAGAAAGCAGCTGTTGCCATATATTCCCTCTCCCCACGAAATATAGCCAAACATTTGTCAAGTTAAGGATATACTGTTGTCTCACAGCGTACAGTGAGCCAGTCTTTAGTTTAGTTTGACTCCTTCCCCCATCAGCCACCCGGCTTCTCCACATCCCCTGCCAATTTCTTTCTGCGTGACCCAACAACAAACAAAAAACAATGCAGTCAGAAAAAAGAAAACAAAAACGACGAAAGCTGTTTTGGCAGTCCAATAGTCTCTTTTTGCATTGTATTTGTTGACAGTGCAAAGACTAGATGATCAGCGGGTCGGTGTTTCCTCTGCAAGATGGGGCAGAGAGATGGCTTTGAACCTGGGTTACTATCAGTCCTGTTACAGTCCACGGATGGAGAATTTGGGATATTTTACGAGGGGAAGAAAAAAAACAAACAACAACAACTGTCTGCCTTGCCTTGGGGCAGAGAAACTAAAAGATAAAGATAGAAACACCATTCAACTGATGTCTAAAAAGGTAACAACCAGGAGATCTTGTTCATATGTGAGCCAGTCACATGAATCTTTGCAGGGTTGAGGTGTGACGGTCGGGTTTCCCTGTAAGAAACACAAAGGAAATACTTATTAACAGAAAACTCAAACAACAACACTTAATTCCTCACATTGGCCCCCTTTTCCTGAGATTATTTGTCAGCTGTGACGTTATATTAATGCTGGAAGAAAACATTTTACTGTTTACATACAACTGGATTTACCACCAAAAAAGCTGCTTTAAAATGCTGCTGTACAGGAATATATATTAATACAGGAATATAAAACATCATAAATTCTGAAACCAAAATGAGACAACCTACTGTATATTATGCCAAGAATGTTCAAACGTCAGAAAGACTTTTACTTTCTTTTTTTTTTACTTCTATAGATTCAATTACTGTTATCAGCTGTAATAATCCGTCAAGTAATGAAACCCACCAACAACTGAGACAGAGCCCTGTCTCAATATAAGGCCCATACGTTTAAAATAGGAATAAAATCACTCTATAAATGTCTGTACAGAGATAAAGGAAAACCAGATGATGCATTGATCCTCACAGCACACAAGTTTCACCTTTATTCTCCTCTTTTCCTGTCAGACGTTAGATTTGATTCTTGCTAGAAGTGTTGTTTAACCACCAATCATTTTCCTGTCTGTTTCAGGGTAATTGTCCCCTTCATTTTATTTTCCGTTCAGTCAGTTTTTATATGCTGTCGTTACCATGTCTGTCCATTTCAGAACATTCCAATGTGTGCTTGTTATTTTTCTTTTTACTGTGATTCTTTGATTGTTTTATTGTTCCTTAACAGCCCAACCAGAGACGCGATTTACAATCCAGCCCCAGCTGGAAGTTTGATAACAATGTAATACATAGGCTGCACCTTTAAGGAGCACTGCTTAAAAATACAGCCCTTTTAAAGAAACTAAACTGAAATAAAGCTCAACTGAAACTATAGTTTAATACTTGTACTGTTGTCCTGTTGTTGTAGTTCATATTTGCTGAAACTTCTACAGAGGCTGGGGTTAGTGAAGCTGTGATGATGCAATGCATAATTCAGAAGGGTGTCACTGATGAAACTGAGGCTGCTTAAATTTGATCTAGAATATGGACAGCTGAAAATAGATGCATTTTCCAGATTAAGTACAATTTAATTGAGCAGCCACTAGATGTCGTTGCAGGCTGTGGTGGTTTTTGTATCTTGGCAGGCTCATTCAATCCCTCTATTATCAACACTGTGATCCACTTGTCCTCAGAGGACCTACTTAGAATGGATGAGCTGAGGGGGTAAAAGCTGCACTGCATATTGTGCTAGACTGCAGCATGATTCGAGGGCTTTGTTTAAACACGATGTGGTGTCTTCACAGGTTGCTGCCTCGGAGTCTACAACATAAATGTAATGAAAGACTACAACAGGGTGCTCTTTGCACTTCCCCTCCAATAAGCCCAGGACAAACAAACACCCTGTTTTATTTTTACAGGACATACATCTGTGCCACAACTCATAACTCACAGCATCTACTATTTTTAGCCAGATGGACAGTGTGTGCTCTGTTAACATTAAACATCTTTCTGCCACCTGCCTTTGTCTGATTTGCAAACACTTAGTATGCTTCTGTTTTGTCTCACTGTCAGTATTTTTGCATACATCTGCTGCAGAAATAGTGAACCCTTTGGTGAGCTGGGAAATGCCCACAAGCGATCATTCCGAATGCGGTTCACTGTTTAGGAGATTTACGGGCCATCAGCTGTAATCTAAAAGTTGAATTACAGTAGGTTAAGTGTTTCGAGCTGTGCACTTGTTACGTGATCTCCTTTAATTGTTTAGTTTGCCAGAGCGGAACATTAAATGAGAAGAGAAATGGGATGACTGAGGACTGACTGACCTGTGGCATAGGACAGGTCATATTGCCCTGAGAGCAGGGGATATCCCAGGTGGTGGTGAGAGGGCATGATGCGCTGGGAGGGCGAGGAGCGCGGTCGGTCCACATCTCTTTCTCTGTCCCTCTCGCGCTCCCTTTCCCGATCTCTGTCTCCAGCAGCTCCTCGTTCCTGCTCCCTTTCCCTATCGTGGGGCGGTTTGTCACCCACTGTGGGGGACTTGCTCTTGTACTGGCTGGCGTGCTGATGCAGGATATCCAGGGCTTTGGAGTCTGTTGCCGTTTTAGTGACAGTAGGGCTAGCGCGAGATTTCTCGCTGCCTTCTTCACCTCCTGGTATTTTACTCCCATATGGAGAAAATGGATAACCTCCAGGTAGATAAGAACCTATAGAAGATGAAGAAGAATTGAGGGTTGAGATGTAGGTTTTTGTCTATTTACCAGTACACACATGCAGACCATACTCTTTGGGTATAAGATATATCAGACCCTCCAGAAATTCTGCCGATAAAGGGCAGAGTGGTGTCAGCCATTTTCTCCAGAATAAGCCATTTTCTACATACAACAGTTCTACCAAGAGTCATCGTTACAAACTTGACTCAAGCTAAATCTGTTTGTGATTGACTTGAACGACCCAAATTTCTTTGAAATTATTCAAAAACTGCCACAACACCAACAAGCCAAAAGATTACAGTTTTTTGTTTTTTTTTAAAAGCTACAGAATAAAATTATATTGAAATCCCTTGAATTGTCCAAGTAAGAGGTCAATAAAAAATCTTTACAGAGTTTTTTCAAAGAGTTGTGACAGCAAACAGTAAAAGACACTATGTTCTTTAAGCGTGTTGCCCATCGTATATGCCATAAAACATAGTATAGGTCAGTAACTTAATGTTAACCAAGCATGTTTGCCAAGGAGAAACCAAGTAATAGTTAATCAAACTCATGGGCCAAAAGAAACCTTATAACTTCATCATTAAAACAAGTTCAAACCTTTTCAAAATGTATGTAGACTGAGTCAGCATCATACCTGGGTAATTCTGCATCATGACTGAAGGCATGCCCCTGTATCCAGGGTGGTTGGGGTCATAACCTTGTCCATAGGGGTAACCATGCATGTAGGGCATGTAGCCTTGGTGCTGTGCTAGTGGTGAAGTGAACTGCATGTGGGGATTAGAACGAGAGTCTTTGCTCATGGCTCGATGGTCCTCTGAAGTGATTCTGGGATCACTCCCGTCTTTGCCATCCTCCTTGGGTCCACTTTCCTTTGGCCTGGGTCTTTCTTCTTTTAACTTACGGTCCCGTTCCCGTTCCCTTTCATCTTTTCTTCTAAGCTGTTGTTGCTGGTGTTCATCCTCAGCTTGGAGCTTCTGGCTCTCAGGGTACTGCCAAGGAAAAAACAGAAATTTGCTCAAATCCAAATCTACATAATGAAACAAGTATTTTACAAGTAGATATTTGAACACTGTTATTCTGAGTACAGATAAGTATTTACCTGTCTGTACCACATGGCCTGCTCCATCCCAGCCTGACCTCTGGACTCCAGTGCTTGCATGGAGTCTTCCTTTCCATGATGACCCCCTTCAGTCAGTTTCATCTTTAGTCCCTCAGCTTGCTGGGACTTAGAATCCTCCACCTTTATGCTTCCTATGGACTTGGAGGAAGGCTCAGGGGGCGAGTCCCTGGATTTGCTTGGAGGCTGCGGCATCTTTCCAAGGTCTGACTGACTTGGGGCTTTGGAGAGACTTGGTGGCATTGGGCTCTTCTGTTTCCATTCCTCCTTCATAGAGGCTTCTCTTTCTTTCATGACTACATCTGACTTCTTTTCAGCAGCACGATGCTGTTCAGCCATTTGTCGCTGCCGCTCCTCGTATTGTTGCCGGTATGCTGGGTTGGTGTTCATCAAGTGGTTATGGTAGGCTTGATCAGGGCTGTATGCATAAGGAGGGACGTAAGCGTACTGGTTGTAGTACAGAGGCTGCATGTACACGTTCGATCGCTGTTGGATGACTGAGGGTTGCTGTTGCTGCTGGCCAGAAGCACTGCTATCTGGTTTACGATCTTCATGAACTTCAACCTTCACTTTTTCCTCACATTGGTCTGGTTCATCTTCCCTTTTGATCTTAACCTGACCTTCAGTCGCTGGTGCACCTGGATTTGGCCCGCCGGGGCTGGGGTTGACATAACTGGGTGAGTAGTACGTCTCATAACCAGGATAGTAGGGGGAATCTTTGCTGGGTGTCTGGTTTGGAAAGAGTGCTTTTTTAACACTTTCCCTGATGGCTTGGTCTTCTGTCCTGACTTTGATACCTTCTAGTTTCCCTTCGCCATCCTCACCAGCATCTGAAATGTCTGAATATGCTGGGCTATTGGTTTTGACCGAAGAGTTGTCAGCACCATTCTGGTTCACCACATGAAGTGGTGTGAGAGGCTGTGGCATCCCACTGCCATCTATCCGACTCGCAACGCCAATGGATGGACTTGGGGCGTTGTCGGAAAAGCTATAAATCTTGTCAGCCTCAGCCTTGATACTGGCCAAGCGACTCTGATGAGGATCTGATGAACCATTGAGGAGGCCATCCCCCTTGTTCCCTTGATCACAAGGTTCAGAGTATGGAAGCTTGCCTTCCTCTGGTTTCCCTCCCTTTCCTGGAGGCTTAGGGCTGTCAGCATCCTTCCCGCCATCTTTTTTCTTTTTGTCTTTCTTCTTCTTGTCTTTGGAGCTACTTGAAGCAGGATCTCCAATGGCAGGAGGTTTGGGCTGTGTGCCTTTCATTTGGGGACTCTTGGGGATTCCTTGTATCATCGGGGTTAGCCCTGGGGAAGAATTTGGGTTCCCAGGAGGAAAAGAATACATCTGTTGGGATGGGGTCGGGCCAGGACCAATGGGACGTGGTGACTTCAAGTTTTTCTGACCCATTTTATCCGCCTTTGCGCCAGTGCTAGCCTTTTTAGACTTATCTGATCCTCTCTTATCATCTAAACCATCGTTACTGGCCTCATCAGTAAGGCATGGCCCATCCTCACAACCATCCATTGGTGTACCTCCTGCTTCTGGATCGGTCTCTGCAATTTTCTTTTTACTTTGCTTTGAACCAAACTTGCCAGGAGATGGGGAAGGACTTTGGGCATCAAAGTTCCTGCCTTTTGGAGTAACTGAACGTGCTGGAGATAAACACCCTTTCTGGGAGATAGACGCTCCATTACAGTTTCCTGGTTCAGGGTGGAGCGTAGAGTCTTCTCCATATTCGCTGTCTCCATCTAAATCCAACTTTATATCATCGTCGTTGTGGGCACGGGCTTGGTGGTATTTTAGACCGTTGATGTGCTTATACTTCTTATTGCAGTTAGGGTGTGGACAGTCAATAAGAACTGGAGAGGGGCAACCGCGATCGAGGGGAGGTGGAAGTGGCTCAGTCTTAACCGAAGGGATAGGGAGACCTGTTGGTCCCACGACTCCACTGTTGGAGTTTGTCCGCATACGCTTGTTGCCTTTGGTGTCCTCTGAGCTGGAATTAGGCTCCATGTCTGACGTTGGTTTTGTCTTTCGTTTTCCAGCTGAAGAGGGACTGGCCTTGATGTCTTCTGTGTTGCTGTTTGGTGGAGTGCGGCGCTCTGATGGTGTTTGACTGCCCCTACGGCCTTTGCTGTTAGACGCAGCACGTGTCTTGTTGTTGGTGGTGCCTTTGTTGTCGGATGAGTTGCTATTCTCGTTGATGGGGGTGTTGCTGTTCGGTCTCATTCGCTTACCACGACCACGGCCATTTCTCATTTCCAGATCACTTGTGGGTGATTCACAAAACCTGCAGTAGTATTGAAAATACATGTACTAGTTAGTCGAGTAACTGTACAAATAGTTAATTTCATTTAATTCTGTGGCTGTGCTTAGCTTTTAAATTATTAACACTTAAGATTTTGATTTATCAAATTAAAATATTTGTGGAAATTGAATAGAACTAATCTAATAAATGCAACATAAGACTCTCCATTTTATTATTTCAAGGCATTGAGTTTCTGTAAATATAATACAGCTATGCTTTTGAAGAACTTTTGCAGTCTGTACCAATTAGGGCTACTTCTGGCACTGCCCTTTCTCAAAGCTGAGGGAGACAGGTTCATATTTTTAGATAACTTATATACATGGGTGATTTGCTGGGATGCCACAATTCAACATTTTCTCATAAGGAATTCAGAAACTAACAGTCAATGACAATAATACTGGCAGGTTATGGCATTTTGATTTCCAACACCTTTACAAACAATAGCAATTATATCAGAGCAGTTCCTGACATCTAGTAGAAAGCCTCGACGAGTAAGCTTGTTGAACAAAGCAACAGGACTTTTGAAGTGAAAGTCATGTAAGCATTATTTTAAATGACAGCCATGAACATTCTTTTCTACTTTCTAATCAAAACATATAGTTACAATTTCGGTTTGGCCTTATCTCTCCACAACAGTAGTGTAATTATCTCTGTACACTGCATTGAAGGTTAGCAGTCTGTGACAAAGTCAGACACAGGGTTTGTATGACTCACAGCTTCCTCTGCAAGTCTCTCCAAACAATTTCAACCCCAGTAGAGGATGTAAATACATCCGTAGTCTGACAGTGGTACAGGAATTTAGACTCATTACAAGTCCAAGTTTATATTCAGTCTGTTGAAAGACTTCTGAATTATTCATGGTGTGTCCATAATGTAGTCATGCTGCAACTGTAAGACAATCTTGGAGCAAATTCAAACCTTGCATACTGGCATCACAGTGATACATTAGTGCAATACAGCATCTCCTTGTTTTCCATTAGCAGTGCTTAAATCTTGATAACCCCCCCCCAACCCCACTGCAATTAACCACACAACTCAAATAGTCATATTTACATTTAGATACAGTGCAGATGTTTTAAATCGAAGCAAGTGCTTGAAAATGTATTTTACCCATCTTGTGTACTTTGCATCCATAAACAAAAACACTTCATGTTTTCACCATGAGACTGATCTTAGAAATCGCTGCCTTTGTGATGGAAAATGTTATCCACTGTTGAGGAAAAAAAGCTCTTAGTCCAATAATTGGATTCTGCAATCTGGCCTGTTAGAGTAGCTTTCTATTTCCACTGCTGCCTCCTGGGACATCAGCTGCTTGCCAATGAATCCTGTTTCTCCAGGCTCAACATAAAGACTAACATGCACTCAGTGGTCCTGTGGCACACTAGCAAGTCAGCGCATTAGGAAGTGTATGCTTGAGCTGATGCTGCTACAGCAGATTCATATCACACAGAATATGAAAAGGTTAAGAGTGTGTGTACAAAGACTTTGGATGCAGGGCATGCATCAGTGATTTTTGGCAATTGTGAACTCTTTTACCTTGACATTTAAAGCTTCCATGTATGTCGGTAAATTTAATATCATGCTAAGCCAGCTTTCTCCATTTGAAATGGACAGAGCTGGGTGATGATTCTTACCTGGGGGGAGCCCAGTCGTGCCTTGTACAGTCCAACAGTGTGCCCACATAGGTCTTGTTTCTCCAGGTAACATTGACCACCAGCATGCCTGAGGGAAACAGAGTTGCTGAGTCAAACATTCATTTTGTATGTGCTACTACAATGAAAATGACACTGAAAAACAGATTCTTTACAGAACAAAAGAAACCTTTTACTGTTGAATACATCTGTGTCTGCATACTGTGAGAAAAACATGCATTGAGGCTGCTGCATCAGTAATGTAATCTTTGCCAAAGGGTTTTTCTATGAAAGACAGCTATTCAAGCCAAAGATGCTTTTTTAATCTTCTTCACACAGTAAAGCCGTAGGGGCAAAACTGACTGATACCTCCTAAATGACTTGGAACGCACTAAGCTGCAGTCAGTATTGTAAAATCTGTATAAGACACTGGCAAAAGGGGAATGCACACACAGGTTACCGGGGAATGACTTAACAGCCTTGCCATTTAAATAAGTCATCTCACGGCACAAAAGATTTCCCTGAAGGAGAATTACTTGGAGGAAAATATTTCTCTGCAACCTTCTATCTCCCTTAGCAGCCCAGAAATTTACTACCTTGGAGGAGGGGTGTATGGATTGACAACTACAGCTTTAAAAAATAAGCAACAAGCTTCAGGGTTCAACCAATTCGACATGAACGGTTCAGTTTGACAGACTGTAAATGAGTGTGCAAGAAAAGCCTCTTGACTTCACTGGTATTGCTGCAATCTGTCACATTTAGGAGCTTCTGTGTTGCCATTTGGCTTATGTGAATTTCGTAGGGCTCGGTGTGAGCTACACAATCTGTCCTGTGTGATACCTGATCTCAGATTTAAAATCTAAAATTGGTTACGGAGGATCACTTCACATTTTATGTATATTTCTCAATTTGGCAACAGCTTGAAGGTCGTCATAAATTATGCAGATATGTACAGACTTAATTAACTAAATTCCTCCACGTCAGACATTTCACTGCAAAGACATACGTTTAATTTGAGTGCAAAATTAAAAAAAAAAAATGGCTGCGGCAAAACGAACTGCTCATTTGAGGCTTGAGAATGATAGTTTGTAGATTTGCACTCGAATCGTCAACCTAACAGCTTCATAGGTTTAGCAAAGACTGTGCACAAAAACATTGTGGATTTATTGCCCACACCATCCCCCTCACTCCCTGGTGGTGACCTCAGCTTGCCACTTCAGCACTGCAGAGAAACTGGAGGCTGCAGTGAGCTAACTTATCTAATGGCACAGGAATGCTGGCTGGCAGCTTCCATCCTCTTGAGCATTTTATTAGCTTAGGAAACCTCTCTAGCTCACCCCATTTTCCCTCTCTCCTTCACCCTCACCTTCATTTCCTTTTTTCAATGGTATAACCATCTCTGGCTCGCAATCTTTTTTTCACTACCACACACACATGCGTCACAGTTAAGCCCTCATTTTTCACTTGCTGCCTCTGGCATAAAACAGGGAGCGTATAAGGCATTTATAAATGTTTACAGGAACCTGCTGACACTTTTCTGAATGTCTCTTCCTTCAATCTAAGGCCACATAACATTAAGTGCTCGGTCAAGGCTAGATTCAACTGCAAATGTCGCTTGTGTGTATGCAAGGTAGTGGAGAGGTCCTCCAGTTTGGATTTCTGTCACATTAAAAGAACCCAGACCTTTTCTAAAACGCCTTCAACAGCCCGCCCCTAAGCTCTCCAAACACTCCAACACAAAATGGCTCTGGCAGCTGGTCGAGGCAGGATGTAAATCAAGGCAGGGCAAATGAATGGCTAGCCTTTCATGATGTGCAGGATACAGCCTTCCCTGTGCTCTCTATCAAGGGAGTTAGAAATTACACCATAAATTGTTAAGTCTTTAATGATTTCAAATTAGACCATTTTTTATGTAGCTGGAATAATGGAGGAGCAGAAATAAGATTTAAACCTCATTTGGAATTACCTGCAGTTTGATGGGTAAATGTATTCCAAGAGTTTTTGTCAGGGCTCATCCATTATATTAAGATACTGATAAATCTTTGGCTTGTCTTGGACTAGATGGAGCTTGACGCTCAGGTTTTCCTCAAGCTAGATCAAGAATGAGGAGTATCTCATAAACCATCTACAAGTCAGTGAAAAGATTTTCCATCGTGACTCAGTTATCAAAGACACTCGCTGTCTTGTTCAGAGAAAATTCCACGCCGTATTGGTCTGTGTGTTCGGGATCACTGCCCTGCTGGAAGCCAACTCCTCTCTACAATCTGACACTGCGTGTGCTTTGTATTGGGTTTTCCAGAGGAATTTCCCAGTACTTCCCTCAACTATAACTCACTAGCTGTAAGTGAAAAGCAGCACACAGTGTCGGGTTTCAAACTCGGCTTCATGAAAACAAAGAGGATGATTGCTGATGAAGAGGTGTGGTGATCAATCTTACTGAGCATTTCCACTCTATATGGGTTGCCAAATGTCTGGCTAGAAATGTTATGTGCTGTCAGGAGTAAGGTGCAGACGCATCCAAGGAAACAACTGTACTCAGATTAGATTGCTAGAAATCTTCGAGCACGTTAACAAGGCAAAATACACAGCACATCCACCTTTGCTGACAAATACGCTGAAGCCTCTGTGCTTGCAGTCATTTCTTTCCCTGAGTGGCTTCCTTCTGGCCATCTTCCCATACTGAAGCCAAGGAACCCTGTAATCCTTGGCTTCTGAGTCACCTCAAATCTCCGCCTCCAGCTCTCTCTCTCTCAATGATAATAACATAGTCCCTTTAACATGATGCGGGACACCTCAAGGACGTTTGGATGCTTCACAGCTTACATTAACTTCACGTTCAATTAAGCCGATTTAAAAAAAAAGTGAGAAAAATTTATGCTTTTTAAAGCCTCATTTTTTTTAATAATGTGTAGTTTATGCAAAGTAAACATGACGGGTTTGGATGTTATATCATATCATAGTCACATCTTGTGTATTAATGAAAAGTAATTTTTCTCTATGCTATTTTGGGCAAAACTATGCACGCCTTTCCTACTTTACTGCACAAACATGCAGATGCATTTTCTTCTTAAATATAAATACAGTTTAGATGACTTTTTGTGACATTAAGCAGCCATTACTGTGTCAACACCAGCTTGATGAAATACATTTAATTAGTTAAAAGAGCATCTGGATGGAAAAAAAGAAATGACGCAATACTTTGAGAAGATAACGGAACATTTTGAGTAGAAACTAAAATCTGTTACATTTTATTTATGTCACACAATGAAACTGGGAGATATTTTGACAATATAAAAAAATTCAAGTGATTAAGTCAAACTACTGGATACTAGAAGCCATTTGGATTTGTTCCATTTAGCTTTCAGCCGCCATCACAGGTGGAAATGTCAAGTCTGTCTAAATATAAAAATCCCTACACAAAGAACAAATATATTCCTCAGACAGGCAGCAAATTACACAGAAATGAATGCTGTCCAGCAAATAAACCAACGTTTCTTTTTTTCTCCTTAAAATGGCAGTCATGGAGACAGGTTTGCTTTCTCGGTTTTTCCCTGAGTAATGGCACCGAGCACGGTGCCATTACTTTACTCCAGTCACTTATTATTTCTCGTCTTCTTTAGTCTGTAACTAAACCTCCAGAGAACAATGTTTGAGTGCTACTTTAATGAGCTCTTGAGCTGGGCAATATGGCAAAGATGGGCAGTTTTTTGGTGGTTGACAGCCAACTTAGAGGCTCATTACTGCCAAATAGTGGACTGGAGTGTCTTATACTTATGGGAATTTAATTGCGATCCGATTCTGAAATCGTTTTATCATCCAGCTATAATAGGAACCAGTAGGATCTGTGATGGCATATGAAAGATGGCAAAAGCTTATTTCATATACTGTAGTATATGAATATAAAGCCCATTAACGGCCACCAACATCCTTTTCTCCAACGTGAATGGTGCAAACAGCCTTCAGTCCTGTGTCAAATTACCTTGGATTAGTTGCTAATGTTAATCAGAACATTCACCTCAGGACGTTAAAGAAAAGACTAGAGATATATTTATGTCACATACTGTTACTGGTTGCTAGGAAAATCTAGCTAGGAAACCTCCTCCACTGTCACAAGCCCAATGGATTATAATGGAGTGCATAACATGCAAACTTCAAAGGCATATGGATATTTCTTCTTCAAAGATAGAGTCCAGTCATGTTGTATTTGAATTTCCCCTTTTGGTTGACTGTAACAAAATGCTATGAATAAAAGAGAATGAAAAGGTCCTCCATCAAGGATTGCTTGAATATGTTCAATACCGTATGCAAAAAAAAAAAAAAGAAAAAAAAATTATCAGAAATTTGTTGCAGTTTTTTTTTTAAAAAGAAACAAACATTGGTACATTTTATATAACGTCACGTTTAAATCCTTTCTCATTTCCAGTTATTTTCCAGTAGTAGCATGTGCTTGTATTCAGAAAGTATTACTTCTTCACAAGAAACAAGCCTGTAAATGATACCATCAAAGGATAGAATTGAACTGGAAAGTTTCTGATAAGCATAATTTTTATAGATAATGAGATTAGTTTATGTAAAATGAATCACTGATCCATGTGAGACATTACATTTAGTAAATGCTTATTTCTGGAAAGAACAAGTACATTGTGCTCACTCTCGTCACCTTGAGTGCAGCACCTTCAATGAATATTAGCACTTGCATCTGGATGTTATGTTACCATCAATAGCGGATAAATGACACAGCTTCCGCAGAATCATCTGAGGTGGGACTGAATGCTGATTAAACCATGTCTCATCTCAAAAGCTAGATGTTAAAAGGCTGTTGGTGGGTTTTTTGGTCAGTGTAAAAAGGCTTGAATGTACCCTTTCCCACTACAACTGAAGACAAAAACCAGATGTAAGTGGATTTTTATCCAGTGTAAAAGGAGCTCAGGATAACATTCCATGTATAATGATTTGTTTAGACAAAGGAAGTTACAGATGAGTGTTTGTGTCAGTCATGGTTCCTCTCTACACTCAATGGATTTATGTCAGGAGAAGAAACAGACTGAAGTTCAAAGATCAAAAAATAAAACTTGTTCTGTGGAGCAGCAGTTCACTTGGGATTTGTTTGCTAGGGGAGGGTTGCAGTCGGGTGAGAGTAAAGGGTCAGAGTGATTTGAAGTAAACCTGGCTCTCTGGGCTCAGCCCTCCCCCCTTCTCCCTTTGTCAGACTTAATAGGGTCACTCAGGACGGCTGAGTGAAGCTCACATTCATGAAAGGTATTGGCCTGTAATTTTAACACTCATTTCCTTTAGTTCCTGTTGACCAACAAATGCCGGCCCTACTTAGACTCTGAACTCACTTACATGAGATTACTTTTACAAGAGGATAATGAAAGGGGAAAAATGAAGTCAGGAGTAGCATGTTTGCTGCATGGGTGACTGCCATGTCCTGCCCTAAGCTTCCCCTCCTCCCCACTTAACACATTTCATCAGGTTGCAGAGGGACCAAAATATCAGGTCCTCTGCTGCTGGTGAAATCCACGAGGGCCACGAGTTCACTGGCTGACCTCTGCTCTGCTCCAACTCAACAGGAATCCAAAGGGGTTCATGGCATTTTCACTGGCTGACCTTGTCAAAATGCCTCTGTTATCTTTTAAAATGGGAGCTCGCTTCTCTGTAATCATTGGGTGTGACACTGTGACTTGCAAAATATCACATTGAAAGGTTCCCATTTGTCTTTTTATGTGAGAAAGATTTAGACGAGGCAAGAAAAACGCACTCACTTGTGTGAACAATTACTAGCGCTTGCAATTATCACCTTTCGTACACTGTCAAATACTAATGTAATTATTGAAAGACCCTCTAAAAACAGCTCTTTTTGGTTCCTTTTCCCAGTTTTCTCTGCTACAAAAGCAACTCTCATTAAGGATGCATGTAGACAAGAAAGTGAGAACAATGAGAGAAAATAGTGTCGGTATTCATTACAGAAGATAAAAGATAGCTGGGTGCTGCCGAGAGCAATAACTGTAACCTTGACAAATGAAGCGTTTGAGCACTTAAGGGGTGAGCACGTTTCCATTTTAACTGTTATTCTGAACTTGTGGTGCATAAAACAAGTCGAGCTTGTCCGGCTATGTCAGTGTCAAAATACAAAGTCCTCAGACTGACCTTTATTCTAAATGTTGGGAAGACAGCAATTTAGCAAACTGCATGAGTCACAGCAGCACTGGATGTGGAGGTTATACAGAGTGATGTATTACTGGCAGCGTTTTTAAAAAGCCCCGAGGGATGCAGTGCTCCAGTTTGAAAACTCCTGTGTCGAGTTGTGTTTGGTCTCATGTGATTATTTTACCTGGACGAACGAGGGGCCACAAAAACATCTTATATAATAGCATAGTGCATATTTTATGGTATGAAATTCCCTCATCAGCAACTGGGTTTTGATTCATTTGAATCCTACTCGTTGCTTTAATTTGATATTTGTTTCTCAATGTTTGGCTTCCAGCAGAGGATGCTAGCTGTCAGCTCCTACTCATAAGCAGAGGTAAAACATGGCTGCCCTGTCCTGTTCAAATAGCCAACTTTTTTATTTTTACAAGTGAGGAACACTTCCATATTTGAGGCCTGACAGTGCGTTAACTTAAAAATGGCTCTTTTTTTGGAATAAGGACTTAAAAATGTAATTTTATTAGAAGCAGCTTTTAGCGGTTATGCTGCAAGCAAGTGGAATAAACTGCAAGCAGAGATAAATCTTTCACCAAATATAGACACTTAAATCCAGGTTAAAAACATTTAGTTTTCTCATGCACCTATGCATGAAATCTGCATGTTATATTTTAACTCATCTTGCTTTGAATCAAAATTCTATTGTGATCTTTGCTATTTGTTCATGCCTTTTACTGATTTTTAAAGCTTTCTTTGCATCTGTATGTTTTATGAAAAGCACTTTGAATCGTCTTGTACAGGAAACGTGCAATACAAATAAACTTGCCTTGCCTAGAAAATGATGACATTTTTTCCTGTTATTTGATTTTTTCTTGTAAATATCAGATGTGATAATTGAAGTTATTTATTTATTTTAATTTATTTCAAATCCAATTTAAATCCAAGATTTTTTCTTTAAAAGGTCCGACCTTGTGATTCTCATTTTCCTTCTTAATAAAAAATAAATGTATTTCTCTGAACATAATCTGATCAAAATCCCAGCTAAAAGCTGGACGATTATGGTCACCAGTTCAGGGATTGCTGGATTGTTTTTAATAATAACATCAAGAAGCCAAAATCTGAAGTTTTTATCTGCAACACTCAGACAACCTCTTTTATGATCACATACCCACAAGAACACATAATAAAACATAACTTTTATAAAGCCAACCAGCTGATCAAGGTACAGCATGTCAGAACAGATTTAATTTTCAACCAGAAAGTGGTACGTTCCGCTATATCACCGCTTAAATGTAGGAACAAGGTGATTAGAGGTGTGAATTAACAACAGGACACACTCTCACTTTCACTGTTGACAGGAAGGTCAAAAGAATAACACAGTCTTGCTGGAACACAATAGTTTGACTGAAAAGCTGCAATTTTGTCAGATCAATGACCATGAAAATACCACTGATCAATCCTAACAAAGTGCAACCCTAAAGCACTGGATTTCATTCAAAGACCACAACAAGGACATAGAAATGATGATTGTATTAGAGAAAAAAAAAAATGAGTAAACAACACAGACCTTTGTCTAAGAGGAGAAAATGACATGTTACAGACTAGTGCAACTTGGACTTGGGTATGGTTGATGGCGTGTTCAAGCGAACCACATCTGAAAAGTTCAGCCTGCATTCTGGCTTTTTTCTTCTTCTTCTTCTTCTTTTTTTTTTAAGAAAAAAGGGGTAAAAGTGTTAAGTCACCCTCACTTTGACAAGAAATAACAGCCTGTGAGAAGGTCAATTCTCTCATACCACTGAGGCAAAGGAAGGGAGCATTAGTATGCTTTCCACACCATCCAGCATTATCAGCCGCATGCAGCAGTTTCTTCCTCCACAGAAATCTGTTCATGCTTACCATTACAGAGGAAGTATATGAAAAAAAACCCAACTGTAGTCTGTCATTTTAGTTATGGCCAAAAAATAAATATTTGACATTTCTACCAACTTTACAGGCACTTATTCCTGTTAATAATTTGCACTGAGACGGGAAGCAGTTTCCTTAAATGTCATGTGGGTAAATCTACAATCTCTTGTTAAAACAACCCCTCTAGTGTTTCTCCTTAAAGGAGATGGTGCTGAGATTAAGGGACGGGTCTGCCAAAGGCCCATTAGTCAAGCTCTCTTTGACGTGTATATAAAAAACATGATATCTTGTGACAACTGCTGGCAAAGTCTACAATTCCTCCAGGCATATGATTTATATTTCAAGATTGTTTAAGTGCTTGCAAAAAAAATGGAGTTGTCACCCAGTAAGAATGGGAACCAATGTCTCTTTTATGAGATTTCGGTTCATTCAGGCGCCATCTTGCCAACACCACACTGGGACTGAATGTGTGACTAACAAATCAAGCTTTCTCCCTCAGGAACAATGATCCCTCATTATCTGAACATCCTAGATTGTCATTACAGCTGCATTTAGGAAAACAACATGGGAGTTGACGACCTGGCACGTTGTGAAGAAAAATGGTAAAGTAACTGGAAACGAAAATCTACGACTGGAGGAGAAGAAAAAAAAAAGTGGCATTACTTTTGCTCTGTTCTTGAGCATCTGTCCAGAAACTGGTGTCCTGTGATTGATTTTTCACTGCGTCTTCTCCTCGCTCATTGGCCTGACCGACAGCTACAGGCCTCCTGACAACGCTCGCTCTAATTTCAAGGACAGTTTCTACAGCAAGTTCACAGAGAGCAGCCACCGCTCGCCTCTGTGAAAACATTTCAATGAGGCCACTGACAGGTGGTCTTCAAAGGAGCAAGGAAGCATAGCTTGCAAAGTGAGTTACAGAGCCAAGTACTCCTTTCATACAGTATTCCCCTTCTCAACTCCCTGACAGGGTTGAAGAAATAGAGAGAGAGGGGGGAGAAAAAAAGAAAAAAAAGAAAACTCAAATGTTTGTACAGGAATATCCGTTTCACACTGACCTCTCTTCTAGGCAGATGCCAAACAGCTTTTAACTCGTATCCTAAAGCTCATACTTGCAATGCTGCAGTGATGTGTGTTGCATAAATAATCCACGAGACAAACATTTATCAAAAACAGCCTGTATTATTTATCTATTAGAGAGCTTAAGAAGCAGTGGGACCTGCTTGGGGAATAGCCTGCTGTGAACTGGAGGGTGTGAGTGTGTGTTGTGTGTGTCACTGGCATGGAGCTGCAGTGTTTGGCTAAAGGGGCCCCCTCTGTGTTCCCTCTGCCCTGGAGCAGGAGCCAAGGCGTTCTGGGCTGCGTTTCAAGAGTAATAAACTTCTCCTGCATTTCAGAGATGGCATTTGGAGGTATCAGCATGCTAAGCCTGGGAGGGGTTGGCCCATCGCTCTGCCGACACGACCCTGGGAGCTGCCACTGCCTCGTCTGTGCTGAGGGGATTTGTGTCAGTGCCGGGCCTTAAAATACCAAAGATCTAACCCCCACCTCCTCCTCCTGTCTATGCTTCACTTACCCCCTGACTGACAGTGTGACACTTTTTTTCTCCTACACAGGTCTAAATGCATCATATAATACATTTTTAAAAAGATATGTGGGTTGTTTTGTTCATTCAGTGAGTCCATGATTCATGTAAGCTTCTATTTAAATCTTGTCGTTATCCAGATTTGGCAACATCTGTGCTCCAAGCTCAAATTGCTCGGGATGAAATATTTATTTATCCTCATCAGCCAAGATTCTTGTCAGCTCTGACCAAAAGGTGCAGCAGCTTCTGTGATCGCTTTTCGTTATGTGTTGCTTGCTTCCTCCTCATCTGTTTCCCTCACTGGCACTCAGCGAGTCGGGTGAGGCGCAGACAATTACTGGGAGCCTGTTGTTCATTTACTCCCACAAAGCCAAAAGGCGGAGGTGATGAAGCAGCTGTTGGATGGCATGCTAAATGATACGCACACACATAGTGCTTAAACGCCTAAACAGCACTGTATGAGACATGTCATGAAGAGAGGTGGGGGACTGCTTAACTTCAGTGCTAATCAGGGTGCCTCTGCGATGTCTTTGGGGCCTCAGTTTGTTGTGCTTCCCTGGTCGCCTGAGTGGATTTACTCGAGTTGGTTCTCATTTGTTCAGTTGCCACTCAGTGCGAGATTTCTGCATTTATAAACCTCTTAGGGAAAAGCAGCTGAGTAGCAGTGTTGTGTTGTGTGACGCAAACAAGATCTCTTAAATAAAAAAAAACTAAACAGCCAGTGGGTTTTTAGGACTTCGTACCATTAAAATGATGCAAAAAGAATACAGTGCACATCTTTGTGCTGTTACATGTAGTGTGAAAAATAAAATACAATGGAAGGTATTGAGAATGGGCTTACTGTGAAAACCAGTCCAGATGCACTCTTGTCTCTCAACACTGGTTTTACTGTTTATGTCACACCTAAAACTGAAATTACATACCTCATAAAAATTCTGAAATGACATGACACACTTGCTCTTATTAAAAAAAAAGCACAGCTAAATCTAGTTTTGTATGAGCTGCTGCTCCACAAATGAACATCATGCGTCATTTTCACAACTGCAGTGTTTAAACATTTTGCTTCAATGTTGTTTTGTTAAGCTTAAACTGTATACTTTTAAAAAGAAATCGTGCATCTCTATTGCTTGGCTTGGAGTTAATAACCTGAGCTGTACAGTGTCATTTGAAGGTGTCGACGCATCAGTGTAATCAAGTAAAAGTCACAAAGATCTGCATTTTAATGTATTATTAAAAATTACTTGGAATTTTTTAACCATTATCCAATTCATGCAGTCTTGGTAGTTTTATTGTAGACAAGTTAAAGGTTGACAGACAGGTTTATCTGTGGCCGATGCTGATCTTTGGAATCTGTGCTGCTGATTGCTAATATATGATATGCCATTTAAGAAACATGCATGTTTTGCAACACAAACAATGCTCCATTGACGAGAGCAGCTATGCAGTCTTGTATGTTAGCAACAAGCAACTCATGCTTCAGCTTAAGGTAACCAGTTTATGTAAACACACAATGATCTGTAACATCGTAATTTTAACTGACAAGTAAAAAGCATCACTTTTTTTTCCTCTTTGTTTCCACAGAAACAACAATGCCCTGCCCACTGATTTGCCTGTATATATACATCAGCTTGGTTTGCTCAGACACTGGCCGACACCTTTTTTAAAAAAAAATTCTGTTGATACTGATAAATTGGTTCTTGTGATGCTCCCTTTACCTGGTCGACTTTGTAATGAACTTAGCTTTCTTTTTCAAATGAGCTTCATATAGAACTTTTGTTTTTTGCTGCTGTGATCTTTGACTTCTTATTAGTACTCTGTTTAGCGCTACACGTTATCCCAGAGCCTGGCGTTAGTGAAGCCTACTTCAGATGCTATTTCATGGCGCTTGGCAAACATCCCCATGTTATCACCACCTTATGGTAAAAGTAAAAAATTACTAGTATGTGCTAGTTAAAACAAGATCCAGATAAAGACAGCAGCCACATAAACTATAGTTTATGTTTTTTGTACAATTTTATGGAAATTTGAAAATGAATGTCCATCTCTACACAAAACCCTTTAGAAGTAGCTCCAAAGAAAACCACATGCCCAGGTTCTATAGAAATGGAAAATAAAGTCTTTGGGATTCAGTTAGAAAAAACTAATAATTTTTCTTTCATATTCACTAGAATTTGCAATGTTTATTCTTTAGAAATAGAACAGCCAACTCCTAAATTAAACACCTACACTGTGTTCTTTCTGACAATGTCTTCATGCGATATTTCAAAGCAAGTACAAAAACATTGAAGTAAACAACTTATGTCTGCCTGACAAGTTTTCTGAGATAAAAAAAAATCCAAAACAGAGCAACCTTCAAAGTGACAGCAGTTGTAATCTTACCCTACTGGTCTCTAAAGCTCTGACAGCCATAACAACCTGTGTGCTACACCTGCAGAGTGCCCCCCACTTACTCCTCTTGCAAACAACCCCACCTTTTTCTGTCCACCTCTTCACTTTTAAAACCACTCTAAAGCTCCCACCATTCTCCTCCCTACTGAGCCAGACAGAGCAGAATCAGAGGAAAACACAGCTCCACCAGACCAAACCACTACCTCTTTCAGCCAAAATACAAGCTTTGAGAGAATGTGTGCAGGCAAAGGACAGCCTTGGTTGGGGAAAAGGGGGGCAGGGTAAGAGGGAGGCTCAATCACTCTGTGGGAGGCAGAGAATGAGGGAGCTCAACATAGTACTGGTGTTGGCTCTCAGCCATGTTTGTGTCGCTAACAGAAGTGGCCTTGTCTACCACAACCCAGCCCTCCACCCCCTGCCTCTACTCCTCACCATGCACTCACTCTCTCCCAGTTTGCCTGGAAACAGAGTCAAGGGGTGACTGGCTGGATGCTTGGTAACAGAAAAGAGCTGCAATACAGAGAAGAACAGGAGGAATCAGACAGCTCAGAGCTGGAGCAAAAATCAACATAAGGAATGCGGGGGGGGGGGGGGGG
>JAOXYM010000001.1:8195905-8212108 GCA_028567055.1 Leptatherina wallacei
GGAACGCATAAGCACACATAAATAATACAGAGGAAACTAAGCTGTGATGAAATCAGTCACCCGCAACCTACAATCTCTTTGGAGCTATAACGAGCAAGACAGGATCTAAGCAATCTTAACCGTTAACATTTGACAAAGAAGCCATTTGCTGTGTGACTTTACATGAACATAAAGAGACATTTTTATATAACAGATTAGCTCAGAATAAAGCAAGTGGTTAAACATTCATATTTTCTGTTCAAACCAGCTTTAAACATGAGTCCACATTTCTGACAGTTGTCAGCTCATTTTTAATGGTTCAACGCAAACCCTATGTTGTGTTGGATAATAAAGTCATTAATAATGTCTGTCAAACTAATGGTTTTATAGAGAGTAAACTTCTGTCTCTCAGCTCTGAACAGTTGTGAATTACGGCCCAGCTGTTAGAAAAACACGCAATGCCTTCACATTTATGTAAATTTTAGCAGTGATAAAAATTTGATGGTGTTTCAAAGTGACATATTATAGCCGTAAGCAGAAAATCTGAGCTACTACTTTATAAATGCCTTTGATTACAGTGAAGGCATAAAAAAAAAGAAAAGAGCTACAAAAGGTTTGACAAAGAGCAATCTCTTATTAGAGCATGGAGCTTTACCTGTAGAGACTTGCTGATGAAAGGACAGCATGCATTAGTCAGGAGACGGCTCCTACGGCTACCAGCTACATGATGGGAAGTAAAAGTGATATAAAAAGACAGAAGGCACAAGGGACTGCAGGGCAGAGAACTGAGCCAAGATAAGTGGAGCTTACCAATTTGCTCACTTATGAAGCAGTGGCCTAATTTGCACAGTAAAGACACAAAGAGGAAGAACTCCTTTCATTTCATATGATATCAAGCATCTGGCATAACTGGGGTTTTGTTTACAATATTTCTAAGTGCTTAAATTTTCTTTTTGTGGATAGCAAAACTGGTGCAGTCACATTTCTATAATTGCACGTCCACAACACAAGTACCAAAAGAAAAACAGTTGGTTTTTTTCCCCCCATGTCAATGTTTTTGTCATATGCTTCCATATTCTCAAGCACGTTTAGCGTCTTAGCGTTATTGTCAAAGCATTGAACAGATAGAGATGCCATTCATTTACATGTGTTTCATCATGAACCGAAATACTGAGCTTATTCAGGTTCCAATCCAATGAGGTCACTACATTAATCCAGGGGTTACAACATATGTGATAAAGTAAAGTACCAGCCAAAGGTTTGGACACACTTTCCCATTAAATCCAATGGGAAAGTGTGTGAAAAACCTTTTAGTGGTAGTGTATTTTAAAAACGGTTTGATAATCTTGTATGGTTTTGCCTTCTGGATGTACAGCAATATTCCTGAGAAACAAATATGTCTGTGTGTGGCAAATTTCATGGTAACTCCTTTAATAATTAAGATATTTAATGTTAAACAAGATTTCTCAATATGGTGCAGAAAGAACAGGCAGAGGATCGCAAAAATCAGTTGGATCCATCTTCTGGGAAGACAATAACATGCATGTGTCCAATGAGTACTGAGATACTCCAGGGCTTCTTTAAACTTTAACACAAACATGGCTTAAGATTTGTTTGAACCCTGAAGCATGCATCATCTACAACACAAGACAAATTCTTTCTGCAACAACTACAGTGACACACTATTGCACTGTCAAAAACAGAAAGAAAAAGCAGTTTTACCATAATATCACAGCTCACCGGTTTATTGAACATCTGCACAACTAAAGGGGATAAGTCGATTAACTGCACTATGTTCGATGTAGTCTGAACTAATCCATCCACCTTTCATCATCATGCTCAGAACACCAACCTCAGCTCACAAGCAGATGGAGAAAACTACATTTTCATTACAGCAGAAGGCAATTCCAATAACAAGCAAGAACGGTGAATTCCTTTTTAAAAATGTTGGCACTTCTCAGCCATTTGGCAGGCAGGCTGGATCCCAGTTTGGTTCAATGGTTAACATACAGCAGGTGGAGTGGTACACTTTTCCTCTCGTCTTGGTTCAGCTTGACCTTGTCAACCTAATTCCTTCCTCTCTTCTCTGGCCTCAGCTAGCAGCTTTGACACTAGGCCTGGTATTGTTTGCTAGCTGACAGGGTGGGGGTTGGGTGGAAAGTGTGCTGAGGCGGGCTGTTTGCCATCATGAGCAGTGAAAGCTCCCCATACAGAGGCGAAGCAATCTGGATATCTCTTTATGGTCACTTCAGACGGAACATATTGAGCGCTTATATGAAGGACAGCCTGAGCACAGTTTATCTGCTACTAATGCAACAAAAACATAAACAAAAATAATCTCTTTCACTCATATAAAAGGACTGTTTAATCTTAGCCAGTGGTTCATGACTGCAAAGTCTTCAATGCATAACAAAACTTCAAGGCACTAAAAGTAGCTTTTTTTGGATGTAAAAGTGATAAAAACTCATTCAGACAAATTTGTGGGCAATACAAATAAAAATGACTTGGGTTCTGGCAAGGAAAGCTTCAACTAATAATTTAGTTGTTGACTTGGCCTGTTATTTTGGTTTCGTCTATAAAATATCACAAAAATGACAAACTCTCCTTTATTACCTGAAATCCATTAGTCAACCAATTGATGCAGCTGTACTTACAAGATTATTTCCGCTTTAACCGTGTAAATATGTTGGAAGAATCCAACTTTATCAGTTATCCATTTCGACTTAATCCTGTCTACATGTTGATTCGGGCTTCTATCCCCTTCTCACATTCCTCATCCTCTGGCTCTCACTAGAGGTCAGTTGACAGCAACAGTATCTATTACAACAATAAGCCACATTCTTGTCAAGGTCACCCACTTGCGTCCAACAGGGAGGGAAGCTGTGCTGGGAGCAGAAATCCAGATAAGCTAAGCCGAGCCCGCCAGGATTTCTCTCTCGCCAGCCTTCTCCATAGTCATAAATCTTATCTCACACTAAAGGGAAACCTGACAACAAACTGAGAAGTTGCCATCAACAGCTCAGCCACCTACATTCCCACCCAAATACCAATGATTCAGACTTACACATCTAAAGGATGTGGCCAAATGCAGCGTAGAAAAACCTCCCACTCTGAGTGGTTAACCTATTTCATGATGCACTCTGCTGTTGACAGCTGGGACCAAAAATCCAGTTTCACATACCTATCTTCCTGCATTTTGAAGTTGCCCAAAGAAGTTTAAATTAGGTTGGACAACAACAGATGCTCTTGGACGTACAATCCAGAAACCTTATCAGCAGAGTAACAGAAGATATTTTTCGAGTCCCACACAACATACAAGGAAAACAAGTTGTTATTCAGGCTGTTAGATTTCCCCAGAGCCCTCAACCTCAAACTATTTATAGATGTTCTGTTAGTCTGTTTCCCTTGTGTTAACACTCTGCTGTGGGTGGTGCCTTCTCCAAACATTAGAAAGACAATCCTGGGCCACACATCAATGAACATATTTTTCTTAAAAGAGATTTATGGCAAATTACTCTCTATTGTTTTTTTTTTTTACTTGCACTGACACATAAACGGATAACAATGAATATTATGCTCAGCTCAACAGAGGCGGCTCATTTTTTGAGGAAGTTTCTCAGACTGTGGAAACCAACTATACTAAATGTTGCAATATATTAAACTGTTATTAATCAAATGCTATTGACATGCTAAATATAGCTCACAACCATCATTAGATAACCTTTCGGAACCCCTGGATTCAGTGGAGGCTTAAGTTGCTTGGATAGAGAAGTGGATGATAAATGAGCAGAGGCTAAGGCCGTGGCTGTAGGGGTAGAGATATATGTCTGTACATATGGAGGAGTGTACTGGGCTTTGTTCTACAAATGGCCCTTGAGCTGCACTCGCGGCTCTGTCCCTCAAGCTGCTTCTTTAACCAGGGCTTGCTACTCTGATTGACCTCTACTGCCAGCAGTCTCATTGAACCATGTCTATCTTAATGGCCGGTGATGTGCACTATTACTGAGTGCCAGTACTTTCTGCACTACAGCCTCAAAAAACCCTATAGGCTTTTACACCTTGATGCACCTTGGGGCGATGACTACTGCAGCTCATACCACATGGCATTTCAACACTCTTACTGGTGAGGGGTAAAAGCACTTGAAAACACAGGTCAATATGAAGGCAAGTTACTCCACAGTTTATTTTCATATGTCACATGACACGTTCATAGGAGGTGGCATTAAACAGATTTACATACATACTGATGACTTCTTATTAATCCACTCCTGTCAATCTAAGAGTAAAGCAAATACAGAGATTTGTATGAAAACATGTTATATGTAATATAACGTGACTGTTGCTTAAAACGTGTAAAAAAGGCCAAGAACTGGTCCGATTGCAGAGTTGGACTGTTACAGTATTAAACTGATTTTCTGTTAAATATGAATAATATATCTGTCCATGATATGAAAAGCTGGACATTTATTCCTACTTTACTGGAACTTCAAAAGTAGAAGAGCAGTTTGATATCATTTTCCAAATAATTAGTTTATGACCAAAAGTATTGGTAATGATTGAATGATTTAGTTGGATGATGACTAAATCGGCTAATACCGATGATTCAGTGTCACTTCAAATGAACTACTGCTTTGTACCCGAGTCAGTTTCAATTCAACTCCTCCCCCTCCAAATGATTAAATATGACCCATGAATGTAGTGAAGGGCAGTTCTTACTTTCCAATGTGGTTAAATGTGCTGAATGTAAGCAATTAGTTGATTCCTGCCTTAAAATGCTGCTGGCAGCTTCCATCAGTGCAACTCTTCAAACCTATTGTTTTGATTTGGAAAAATCAAGTTTGCCAAGTAATGTTTGGCCCCAATGAGAGCGGTACGCAACACGCATGGTGTACCTTTCTTTGCTAAATCTTTAACTTATAAACCGCTTCAATGTTTCAGGCCAGTGAGTTGACATTTTCTTTTAAACCGAGATCACATCTTATTGTCATCAGAAATTTGGTATTCTCTTATTTTATACTATTTTATTCTTTATTCATTTTATTCTTTATTCATTTATTTCTTTTACTGCATTTACACTTACTACAGCAATGACCAAGGGCAAACTGCAATTGTGTTGTATATTTGTTGTGTAATTATAACAAAAATGCTTTCATTGTGATTGTAGTGCGAAAGAAGGATCTGAATAATCTTTTGTTTGGCTGAAGCCAGACCCCATGCATGTACACATACAGCTTTGACCCAACCCAGAGGTGACAATAAGGTTGTGTTAGTTTTCCAGTCTCACTCATGAAAGAAAAAAATACACACAAATAAACACTTTGTCTTGCTCCCACTAAGTGTTACATAAGATATAAATGACCATTTCTTTTAAGTTGTACTAGTACAGCAATTTGTTAAATTGAGTCAAACTGCTCCCCAAATAATCTAAAGCCCTGGATGAAACATTTGGAAGTCACTAACTGGAAATAAATTATCATCTTGGTCATATGATAAACAAAAATGAATAATTTCTCAGCATTTTTTTCCAAGCACACTGTGATTCTTCTTTTATGTCTCGTTTAATTGACCATGTTTTGGTCTTGAGTGGAAACAGCTGACAGCACATTCACAAAAAAACCTTCTAATCTCCTCATCTATAATCTTCTTCCAACTTTTTTTCAAAATGGGTAGCTTCTCAGCAAAATTATACAACCCCCCCCAAGTTGCCATCTCCATCAACCAACTCTTTTCTGGACAAAAAACCCAAAACAGGCTGGAGATAAAATCTACTTTAGCAAATATCAAATCAAAATAAAAGCCGCTGGAAAAGGTTTAAAAGTACTCAGTAGATGCACTTTGGCATAACCACATAAGCAGGTTGAGACCCTCAGATGTTTTTAAGACATTTACACAATGTGGCGGCTTGTCAGCACAACACAGTAAAGCCTTGAAACTAAACCCGCTGCTGGGGAAATCTCTAACAAATAATACCGCTCTCCTCTAGATCATTGAAAGCACTAATAAAGTCAGACTGTGGTGATGTCGAGGGAGCAGGAGTAAGGTGAAACCCACTATATCACACCAAATCTCCCCTCTTGGCCAGGCGCTTAGCAGAGGTCTGCTGCTCTCAGCCATCAGAGTTTGATGACCTTGTTAGTTTGAGTGCCTAATCTGCTAATGCCCTGATAAAAATAAACAGTCAGTGCAGTCATTGTAGTCCCCCCCTCCTCCTCCTCCCTGTCTGCAGCTGCTATCCATAAACACAGATGATACCTCCATCTTTATTTATCCTGAGGACTTACTGTCAAACTGACAGTCTGAAGAGCCAGAGAGGGCTTGGCTTTATTTACTGCTGCTTCAAAGATCCATAAATGCCTTTTAACACAGTATGTCTTGAGTATTGCAGTTATCTTGCCTATGTAGTATACTTTGTGATGCAATTATGAATGAGTTTGTATTTTCAATTATATTTAAATTAGCATAATACCAGTTAGCAACAGGACACCATGCTAAAAATCCATTTTTCCTGTTATACAGAGCTTTTACTAGTTTTTAAAAGAACATTTTTAAGTACTTTGGTACATCTTTGGTGCTTAATTATTCATGCTGACACTACATTTAAGAGTCTGGAATTAATAATTAATCTCAAAGTATATTTTCTAAATCCTAAAAAAAACCCTGATTATAAAAGTTACTGATGCTTTTTCAGTGCTTATTAGTGAATTTCCATAAAGAAAAATGAAGTCATTCTGCTAAAAACTACACATCTAATGCTTTTAGTAGCATACAAACATGGCCCCAAAAAGCAAAGAGTTTTGGAGCGTTGACATTACTGAAACAAAGCCTGTGAATCCACATAAATTTTCCTATTATAATAAACACTCCAATATTCACAGATGAACAAATTCCCAACACCTCTGCAGAAATAAACTCAGCTAAATAATTAACAATAAAAATACAATTATTGTGATGTATATTTTACATGAATGGATCTAGCTGAAAAATGTCTCATTCTTTAAGGGATACATGCACCAAATGGATGTGATTAAATATAATTTCGTTTTCCAGATGGACAGAGAAGCCTCTCTTACAAAACATAATTGAATGTGCGAGCTCAGCTTATTGTCAAGGACAAAACAACTCCCCAGCCTCCACTACAAACAGCAACTCATTTCCATATTAACTTTACCTTTATTGATCCCCTCGTGCATCCTCTCTTTCTGCTACTACACCAGCACACTGAATTTCTTTTGGGACATTTAGAAAGAATAAATATAGAGGATCACTTAGCGCTACGGACCTTAAAAAAGGAAGAAAAAAAAAGGGGAACATTTATGTTATTTTTCAATCTATGGCTTGAAAGTACAGCACCTTCTCAGCGGCTATAATTCAGGAAGACTACCATCCAGTTAGAGGGAGATCATATGAATTCTTGGCACGCCCAATCAACAACCTCTCACCACAACAGCACATCAATGCAGAGTGGCGTGAGATGAAAGGAATAACACAGCTGAATGTCTCTATTCGGTTTATTTATACTATCAAACAACTAAAACAACTCTACACTTACAACATCCAGATCACCAGGTTATTAACATATGATTAAAATGCAAAAGCAGCCCATGTTAAAGCAAGTTTTGTAATCAAATTGGCTGTAATTAGTTTACTGCAATTCAGCAAATGAGACTGAAAATGTGACCGTAAAAGAGGTCCCACATTCCGCTGATAAGCCTGCACATAATTATCACGTAAATCTACAGTGTTACGTTATCTTGCTTGCAAGTGTGCCACTTAAATTCATTCAAACTACTTCAAGAGTGGTTTTCACCCCCATCGAGCAGCTGTTTTCAGAAAAATTAAGATGTATGCGTTGCTACCTGCTCAACATCCAATGATTTAAGAGGTTGCCTGTCTGCTAAATGCTCTACTCTGTTGTTCATGCTTTGGCTTAGTGTTGTGACTCATCTGTCCCATAATGTGGAACATGAGTTGGTTGAGACCTTCTGTGGTTTGTAATGACTCTTAGTGGCTGGTTGGAAGGCTCCTGTATACAAGATAGGTCATCTTAAAGAGTGTTCTGTACTGAAGCTGTCATAATATCTGATTTTCATGACACGATTGTGGTCAAAAGCATTCATGATGATGATGATGATGCCAATGTAATAGGATTAGACATGCTGCAAGGAAATGTAGAGAAAGTCCACCTCAGATTTTTATCTCTCCTCATCAGTTATCTAGTTTCAAGAAATGAACCCCCAATAACCGACTTTCATCTGTCTACTCAGATCTTAAATTGGACATTATAAACATCACTGTAATGTCTGGCTTCAGTACTATTACAACTTGGTCTACTGGAGCTTTTGTGTTTAAAATCCAACCATGCCTCAATGCCGCTCACTCCAGCTGACTTCCTTTTGAAGTCAGGCTTCACAATGGACTTTTTTTTTTTCCAGAAATATAACCAGACTGTGCCTTTCCAATACATAAAGGTTAATGATAGCAAGAGGCAGGAGGCTAACAAGTCTGCTGTGAAAATTACTTTGTCATCTAATGCAGGCCCTTTCTAGTGCGCAGCAAGCTGCCTGTGGACCAGCTGCACTTATATATTTCAATCAAACAGTTTGTAACCACATGTGAATGAGCAAAGTTAAATGCAAAATTATATGAACGGGTTAAAAAGCTGAGCCAGACATCTTTTTTTTCTTTTTGCCTGGTGACTTTTTTTCTTTTTTTTTTAAGAGCCCTCTGTTGTAAGCCCATGTACCCATCAAAAACACACAGGGGCTTAAAACACACAGGAGAGCTGCCAGACACATTTAGGGTGGAGTTTGCATGTTCTCCCTGTGCGTTAGTGGGTTTCTTCCAGGTGGTTCTGGTTTCCTCCCAGTCAGACATTCACTTGTGTGTATTGGGGACAATAAAATACCTTCCGGTTTGAAAGAGAATGTTGACCACAGGAAGAATAATGACTTCTAAGGTGTCAGCCAGTGGCGATTCTCATACAACATACTATCCACCTGGATTCTTAAATGGTTTTCTTTTCACAGTCACGGTTACTTTATTATTTCCAGCTGCACTACCCACATCATAGCCTTGTCCACAGCCATACAAAATAAAAGAACAACTGACAAGACTGCTGACCAAATAGGCCTGGAACAAAGATGGGGAGAAAAACATGGCATGATGGGATGAACAGCGTTTTGACAGGGGACTCCTTCTACCAACAGATAATGCGATGCTTCTGTATTCAAGGACACTGAAGTAGTCTCTGGTGAGCATATCAGCATTCATAAGAGGACTGTGCTGTGGCAGGGGTGACTTTGATGCATGTGGTACTCTTGTTTAAGGAAAGGAAGCAGCACGAGAAAATCAAACCTTCATACTCTGGAGGCTATAAAAGTCATTGGCACGCAGCCAGTTTTTGAAGAGAGGCATAAGCAAAAGACAACCTACATTCATCAATTGTGACATTTAAGTTTTTCGATACACTAAATCATCTACATAGAAATAATTCATAGGACACGGGGTTAAAAGTCTGGAATGAGATGTATTTAGAAGACTTGAGTTCTTGGAGCAAGAGGTTGAATAAATTGCTAATGTTAAAAAAATAAATAAATAAAAAAAATCTCCGGCATCGAGTCAAATTCCATATTTTTTTAACATTTAGTTCATAAAATTTTTATGTAGTCCCCCATCCAATTTACACTGCACTTGGGTCTGCTATTAGGCTAAACTCCTCTACTATACCTCATGCGGCATTAAATATATGCCAAAGTGAAAATGCACATTAAAGTTAATGCTTGGTTAAGTCTTCAGCAACAATTTGTTTTAATTCATTTTCTATTGATAGTAACTAAATTATAACCTTATATTATTTCATTGACCTCACACCATCATAGACCACGTCTCACCCTGCTGAAAAGGACACTGCTAGTAACAAATTTAAAATTTAAAATATAATGTATCGGATGATTGAATCTTCGATAACCAAGCAAAAACTTATGGATCATCACGCTTTGGTTATGGCAGGGGAAGAGCACAACCCAACAATGTTTGTATACCCGGTACATATACTGTATCTGTTTGTCTTTCTCTTGAAGAGCAGTAGACTGGGGTGAGGATTTAAGGGATTTAGTGGTGATGAAGCATTAAGTTGTTGGACTGCAGCCCAGGTCAAAGAGCCACAAGATGCTTTACCTCATTCTCAAACATTCATTTTCCAACATATCTAACGTGAGCATACTCTCACGAGAATCATGCTTTGCCAAATGAATAAATCCAAGGCAAACACAGCTGAACACCAGGAATACGAATGAAATAAAGTATCTATTTGTCCAGTCAAATTAATCAAGAATGTCAGATGTTTTCCTTGTCCCACACAATCTGCTGACAATGTCCTCAAAATCTGGTTTAGACATTGTCCAGAGTTGTCTTTCACATATATAGCACAGAACAGGGGAATGTGAGTGTTGAAGGGTTATTACTTCAAGAAATAGGTATGGAAGGTGCAGGAAGCTGAACATGATGAAAAAATATGCCGCGATCCTGGCAAACAGAAGCTTCCGAATCTCTGGGTGAAACATTTTCAGTGGCGTTTTTAGGTTAAATGAGCCTTCATCTCTGCCTTCCCATTTTTGCATTCTTCTCTTTTCACACTAGTCCCAAGATAGAAACATAATCAGCATGCACACTCACTCAACGAATTCTTAATTGCCTACAATCGTCACATATATGGGCTCAATTGGACATTATGGGAAGACTGTGCTGGGTAGCGAGCAGGGTAAAGTATGGTCCAACCGATTTGAATGTTTGTGTTCTTACATACAGCTCTTCCAGATGATGGCTTGAGAATTTCAGGGCTGCATTGTATGTATGAAAATGGCTCTACTGACATCCTGATTATTGGTTAAATACTCAAGTCAGCCCTCAAATTTAAACACACTGGAGTATAATTTCTAACCAAAACTTTCAACTTTAATGACACTCTTCAAGGGCATCAATAATGTCCTATATAGCGCTAAATACGTCTTTATAACTCACTTTTAATAATCAACTAGATAATAAATTTGCTTTGATCATAGATTATTTCTCTTTGCTGCTGCCATCAAGGAAAAAATCTATTAAACATTTATATCAAAATAATCAAAGATTGCATCAAACAAAAGCTGCAAAATGTAAACCGGTTACAATTGTTCCATATTGTGAGGCAATCCGTCAACTCATAAATATTTGACGTTGGTCCCAAAGGACGAACATGTTCTCCCCTTAATTTCTATCAGCAGTATAATCCCCTTTTGAAACCCTTTTTAGGGTGAATTAGAAAAGCCTGGTATTCAAAGAGATGAGTGGCGAGAAGGAGGCGGGAATAATCACAAGGGCCTTGCTGTCTGTGTGGATTAGAATGGCAAAGAAAATCCTTTCATCTCAGATCTGTACTTCCAAGCTTGGAAGCATGCATGCACCCTCACATGCACAAACCTCCAATCCACACTTCTCATAAAAGAAAACAGAAGACCTCTATATTGTTTAATTCTTTTTAAACATACAAGAGCCAGTTGTTTAAATTCAAAACAGATGAAATTCAATTTCGCTCCAAATGGGAACAACAGCCAGTGGAATCGAGAGACGCTTGTTTAGAGGCTTTGCTCTCGAGGCTGACCTCTCAGTTTAGCAAAAGAGAGCCCAAGAGGGCTCACACATGATCTTTTTTTTCCCTCCCCCGACTTCTCACACTGAAATGTTGACTACTGTGCTATTTTAGGCAGACAGCCTGTTGACATCCCACAAAATGTAATGAGATGTATAAAGGCAGAGAACCTCCTCAGCCAGAAAACTACTAACACCCACAAACAACACCATCTGACAGATAAGAAAATGGATTAGCCATTATGTGTGTTTGCTCAGTTGTCTACCCCTGTGAAGGCAAAATGACAAGCCTAGTTGTGTGTAACAGGAACTGACAGTAAAAAGCCCGGCTGTAATAAGATAAAAATAAAAACACCCTGAGATGACGGTCTTGTCCATTTTTTTGACCAAAGTAAAAGAAAAAAATGTGCTTATTTTAAACAAGTTGAACAAAAATAGGGTTTTTATAACTGCATGTAACACAAGGGTTAAAATGCTAAAATAATGTTCCAAAAATGTTGCCTTTCATTTCACAGAAAACTTATAAATATCCTTACATTATTTCAAACACAACTCAAGATACGTTACCTTCACTGGAATATTGCCTGATTGAGTATCTCTTTTTAGATCATAATTAAACTACATTTCAAGCAACCAGAACTGGAACAGTAAAAACATGCCACACACAAATGTGTATTCTTGTTTTCCCAAAAGGCTATGCAACCAGTTGAGTGGTATTTTAGGGTAATTATAGATAAGCACACAGTGGGAGCTGGTGTACTATAAAGCTGACTCGTACACGCAGCAAGCTTCAATCAGATGAATTCAAAGTCTTTCTAAATCGCTTTTGGTATGGAAAAAAATAAAAGACATTACTTAATCTGGATAGAGCGTATGATCGTGCGCAGCCTAAATGTTCAGCATCAGCAGGTGGTTAGCTTCAACCAGCAAACAGGAATTTCTGTCGGAAAACATTTTATACGTAACGTTGTAACTGAAAATAATAAAGGAGTCACAAGATCCAAATGGCATGATCTGAAGCTGTATTTTTCTGTAATACACTTGCATGCATTAAAGATAAAGAAACAAGGAATGGTGCTACAAGGTAAAGAATTTCACAGCAGAAGCGTGAATGAGTCTCTAAACTTGTTCCCCAGAACAAACTGACTGCAAACAATCCCTTTAGGAGAGTATTAAGGGGGGGGAGGGCAAGAAGCAAGTAATCCTCTCTATATCACTCTTGTTCAAACACTGCCTTGCTGTTAGCTTCCTCTTTGTTAAACCCAAAAACTTCCACAAGCTAAGCTCTTGTATAGCAATGATTTTTTCTGTACCGATGTTTATTCTAACTTGCACCAGCTAATATCTGAATTTTAGGGCTGAACTACCATAGGCAAAGAATTAAGGGGTGATTCTTTTCACGCGATCAAAACAATGGAGGTAGTGCAGAGACAAAGCCTTCAGAAACAAGTGAGAAATCCCCAAACATAGCCTGCAAACTCTTTTACAACCGTAGCAAGTCAGTACAAAGTTTGAGCCACCTCGTTCCTTGCTGGGAGAAAATTCCAGTTGAAGGGGGGGGGAGAAAAAAAAAAGCCACGTCTGCTCCTCCCCACTGTGTGGGTTTTGTTCTGCTAATCAGACCACATGCCTCAAGGATTCAGGAATCCAAGAGCTCTCAGCCAGCTCCTCTCATTCCACATACAGCCGCAGCAGCCTGTGACAAACTATTCAGTGTGTTGGGGGGTTAAAGACTCTATCCATTCATAACACTGTTCAACCCTTCCTCCCTCCCTCCTCTCCTAATCTCAGGCAGCTCTTTACCCCATCCCCTCCCCCCCTCATCCTACCCCTTGCATGCCCTCTTTCTCCATTCTTACCACAGCAGAGCCTTTTTTAAAAGAAATCTGTCTGCATACAGCAAACTGGATCTGAATAGGTTCACCGTTTATTATTAGACCATGGTCCAACCACACACCCACCACAATTTTAAATAGAAAAACAGATCTAAACCTACAACATCGAGCTAGCGCTGTGAAAGTTCTGATATTTGCCTTCCTCTTCCCTCGCTCGTTTTTCCTCCTTATTTTGGTTTGCTTCCTCTCTGTTCTCCCCTCCCTGGCTCTCTTGCTACTCACACATTAAGAGGCGAAATGAGGCACGTTGGAAATTTGCAGGCTGACAATGGAAGACAGCTGCTCTTGCTGCATAAGTCTTTCATGAGCTGAATTAGTTGTACAAGCCTTAGCTCCCTTCCCCCACACAAATGCCTGCCTCCTAGCAAGCGGATCCAGACAGAGTACAGCTCACCTCCTGGAAAGCTAAGCCCGTAGAAAGACAGGGAGGAAAAGACAAAGCGTGACAAGGGCTTTTGTTTGACAGATATGTGATTGCTTTTTGAAAATGTAGTCCAAGATGTTTTGTTTTCCTGCAGCAAACCTTCAGGTTTATCCTTGATGAGGCTTTGAGGCTCTGTCTGATTGTCATTACAATCTTCTTTGTTAGTTTTTACAGATTGCACATATGGCAAATCAATACAATTATGCTAATGAAAGGAATCTCAACTAAAAATACAACATACAAGAGTAGAAATTCAATTCATGACCAGTGGGAAAACAACAGGGGGGTGTCCTAGAACACTGTTATTCCAAAAACCCCAAAATTATTTTAATAAAAAATACAAAATGGTATCTCATTTTTAAGTCAAAATACACCTCGATTAGCTTTAAGGAAATTGTCAGACATGATTTAAACAAATCAAGACCTCGATAGAAAACCTTTCCTTTCGATTAATAACTGTTTAGGCTATCCACCGAGTGTCTAAGGAAGTTTAGCAATACAAGCCCATGCACGGTCAATACTGAACTGCAATGACATGGGTGAAAATTAGAAAAAAATGTTCCATAAATTTTACTTATTGAGAAATAAATGAATGGAAAACTACAATAAAATCCAGTAGAGGACTGTTGGAAGCGTAGCAGTGAGAGGCCTGGTTGAAATTATTTCCATTAATGCATAGGGCTGATGTTTTAATTGTAACCCTAACCCTTGGCAGGACAGTCAGTGTCAGTTGACAACAAGGATCGAAAACTGGACTATCTTGGGAGCAGCAATGTCAGGATTACACCTTTTGTTGTTAAAAATATGATCCATCCTGCTTATCTCTTACCACTATCAGAAACCAGAATAAGTTCTTGTAGCGCCCCAAGTACGTCCAGTTTGTTTGGCAGTGATCTTAAACTCAATATAACGGTCAGAGAAAGAAATGATTTCCTCCTCCCTGTTCTCCGTTTTGGTGCTGCCCTCCAGCCTACACATGTATTTCTCAACTTGTTTAGATTTGGGGTTTTAAACCGGGCAAACCTTGGGCTTTTTGAAAGCTCTATCAACTGCCCCATATGTAAACATTCCTGTTGGCATGGTTGGTCATAACAGATGTTAAAAATTGCCAAAATTACCAGCTAAATCCCCTAAGCACCACAGAATTCATTATGCTGGGCTGAGACGAAAGGAGATTTAAAATCCTTCAACGATTTGGAAATTGGATGGTTTCACCAAGATGAGAAATTTGGAAATGATGCCTATGTTACAAAAATTGACAATAATGGCACAACACACACACACACTAGGGTATTCTGAAGATGAACCCATCAGATGGAGCAATCGGGGAGCAATGCACCTCTAATGATGAAAAGAAAAAGGTTTCAAGGACTTGATTGAGATTGGAAAGAGTGTGGACTGATGGCTCCTTAGAAAGAACTAGGAGCTGAGATTACTAGCTCTATTTTATGTCAACAATACATGGCTGATGTTAGCACCTTTGCTGCTGTTTGACTGCTGCTCTGCTTAAGACCTTCCAGGCTATCACATATGCTTGACATTAGCACGACAGCCGTCATGAGTTTACAGGCAGTTTGGGAGGTTTAAGATTTGATCTGTAAACCCTTCACATTACCAAATAATCTAAGCCAAACATCAATACAGAGCAAAGTCTTGGACCACATCTGTCTTCTAAAAATCAGGAGGGGTGAATCTGGTTTAAATTGTCCGTAAACTCTTGTAGTCTGAGCCTAGCTTTACTAAGTATTTCGGGGAAGGAAATCTAAATAGCAAAAAAACATCTGAAGGTTCATAAACTGCCAATGAAGCTCCTATTGCTAAATTTGATCTGTGAGCTACTCAGAGTTGTTGCACTCTTTCCAAATAAAATTCCTTCAGAGTTTCATAATTCTGAAGTGCACTTGCAGTGAAAGGTTTTACTTTATACTCTGTACAACTCAATATAATAACTGATAAAAATCCCAAAAAAAACTCAGTGGCAGGGCACAAATTCAGATATTCAAAACATTCAGCCAGTGATCACTACTGGGAAGACGTGAGACAAGAGACAACTTGAGAGACAACATAACTTGTGTGGACATTTCAGTATCTGAATTCTGAGTTTAATGTGGTAGGATATGGGGTTTGTCCCAAATAACAGAAGAGGAAACTAATCCCAGAAGCTGTGTGGTTGTTTTGAGCCACCTCTGTCACCCAATGACTGTAAATATATGGACGAGGCTTACCCGTAGGTTTCTGAAGAGCTGAAAAGAAGCTCATTGGGAGGTTCCAACCGTCGCC
>JAOXYM010000001.1:8218424-8234184 GCA_028567055.1 Leptatherina wallacei
GTATTTAATAAACTTTTCTTACCATTTTAAGAGTTTTAAGAGACTTACAGTCTTAAGAGTTGATAGACATGACAGATGATTTTTTTTTCATCTGTAGCTAATTTGCATTCTTGTTTTGTTTGTTAGAAATTCTACCAGCTTTTCCTCCAGTGTTGGTGTTTGGTTACTAGATGCTGCGTTGAAGGCTTCAGTGCATCACTGCTAGCTAGCGTTAGCTAACACTCTATACAAACCTCGCAGCTCTGCCTTGTTACCTCCGTTAATAAAACTGCACTCAATTAACTGGATTGTTTTTGTGCAATATTTTTTGTATTTTGGGGTGTTGGGGGACAAATTTGGTTTTCATTTATTCGTTTTAAATACTTCTTCATAACTTTTGTTACATGCTAGCGGCTAGCTGAGTCTCTTATTCTGCGTATTGGGGGTTGGTTAAACAACTAACGGACAGATTACCGCCACCAAGTGGTGGGAGGCTATATTGCAATTTAGCTTCTCGAGCAGCCTTCACGGCCCTCGCGGCCCACAAGTGAAAAAGGGAAATATTTTTGCGGCCCTCCAGGTGGCGCTCAAGGCCCAAGCATGGGCCGCGGCCCTATGGTTAAGAATCACTGCTCTAATAGATCCAGAAGGTTTGCCATTTTAAATTACTCTTTAAACGATTAAAATAGCATTTCTATACCTTTTCTGTGTTCCAAACTTAAAGGCCCGCAATACAACTTTTCGACCTTAAAACACCGCTTTCCGGACTCATTTGATGGCACAGTTACATCTATTATGTGCATTTCTATGGCCGTCGCGGCCCAGCACCGCCCCATGGCTGAAAAACCGCACCAGATAACCGTCACATCCGAGACGGCGCCTGCCAAGTTTCGCTTTGCGCATGCGTTACACGCTAGCACGCAAATGAAAACACACCGGTCGTTTTGAACGCACGTCAGGGGATTCAGCATAGAAACCATAGAAGACATTATCGAAGGAAGAACGGAAACTAAGGAGAGCCAAAGAAGAGCAAGAGAGACAAGACAAGAGTCAAGAAAAGCCTGTTTTTTACTGTCTGGAGAGAGCTCACGCTACAGGTATGCTCCAAAATGGATGCCGAATTAGCCATCGATAGGGGGCGCGTCACTGAGAAAATAGCATTAGTTATATAATGGGCCTTTAAAATATTGCGGTGATGTCGTGTTTATGAGTAGTTAATCATCAATCTGAATGGTTTCAGTTCTAGGTTTTACTCCATTATTATTGCTGTAGTAGATTTTGCCATGTTTCTCTTTCCTGTGGGGTGAAAAATTCCAGTTGGTCAATGTTGAATCAGTCATGACAAAACAGACTTACAAAAGATAAGTGCTCTTTGACACATTTTCTTCTTGCACCATAATTTACCGGAGTACTAATCTAAAGAACTCCCCTTTAAGCTGGAAATGATTAGTATCGCATTGTAATAGGGAAACATTTAGGGATACATAGCCGTTTAAACGCAGTTGTGACCTCTTGTCCTTTATTCGTTGCCGCCTGTCAACCAATTCACGCAGCTCTGCCTCAAAAGCCTTTTCAATCCAAATACATTATGATTACAAAGACTTTCTATGAAATTCTTTTCATAGCAGTCAGCCCAAGGAGGCTCTGCAGCTTGTGTTCATGACTGGGTGTCCTGGATTTAAGGAATCAAACAGGCTTCCTCACAGCCCATCCCCCACGCCACTTTCAGAGCAGCAGGAAAAACGACGAAGGCGCGCTGTGCACCAGCTCCCTCCCCCACACACTGCTCCACCAGGCATCGCTGGGGCTTGTGGGATTAAGAATGGAACACGATGACAGACAAAAACAGTCCTCAGCACCTCCCTGCTCTGCTGTCTTTTATACTGCAAGAGCATGAAAAGGCTGCTATGAGGCATACAATAGACACAGTGATAGATAAACTCGGAGTGAACAAGATAAGTGTGGGTGAATACATGGATCTTTATATTATTCTTGTATGACAATATCAGCACTGAAATTGTGTAAAAAAAAAAGAAAGAAAAGTGGAACATGATTTGACATTAGCTTCACTTCACAGACACAATGCTCTGTACCAGTATATGGCTGACAAGGTCCATTACATTCAAGTCTGTAATTAATACTTTTTCGGTTAATGTGAAGTCGTAACACCTTTACAGATAACTGCAAAAAATGATGGTCAGTACTAATTCTTAACATGACAAAAGCAATTAATGAAATACAGGGGCAATTGTGCACCCTTCTAAAAATGAATAAAGTCCCTTCTGTCAAGAAGAGACAAAACCATCTCCACTCTGTGGGCTATTTCCTGTAGCTGGTCTCAGCATCAGGCTCATCAAGGGTGCTCTTATTCATTGTATGGTAATAAAAGAGAAAACAGCAGTAGGTCTTTTTTATGCATCACATGTCAGATTGCTTTAGGGGATGCAGTGCATCTCTATGCCTGCAGTAGGCAACAGGCTGTCACAGGCACAATGTCAGGAAGCCTAAAGCATTAGGTCAGATTGTATTAAATTAAAATCGATGAACGCCAGTTCTGTTTCCAAGACACATCTCACAGACTTCTGGAAAAGAAACTAGTAACCGAAGCAAGCATGTCTTGTTGCTAATAAATATTTCAAAAATTGTGTTTAAAACAAAATCTTCATGGCACAATACCAGACAATATGGCAAGATAGTTAGCATAGTTCATCAATGTAAATGTTTCTTTTCTTATTCTTTTTTAAAAGATATTAATCACAATTAATGTGTTTAAAGATGCAAACCGTTTTAATCAGATCTATATAACCAATTGGTCTTTAATAAAAAGGGGAGTTAATTTTTTCCTTTGACCAAAAATATATAAATCAAAAGTAGTTAGTGGGACAGGAAATTAAACAAAATCAGCCAACATTAAAAGAGTAAAAGAAAAAAAGACGTACCTTCTCATTTTTGACCTTCTTTAACGTCTTGCACTCGTTATTACCATTTTCCACCTCCTCTGGTTCAGCTTTTGTAGTCAACGCTGATACTATCCCAACAGATTCAAGTGCAATATTCCCCATTTGATTGGCATCTGCCAAGTCTGTTGATTGTGTGTTGTCGAAGGATGTATTACGACTATTCCCCAAAGCAACTTGGGCTTGAGATACATCCTTCTCTGTGACACCAATTGCCACAACAGGGGCGCCATCTGTTTTGTCTTTCTTACTTTTCCCACTAGCCCCTTCTTTCTCTTTTTTACCACTGAGAACACCCCTGGAGGCTTTGCCCCCTTTTTCCATGTTCTTCCCAGAGGTGGAATTGTTGCTAGCAGCTACTGCACTCGCTGCTGCGCCTGTTGGCTCCCCTTGAGTCCGTCCTGTAGTTTCTTTTTTACCCACATCTCCAGCTGAAGCTTTGCTACTATTGTCTTTAGAGTTCTTACTGCGCTTGTATTTGGATTTGCTCTCCTTGCCTTGAGAGCCAGACACTGGACTAACAAACCTTATGTTTTCAGGCAACGCTGCCACTGCACTGGGTGGTGCCGCCATGCCGTCCTTGGTGCCAGACATCTCAAGTTTGTCCTTCTCTAAGTCAGCGTCAAGGTCAATAATCAGATTTCCAACACCAATATCCCACTCATCCCCGCTGTCGTAAGTGTCCACCGCATTAGAGTCCACACCTTTCCCGCCTGCAGTGCCACCACTTAGGGACATTTTAGTGCCAACGGCCCAGGATTGCCTCAGTGAGGTCCGACACCCTCTCAGACGGTTGGGACTCAAGGGCAAGGGTTAGAGAATCTTCACGGTCTACTCGTTCCTGTCCCATTTAACCACATTTTTGCCCTAGAAAGAAATAAGAAAAGAGATTTATTAATCCAACATTTCAGCCACAGAATAACAGCACTATATCTCTACCATCACAAAACAGGAACACAGCATTTCATTGTAGGCATCAAAAAAATAAGAAGAATCTTTTGATTTTAAGCCAGTAATTCTCAGATGATCACTGTGCAAACCACTACGGTAATGCCCACTGGTGTGACAGCACTGCTCCGAAACCCTCTCTTCATAATCACTTCCCACAGTTGTCATGGCAACCCTGGGAAATGTAGCCTAAATCCTGCTTTGACAGCCAAGGTGGCCCCACTGTTCTGAATGACTGGCTCTCTTTTCACGAGGCACTGCTGATAGTGTCACTGCTGATACATAAGGAGAAGCCGGCCTTACAAACCCTCACATGCTTTATGGAGCTGTGCCTTTTCAACTCAAGAGCAACAACAGTAATCTTGCATTAACAGAGGGGCTTAAAAACATTAACCAGTGTGTCCCAAGAGAAAACCAGGTTGATGTGTTTGCTTACACAAAACGGTCATCCTGTTTCATGTTTTTAGTAAATCAATGCAATATTCTTCTGCCGACGCCAGCTTCATCTGATTTTGGACGTACCGCAGATCAGGGAGGATAGAAAAAAGAACTCTTGTTAATCCTGGTCTTCAAAGTGCTGCATTAGAATAGGTTTATAGTACCAAAGAGCCTTTTTGTTTAATCTAGATATTTGTGCGTCTTTTAAAACATTCAGTGATCGTGGCGAAAAGATGTGTTAAAGCGCAAGTCCAATATGAAGAGCAGTCAGTCTGTTTAACAGGTCCCTAAAAACCCTCTATGGTTGTTTGCATATTAGCTTCATGCTGCATTACAATAATCCCGGGAATTTTTTTGTTTTTACTGCCAACACACTGAGGTCTCTATGAATAACACAAGCTTTACTAAAACACAGAGTGCAGCTTTGTAAGTACTATCACTGCTCATCAGTACTCGTCTATAACATTTATTACTCAATGTGGAATAACAAACGTCTTGCGAGGGGGAAACTTAAAATATTCTCAACAATGAAAATGGAAAAGCTCCAGTTTATTGATCATCATATATCAATGAATCCTGTAATCACTTTTATTCTATTCAATCTCAACAGTTTTTAGAACTTTTGATAGAAATGACAAGGCATTTGAAGTGAACGAAGCACTAAATGAAGTGCTTCATTCTCTTATCTGTTCTGGAAATATATCAGTTTCACCCTATGGACATTTTTATTCTTAAAATGAACAACTTGAAGCAGTTTGTGACAAGTCAATTTAATCCCATTGAAGTGGTAAATCAGATGTCAAACTGCACCAGCCATAAACGAGAGGGTAAATGGATGAAAATCTTACAGTATAGTCATTTAAGAGGTCACTAGATGTAAATAAATAATGAACATTTACATCTAGAGCCGTCATCTCCCTCTGCAGTGAGGAACATGAAGGATATGCAGCCCGAGCGCAGCTGCAGTAAGAGTGATAAGATCAATACGGTCATTAATTGGCATGAATTTCTAGTGATTTTCTTGGTTCATACCTGATTCATACAAGCTTTGAAGATTTTTTCAGCCAAATTAGTTATGTACACTTATCGGATTAATGACGATAATGGTGTGCTTGGAATGTTTTGAGTGTTTCATCATGTTTCTCGTATAAAATACTTTTTCAAATGAACATATTATTCAAACATAATTAAAACACTACAACCAGACAGGATAACTAAACAAAATAATTTTAGTTCCAATATATGGCACCACCTGCAAGAGGAGGTTAAACTACTTTACATCTATACAATGGAATTTTCTTAACACCGGCAGACAAGCAAATGATTTATAATCTTAATTACTTAAGTTTTCTATCTTTAGATTTAGTCATGTTTAAAATGATTCATCAAACCAAATTCTTCTCCATAATTTAACACTGACAGGCCTGAAAGGGCATAGCATGGAGTTAGCATATTTTGGCTTTGTTAATGTTTGGAAAACAATTCAGTTAATCTCTACAAAGGAAGAGCTAAAATAATGTGAATCATTCAGATGTACTCAGTAGTGCTGTACACACCAGCATCAAGTTTTATCTTTGTAAAAATAACTCCTTTCTACAACATTAGTGACTAATTAGTCCAAAACTGCAGGTGGATCACAGATTGTAAAGAGCTCATTCAATGTTTTGCAACCCCCTCCTAGTGACAGGGGTAAAACTATTAAACAATCATTTGATCATTGTGTCTGCTTATTCCTCACAGATGGTTCCCTCAAGGAACAACAGTCGGCGACAGGTTTTACAGGGTGGAGAGATGCAGCTGTCCCTGTATGACTGGGTAAACAGTTGTGAGGTCTAATTTGTCCAACACCTCCACAAAGGAGAGGTTGTAACTCCATCGGCAGTTGACCCACTGTACTGCCCTTAGCTAGAACTGCAGTGCAAGCCTCTTTTGAAAAGGGTCCACCGAGGAAATGTCCCAGCGAGAGCCCCATTGAGCGAAAGGCATGCAGGCTGTGCAACTCCCAGAGTGCTTGTCCTTTTTTCACAGATCCTGTTTCACTCTGCTATCTATTAGAGGCCGTGTAGAGGTGACACTGCCTTGACAGTGCAGAATGAAATACAGGGGGAAGGCCATTTGTGGTTGATTTGGTATGGCACACAACTAAATTAGACATAGCTTAATGTAGTTTTCCACATGTGACTGCAAGGAGCACCATCTGTGCATAAAACAGAAATTAGACAGTGACGTGTATCTATAAACACGGTTCCGAGACTGAGTCTTTTCAGGCACAAACCGCAAAGAAGGGCTCATTTTCCATTTCAGCTCGCTGTTTAAATATGACAGAGTCGTAGATCCAGATGGGGCAAGGAGGAGATGTGGAAAATAACACTAGACATAATGTTAAGTACATAAAGTGACTCTTGCTGTTAACTGGCCGCACTTTTAAGGGCTGAAATGCAAACAATCTTCCAAAAAAACACCATGAAATTCATTAAATTTACGCAGTTTATTTTTTTATTTCCTACTGCATACATTACAGCTTGTGATGGATAACATATGTTTCAAATCAGAATGTAGAGCAGATAATTATTGTTTAACTTGCACAGATAGAAAAATAACTCCTTGGCTCAGTCACAAATGAGATATGCCCTCAAATTAGGCATGTGTCGACATGAAGATCTAACAACGTGATTAACTTGGCCATGGGGCTTATGCAACTATCATATATCATAAATACTAAACTAAATACTAAAACGTCCTGAGAAATTGCTAGAAAATACATTCATTCACAGATATTTACCATCATAAATGTTTGCACTATGCTCTAACACTTGTTTTTAAATAGTCTCACATTTCCTAAGTGATTGTTAACCTGTTTTTGGTCCCAGTGGTCTAAATATTAAGGACTTAGACTTTTCCCCATGTTTCTATAAATTGGGCACATAAGGAGAAGAAATGTGGTTTACAAGGGCTCAAAGGAGATTTTAGCATCTCTTTAATCTTATATACATGCTCCACATAGCTGTGGCTCTGTATCAAACAAGTACCGACTGGTCGAACAATGAAGGATATCCAGAAGCACTCGGGATTTGCCAACATCCCACACATAGCTGAAATAATAAACCAAAGGGCAAAAGCAAAGAGACAGTTTGTTTATCTTCTGTCAAAATCCTATTCTATCAAATTGAGAATCTGTGGGTTTATTGGCTTTGGTCAAGAAAAATAAAGATCTGTTTTTACACATACTGTAGGGCCTTGTAACTTGCATTTCAAATGTATTTCCTTACACTACATTATTGATTATAAAAAGGGAAAACCAATGAATTAAACAATATTTTAATTAAAAGTTTCAGTCCTATCCACAACCAGAACTCCATAAAAACTCATGCAAACCTCTGAAGAACAGTATTTCTTAAACATGGACATTTGTGATAACACAGAGAAATTAGTTTTTCTATTTTAATCTGCAAAAAAAGCCAATGCTAATTTTGTAATTCTTTGGAGCCACATAACTTTGCATAAAAGCTGCCAATAACTATTTGAGTTATTTCTTTTGTTTAACAATGACTTCATTACTTTTTCCTTTTCAGTATCATTCCTCTTACATACCACAGAGCAGTGTGCTTCAACACCAGTTCTTCCACTACAGGTTGGAGATGTTTCCCTGCTCCAACAAGACAGATTCAAATGAAACTGAGCTCAACAGCTTGTTCTCAAGTTATGTACAAGTTGACAACTCATTTATTTGAATCAAGTAAGCTCAAGCAGAAAAATGTCAAAAACCTGTACTGGAGTGGCCCCCGAGGTCCTGAGTTTAGCAACACTGCTAGAATAGTTTGAATCTTTACTGACCTTACAACTGAACTACAATTCCCCCGTTTTTAACCATCTAGACCTATACCAATGTATTGCATTCTATACATAAGTGGACATAGCTATTTCTTCTATTCATATACACTAGTAGCTAATCTGAAGTCCCATTTTATTTGGTGCCATCTGAAAAATAAAAAGCGACATCTTTCTTAGAGACAGTCTCAATGGCCCACCCTCAGTACTGTGGACACATTAAATACAACTCAGTTCCTTCTGAAGTCCATGAATCACACGTAATGTCTACTTGACTAGCATTAAACACAGAGTCCTCACCACATTGGATTGCAAAGTTGACAGCCTCTACTCTATTCTTGGCTGATTATTCAGGCTGCCTGTGTTCCTTGAGGCTGCTCATGTTAGGACAGGGTGAGAACAGCTAACATAGTGTTTCATTTTAGTGAGGAAGATTACACACCGTTTGCATATTGTCTAGTGCTTACTTTCTGTTAAGTTCAGAAACTAAATGTTCACAGATGTTTTCTTTCAAAACACACTTCTTTTTTTCTTTTAAATAATTTACTGCAGACTAACTTCATCTCCCATTTCCCCCAACATAACATGGTAAAGTAAGGACAAAATTACAATTAAATGGAAGAGAGCAAAGCAACACAACGTACAGTATATTTCAGTTTTATGGCAGTTAAATGTAACACAAGGACCAAACTGTGCAACTTTATTTTGTGCACAAAGACCAGAAAAAGAAAATCACCAATTAGACTGTAATTTTGCTTATGCTATAAATTCTAGAGAAATGTTTTACTGCATGAATGGTGGAACTTCTACTTCTGTAGAAATAGTCACACTTATGCACAAACTACAGTAGATGATTGGTAATGGAATCTTTATACTCACAAAAAAAGTATTTCAACATAAGCCACAAAAAGTCTTAATGCAAAGGGTTGTAAGCAGATTTAAAAATAAATAAATAAAGATAACGGCATTTGAAGTAAAGACAAAAAAAACACACTCAATCTTGAATTATCTGAAGAAAGGCTAACAAATAGCATCTCTGGGGGACATTCAAAGGAGAGTTCCCCACCCAAAAGGCTCCACAGTAACCTCCACGTAATTGGATTGTGTGCTTGAGCTGATTACCAAAATAGAAATGCACTCAGCCAATCCAGGTGATGCGAGTCAGAAGTCTGCAGGTCAGTTAGTATCTTTATCAGTTAATGTGTCAACAACAGAAACCTAGTGTTCCCAGCAAAGATGAGTTCGCTGGAGCTCATATGAATGCATCACATAAGCATGCAGTAAAAAATAGACAGTTGAGATAGAAATCTTCCACATTTAATGTAGCAGGGCTCCAGACTGCGACTAAATGGTCGCATTTTGCGACTAAGATGCGAGACAGTGCGAGTAAATTTTTGATCTACTCGTGCATGTGCGACCAATAAATTTTCAGTTTTTTTTTTTAGTTATTATAGAATTTATTTCGTCACTGACAAACTTCTGCTCCCCTCTTCGGCCCAATAGTTCACAGTAATGGGCACATTAGCGGGTTTGCCGACTGAAATTAACTTTAATATAAGAAAAGAGACGAACACTAAAGAAAATGAAAGTCAATGTATGAGAGCGATTTCACAAACTCTCACCCGCCCGCACCCGTTAGGATGAATACCAAACTCGACCCGCGGTATCCGCATTTATCTTACATCCAAATCCGGACCCGACCCAACCCGTTGATAAGCCTTTATAACCCGCAACCCCATCTCCTCGTATTCATTAACTCCTCGAACTCATTAAGTTCATGCGTGTACACCCTGTCCCTCCCTTCATTGCATTATTTTCTTTATTTATTCTTATGTTTAATGGGATATTGTTTTGTCATCCCTTTCCACTGCTACCTCTCTATAGTCCTTTATTTGGCCATTTAGCAACTTTATTTGATTCAGAGATTGCTACATAAACAAAAAGTCATTTACTGTCCTGGTTTCAGCTGTTCTCTGCTCCTGGCGCACAAAGCCTGCAGCGGAAACATCTCGCTTACTCCAGCTTTGCGCTGTGTGGAAGCCCAGCATGGCATGCAGAAGATCACAATAAAAGTAACCTGAATGCGGCTTGATTAGTAAAAATCCGATCTCCACAAAAAGGAGGAAGACAGAAAGATGAAAAATCATACTTTTACCTGCAACCCGCCCTCGTTAAACATCCGCCCGCACCCGTGAAATTTAATCGATGTAATTTTTACCATAGCACCATAGCTTACCATTTTCACCATAGCATACCTATGGTGGCCCAGAAGTGTCACAGCACTACAAAAGCCACAACACCCCACAATTCATCACAACACAATAAGCCACAACAGAAATTACACTGCATTTTTTTCTTATCTAAAATCACCTCTACTTGTTCCTGCCCACTTCATGCATGTGGGTTGCATGACGTACAGTTTCCAGCCCAAACACAATGCCCAATGCTTTTATTTTGGCTTATTGTGTTGTATTGAGACTAATTGTGGAGTGTTGTGGCTTTTGTATTGCTGTGACACTTCTGGGCCACCGTAAACAACACAGCATGTGCAATATTTGAAGGCATCATAGCTGATACACTAAGACATACTTGAAGATAAAGGACGCTCTGTATCTATCGTGATCAATGGGGACACACCGATGTTTCAACAAAGGAGTGTGAAATCATACGCAAGGAATTCTGCAGTTTCTGCATTTATTGTTCAAGTATTTATCAATAATACAGTGAAAATGAAAGGAAATGTGAATATTTGCTTTGCAAGTCGATTGAGGTGTGCGCCCCTAAATTTTCTGCTTGCGCTCCTAAAAATTTGACATGCATAATTTACCTTTGAATAGAACTGATACACTACATTGACTAATAAAACTCCTGAAAGCTCTATTATTACATTCATGTGAAGAACAAAAATCAACAGCATGCACAAAAGTGAAACAAGAATATTTCTCTCTGGCTCATTAGGCCTTAATGTCCAGGCGGTGATGCCATTCAGCAAGAGACAAAGCTCCAACACAACACCGGCTAAAGCAGTATCATTCATCACATCAGTACTCAGCCACATGTTAATAAGATCTATGGTTTAAAAAAAGAAGCATCAGGCTTTCTCCATGTCATTTGATTAGAACACAGGTCGGAAATTCAATACATTAAACCTGGCTACGGCTAAAGTCAGAGCTGTTTGTCACACTCTTGTGCGATGTTTGATGAGAAAAATATCCTTTGTGATCGACTGACACAGAGCACAATTAATCACAGAAAAGGTTAGCAGGATCAGGAAACTGTCGTCTTGATATAGCTTCCTTGTAGCACCCAACTGCGTCTGTGCAGGCATATTACAATTCACAGAACCCAGATTTATGAGCAACATGTTTGACAAGCTCAGATTTGGAGTGAAAGACAAAGGCTGGTCATCGACTAAAGGCCAAAACAGAGAAAACTATTGTTGACTTTAAACTTCCCTGATGGTGATGAATCCAATCCTGTCTAATCTTGTTACAACTAACCTTCTACAAATTAAAACCAAGAAGGAAAACTACAGCGTCAAAAGTAGTGCTGTCCCAAAGGCAGATTTTTCTGAGACTTCAACCATGTTTATAATCAATTAATGTGAGCGAGAGGGCACAGGAATGCACAGACATGATAATTAACCACAGTTGGGACAGTAATATTATTGTTTTTGTTAAACTTGGAACAACAGCAAAGCCATCTTTCTTTTACCTGTATGCTTTTTAAGATAATTTGTTATAGTTGATTTGTAAAATAACAATATCTCTTCAGTGTTCCCTTCAAAGCATATAAAGTTGGACAGGCCGGCCATGCATACAACATTTGGAGGTTCATTTATATTTTCATTCGGCAATTTTGTATTTTCCAACATAGTCTTTTCTTCTTTTTTTTCTTCAAACTAAGGAATTGCACACAGCTCATCAATTCAGCCACACCCCGTCTTAAACACAAGCGCCAAACCAATAAAGAATACACAGAGCGAAGGATTGTTGGGTTAAACTGTTGCCACCAGCAAAATCCAGCCTCTTTTCTCACCCTTTTAGCACATACAAATATATTTGCTAATTATTAATGCAAAAGAACAACTTGCCAATTATTATCAATATTATTGGAATGATCTAAAAATATCTGCATTTATTGGGAAAATGTAGTGGCTCGTATTTGCCATTTTAAGTAACATGTCAATGCAAAACAGTATATGCCGACAAATTCCCATGATAAACTATTGCACACGCATATCACCAACTATGTTGTGTATTAAAAGCATTCTTTGGGATGATCACCCAGCACTTCAAAAGCTATGAATTAAAGACTCAAAAATGACATGACAAATCCAAGTCAACATTTATGTTTGGGGACAGGTTGTTTGTAGCGCCTCAGCTCCCTTTTTGATAGCGATATGAAGAGATAAAAAGAATAAAGACTTGCTCCCAGAGTTTTAATAGTTGATAAATGAAAGCAGCTCTGTGTGATAGGTAATTAAATTCAGATAAAGATCAAATGTGTACTATTTGAAGTAAACATTTTCCTCACATGAATCAAAGGTAGATCAATTGCATTTAACCATCATTTGATTATGGAAATCCATGCCTCAAGATATGAAATTATATCACTTGAAAAATGCCACTCAACATTAATCCCCAATATTTATATAAAGCAAAACAAAGAATGACTCAAAGACCGTCAGAATTTTGTCAAGCCTAAAATGTGGTGACCATTCTAAATGGCAAATTAGATTCCAAGAGTAGGAATTAATAATCCAATTGTGGCTTATCTGTGTCAACTACTGATGCAGGAGATGAAAAGAGCACTCACATACTGGCCAGAGGATAAAGAAGCTTGAATCTTAAATCACTGACTAGGTTCCCTGATTGATTTTTCCTGAGCTCAAAGAGGCCTCAAGCAAAAAACAAGAGTATCTCCATTAACATGCAGAGCCATTCCCCTCTGCCATGATTCCTAAATAACAAAAGCCAGAGACTAAGACTCTCACAACATTTCTAATTATCTCTGCTCTCAGTCTATAATTGATCTTTCTGTTACAATGCAAGTTTATATAGTAACAGCAGGAGCATCTACTGTGACACGCTTGTTTTGTTTTGTTGTCTAAAGGCTCTGAGTTCACATTTACTCTTCTTAGTGGAAAGTTGTATGGTTAATGTCCATGATTAGCTTAAATTAATAAATTATAACTACAACTATGCGTCAGAACAAAGTTTATTCGGATACACTTACAGCAGATTTTCAGTCTGAAGAATTGATGAAGCCCTTGAAGAACAAGTGTGTCTCAACTGCATAGAATTGCATCAAAATATTCAGCATCTGACTTGTGTTGATAGATGTCGCAGAAGGGAACAACATATGTGGTAATATCAGAGTTGTGGCTGGTTAAGAGGTGCCAACACAGATCCAACAGTCTGATTTCTGACTACGACTACCCTGTTGACAGTTCATAAAGATTAAAACAAGTTGGCTCCAGACAGTTGACAAATTTTACAAGCCTTAGGACTACAAAAACCAGACAGGTAGGGTTGTGCAGTAAAAAAAGACCTGCTAGGTGGTATGATCATGGGAAACTACGGTTAAAAAGTAAAACATATGTCCTAAAATAGTGGTTCCTAACCTGGGGTCCCAAAAGCACAGGGTGTCCCCTAAGGATTTGATTGTTCATGGCCTGTGTGATTTAAATTAAGGCTATGTCCCCACAGAGATTAGTTGAGGTGTTTTCCCTTAAGGTTTTTTTTTTTTTTAATAATTTGGGCACATCATTCACATGGAACCAGTTTTGGTAGCCCAAAAACCCTAGGGCTGTGTCCGAATGTCCACCCTAACCCCTAATTCACTACATAGGGCTGCACTACAAAGCACACTATATAGAGCACTCATTCTGTTGGCGATTCGGACACGAAGCTGACTACTTTCTCCCTGCCGCAGATTACGTGTCTACCAGCCGTCACCACGGCAACCCCATAACTATGTCATTCCAAATCAAATCGGAACTCTCACATGAAAATATTTTATTTCCTTATAATGCATTTTATTCTCTCTTTGTTGCAGATCTCTTCAGTAAAAATGAATGGTCTAAAGTTTATTTTAACCTGCTTTCATGTTCGTGCCACTCGTCACTTCATGCAATATATTAAATTGGAGAAATGGTGCCAGTTTTAAATGTTAGCATCTTCTTACTGACACAAATTTAACTAATAATCATAAAGTTAAGAAAAGGACAGCAGATAAGAAGACAGATGGGGAGAATATCCGCTTGTTGCATTAGCAAGACACCACGCAAGTGAATAGAGCTCCTGCCTCAAATGCATTGTGGTCCGTTTTGACCCGTCTGTATTGACCATCGATGTTCACTACTTTTCAAGATGTATTGTGGGTAATTTTGAGTGCACTACTTTTTTCTCCTTGGACATTCGGACACCCCTACCAAATGGCATGACCCTATATAGGGCACTATTTAGGGAATAGGGTGCAAATTCTGACAACTTTTCACTAATGACACATCTAAAAAATGCCACAATGCAGATGATTCATTATTTTGGAAAAGGAAAAAAAATAGGGATGGCTAAATGTTGATGACTACCTTAATTTTGGTTTTTATCAAGGGAACAGAGTCAGCCAGAATGCCTTCATTTATGATGAGAAGTTAGCTAATAAAAAGCATAAAACCAAGCATGGTTTCAAAACAGGGCGGATGGGGGGGTCAACAGCTTTTTGGTAGGTGCATGAAGAACGTCCTCAGTTGGGAACAACTGCCCCCCAAAGAATAGGATGGTTTAGTAGGTTTATACAGCATCTATAGCAGTGAAGTGTATACATGTATACAATGGGATCAATATATCAATGCTACAGACAATTTAGAAACTATCAATTTTAATTCAACCTTGTCTAAAATAGAGAACTCATGACGAAAACTAGGTGAAATGAAATAGGTATGAAAGCTGATTGCATGGCTAAAAAACAAATCAAGACCTCACATATTAATCAAGAAACTAAATAATTCAAAGGCAGGAAACGCAAAAATAAGGAAACTAAGAGTGTTTTATTGACTTTCTTGTGGAACACCACCCCTTTCCAAAACCACGTACAGTGGGGCAAAAAAGTATTTAGTCAGCCACCAATTGTGCAAGTTCTCCCACTTAAAAAGATGAGAGGCCTGTAATTTTCATCATAAGTATACCCCAACTATGAGAGACAAAATGAGAAAAGAAAAATCCAAAAAAACACATCGTAGGATTTCTTATGAATTAATTGGTAAATTCCTCGGTCAAATAAGTATTTGGTCACCTACAAACAAGCAAGATTTCTGGCTCTCACAGACATGTAACTTTTTCTTTAAGACGCTTCTCTGTCCTCCACTCGTTACCTGTATTAATGTCACCTGTTTGAACTCATCAATATAAAAGACACTTGTCCACAACCTCAAACAGTCAGACTCCAAACTCCACTATGGCCAAGAGATGTCAAAGGACACCAGAAACAAAATTGTAGACCTGCACCGGGTTGGGAAGACTGAATCTGCAATAGGTAAGCAGAGCTTGGTGTGAAGAAATCAACTGTGGGAGCAATTATTAGAAAATGGAAGACATACAAGACCACTG